>JBBBDQ010000715.1:2060000-2102500 GCA_037127315.1 Ascarosepion bandense
GACATTATTTACATCCTTAAAAGGTTCATCTGGTGCAGAATTGGCTCGTGGATGACCTCGATCACCGGAAAGTGTTTAGCGAGTGTTTTTTTTATGAAACAGCTATCTTTCCATATTCTTCACAGATGAGGTCATCTGTTATCTATGTAGGTACATCAATAGACACAACTGTCGCTATTGGTCTGATGATAGCCCCAGATATATGAAACATAGCCTCGTGCAAAACGGTCCTAGAATTACGTTATGGGCCTGATTATAGAGAGATCAATTAATAGACTACTGTTGCCATATCTAGACGGTTGATCTTATTATTCATCTCAGGGTTCGAGACAAAATACAAAAAGGATCTACTATGTAATCGATCCTGACTTGGTATTTCGACTTCAACCACTTTTTCACCGATGTGAGGTGGCTTCCTTCTGTCTTTTCTACAAATATTTTCGTGACATCTGCACTGACGATCTTTTCACCGATGTGAGGTGGCTTCCTTCTGTCTTTTCTACAAATATTTTCATGACATCTGCATTGACGATCTTTTCACCGATGTGAGGTGGCTTCCTTCTGTCTTTTCTACAAATATTTTCATGACATCTGCACTGACAATCTTTTCCTCAGGTTCCTGAGGCAGATGAATTTAAACTGCTACTCGATTGGCATCTAGGTCCCTCCCTTTTACCAATGAAATAGTGAAATCTAACCGTCACTTCTACACCTTTCACTTCTTTCCGTTTACTTGCTTCCCTGATAGGTTAGTCAGTCAGTTAAGTGGTATACGTGATACACGTAAGTGAATAAAACAGTTTATATTATTTAGGGAATTTGTTTTAATATATATTTTATATAGATATATTTTAAACCTTATATATATATATATATATATATATATATATATATATATATATATATATATATAAGGTTTAAAATAAATTTTAAAAATTAAATCTTTCTTTTTAGGTCAGTCAGTTAACTGGCATATGTGATACACGCCGATCATGTCTCGAAAGAGACATGGCCGACTAGGCAGAAAGGTCGTTCTGAATGGGCGTGTCTCTTCGTTCTACAGCACGAATGCTGGTGTCCCACAGGGCTCTATCCTGGGCCCGACGCTCTTCCTTATTTTCATCAACGACCTCCCAGATGAGATCAAGTCCCAAGTAGGCATCTACGCAGATGACACTACAATATACTCCCGCACCAGTAAGAAACCTGTCGTGGCGGACAGACATAATCTCGCTGCTGACCTTGAACGGGATCTACACTCTGTGGTGAACTGGGGCAAGAAGTGGTTTGTCAACTTCAATTCATCTAAGACAAAGCTGTTGTCTGTCAACCATTACAGACAACCTCTCCTGCCTCCCATAAGCATGGACCAAGCGATTCTCCCGGAGAGTAATACACTACGCCTCCTCGGACTTACCCTGTCCTCAGACCTCAAATGGAACCACTATATTGAATCCATAGCCAAATCTACTGCTAAGAATGTTGGGTCACTATGTCGATCCAGGATGTTTTTCCACCTGAATCCATCCTGCATATATACAAGTCAACCATCCGTCTGTGCATGGAGTACTGCTGCCATTTATGGTCAGGTGCCCCTGCCGTTCTCCTCAGTGTTCTTGACAGGCTCCAAAGGAGAGTCTGTAATGTGATAGGTACTGATTTGGCGGCTCGACTGCAGCCACTTCCCCATCGTCGAAATGTGGCCTCCCTTTGTCTGTTCTATAAATACTTTCATGGCTTCTGCTCGGACGAACTTAAGTCACTGATGCCTCCTCAACAGGTATTTACTCGTGCAACCAGACTGGCAACTGGGTCCCACCCATTCACAGTCAGGTTAGCCAAATGCAGACGACAATTCTACTCCTGCAGTTTCTTCTCTCGCACTTCCCGCCTGTGGAACTCGCTCCCGTATTCTTGCTTTCCTGACGGATACAACCTCCAGAAATTTAAATGCAAAGTCAATATTCATCTACTAACCACTGGACTCTAGCTCTCTCCCCACCCCCGTATAACCTTCTCTTTCTCTCCACCTATGTATCTGTCATCGCACCTGCTTTCTCAGCTTTCTATTGTTCCTTTCTAACTAGCTTGTACTCCTCACTCTTTTCTAATTAATCTTTTTACATTTATGTAGCCCCCTGCACATCAGTAGCGTTTCCACCTTGCTCGGGGTTAAATGATTAAAAAAAAAAGTTGCCATTGCTTTCTGCGGTAGACTGGTTGCCAGCCAACGCTATTGAACCCAATCTGTCCTATTATTTGACTCAGTGGTAAAGGGGAAAAATGTATTATATTATTAAGTAGTAATTAGTGGGGGTCAGTTTATTACTTCATAACAATATAAAACTGATCCCCACTTTATGGCCAGTAGAAGCCTTAATCATGTTTTCAACTATTATATTCAGTCAGTCAGTTAAGTGTCGTACGTTATACACGCTTTGAGCGATCATATCTCGAAAAAGACATGATTGACTAGGCAGAAGATTATCCCGCGATAGGTTGTCATTGCTTTCTGTGGTAGACTGGTTGCCAGCCAAGGCTATAGAAGTCAGTCTGTCCTATTATTTAACTGATAACTGAAGGGAAAAGACAGGTTAATACCTTTCCCAAGGATATTTGTGCGGAAGTGAATGCAAGGAATCTAACTGGAATTCGAACTCGGCTCCTTGATTTGTCGTTCCGAGTGGATATCCACTGCACCACAACACACATCCTGATAGGTAGAACTTTGAAAAGATTAAATCGCCATCTTCTATCTTTTTCCCGTTTATCTTTTATCCTTTACATTGACGTTCCTTTCACCGTAGCTCCCTGCGCATTTCTGGCAGACTCGTCCTTCCTTCTTTGACGGCAATATCACGAGTGAAACTACTTTCAGATGCTATTGGCATTACCAGATTACATTTGAAATGTTTCAATAGAATGAACATGTTCTTTCTACGGGATCGAGCGCCATTACCCTTTGCTTTCAATCTGCCTAACATTCGAAATGAACATTTCCCCAATAAATAAGTCGAAGAGGTTCTGTTGAGTGGCCACCGTGATCACTCGACCTCACGCTATCAAACGGAAAACTCCCCATTGAGACCGGACGTGACACAAGGTCGGCACAGAGTTGAAATGTGATCGGAAAAAAAGAACAAGAACATTTTAAATAGCATATATAACAATTAAAAAACTTGTAAATAAAAATCTTCATGTGTAATCATACTTTTAATAAATCATCCCTTCAGTATTAAGTGTAGATTATTTATGGAATTTGTTTTAACACATATATATATATATATATATATATATATATATATATATATATATATATAATTTTTGATGCATTAGTTTTAAAATAAATTTTAAAAATGAAAAAAGCTTTTTTTTTAGCTTGAAAGCTAAATGATAAAATTTTAAATTTTCTGTGATTAAATATTCTAATGTATTTCAAACAGAAATTATATTGATTGCGATCGAACATTTTTTATCGGCTGCTATTGAAATCGGCCATTTCCCCACGTTTTGACAATTTGTAAACAAAAGTTAATTCTTGGTTTTAAAAATCTTCCAAAAATAAAAAATAATTTTCTGAAACTTTTTTGAGGAATACTGCCTGAATTAAAGTATAATTAATCTTATTTGAAAAAATACTTCAAGTTTAAAATAACAGAGAACTGGAATTTTAAAACAAACAGTTACAGTGATTACATACTTCTTATGATCTTATCACTCGTCAATGAATTAACAAGTACTGAAAGGAAAGCTGTTAACAGATTTCTACGAAGACTTTTATGGTTTAAAATATAATTTAACCCTCTAGGGCCATTCGTATCATATTTGATACAGTATTTCCCTATAAGGAAACATTTGGTATTTCCCTATAAGGAAACATTTGGTATTCATTGACTGAGCAGTCAGTACTGCTTTCATTTGAAATTTATAAAATATTTCTCTTAAAAAAATTTTCAAGGCTTGTTTTCATACTGTATCAAATATGATACGAATGGCCCTAGAGGGTTAAAGAAATGTATTCAGTAATCTTAAAATAGTTGAAGTATATATTTCTGTGATCTAACTTTAGAAAGTTGACTTTAAAAGTACTACAATCATCGCTCTTATTTTCTGATAATGTTGAATATGGTCGACTATAATTTCGAAAAATGTGACGTTAATAATACTTCATATACAGAAATAAAAAGTTTAAATATATTTTAAAAAATCTTGGTGCTAAAGGATTTGTATTTAGCCTTTCAATTTTTGATTAGTAAATATGGTTTTCACTTAATAACAATATCACCTAACTGGATGAAAGTAATGAAGAATCTTTAAAAAAAGTTAAAACTGAATAGATGTTTTAATTCAAATTAAAAAACAATTCTTGTAAAAATTCCGTATTCATGGAAAATAATAATAAAAAAATAATTTCACGCAATATTGCCCTTAATAAATCATATTTATAAAAGCAATTAAAATATTTTAAAATTTCGGATTAAAAATGTCATAGTTTTATTGTGTTTTATATTTTACGATCCGGAGAAATATTTTCGGGAAATGAGTAGTGATTTTTTTTTAATTTACATTCTTTATGTTGTCATGCTATTAACTAATAATAAAAAACATTTCCTATGAAAATTTAATTTCTCGAAATTGTCATGCTATTAACTAATAACAAAAAACATTTCCTATGAAATTTAATTTCTCGAAATTTCATGAAATTAAGTAAGTGGAGTATGTACAAAAAATAGTTTTACCAAGATTTTCTAAAAAAAAAATAAAGATTCCAATTAAAAAATAATTCTATCCATTTGTGAATAATTCCTGAAATTTTAATTTAAATTCGATAGTTATTTGAATTTTGCAAGAAGTTTAAATCAATATGTTCTTCACCGGAAAAAAACAAAAAAAAAAACAAAAAAAAAACAAAAAAAAAACACACGCATACACACAAAAACACCAATCGTAAATATTTAGGCGATCACAAAAACACAAACAAGATTTTCAACCAAAATTTTGAATGTGCAAAAAAAGGATTAAAAACATCATAAAATAACAAAAAAACATTATTTACATTATTCGGACTATTGTCCTTATCTTTGTTGTCATTTGTACAACGTTTCGGCCGTTGTACGCTCCCGTCTTCTTCAAGTGCTAGGAATCTCGGACCGAACCCTTTATTACAATCACTAGAGTATATGAACACCATTCCTTGCCTAGAGCCTCTTTTGGTAGTCATGAGTTATCTCCCTCTAACCCTGGAAGTTACTTGTTCACCACTGCTGTAGCCTGGTATATATGGCCAGTTCGGAGCTTTGAAGTAGGTCATAATTGTAGACATTTTTATGAAAAGTTCTGAATTTCGAAATCTCAAATTTACAGGCCTATTGCAACTAAAGGATTCCGAATGGATCGTTTGGCTGATTTGGCAAATCAGCCAAATAGAGAAACACTAGAAATTGTATAAAAAATGATCAGCAGTGATTAGAAAGGATTGTATGGTAACAGACATCGCTTAGAACAACAGATGACAGTTGTAGAGAGATATGATTAGGAGTAATTTTGTTTTTTAAATAATCGTATCACCCCGAACAAGGCGGCAACACCACTGATGTGCAGGGGGCTACATAAGCATAAAAAGATTAGGGGGCTACATAAGAGTAAAAAGATTAGATAGGAGGAGAGTGAAGAGAAAGACGAACCAGTTAGAAAAGAGCAAGAGAAGGATGGGGATACAGGTGTGATGACAGTTGCAAAGGTGGAGAGAAAGGAAAGGATATACAGAGTGGTGAAGAAAAAAGCTAGAATCAAGTGGTTAAGAGATGAGTATTGACATTGCATTAAAATTCCAGGAGGTTGTAGCCATCAGGAAAGCAAGAATATGGAAGCGAGTTCCACTGGCGGGAAGTGCGAGAAAAAAGCTGGAGGAGTAGAATTGTCGTCTGAATTTGGTTGATCTAACTGTGATACAATTATAAAATGTGTCACTTAAACCCTTGTGTAAACTAATTGAAACAAAGCGAATTATGTCTTTCCCACTTTCCCTGATCACGTTTACGCCGTCTCTTGGCGTCGTTTTGCTTTTCCGACCACATTTGTTTTTACGTTTTGGACTGATGGATCCAGCTTGTTTCTTCACTTTGATGACATTTGAAAGGGTGACAACAACAATATTCACTATTTTTCTGTAAGGCTTGCCAGTGTGTTCGTGCAGAGTTACAATTTTTGTACGATTCCTCAGAGTAACGGCTACCGCAGACAGCAAGACAGTAGTGTTTGGGAGTGATAAAAATCTGATGCAATCACGGATGACGTAATAATTTTCAAGGCCAAACAAATTTCATCATACACCCCGAAAATAGATTTGAGAATTGAGCTAAATAGAGACAACTAGGACATCTGGAAGTGGCAGGACTTATGGAATGAGAATGATCTACCTCAGTGAATGGAATAAAGTGTTTGATTCAAAATTCCCATTACCTGAAGAAAGTGCGTTGCGGCGTGATAGATAGCTGTGTACAATAGAAGATCGTAGAGCCGCGTTCGAATTTCAGTCGGGATCTGGGTATTGGCTCGGAACGGGAAATCGGAGAGCCTAGTCCGAATTCCAGTTGAATTCGTTACTTTCACTTAGCAACAAATACCCTTGGGAAAGGTATTAATGAGTTAAATAATAGGACAGATTGAATTCTATAGCCTTGGCTGGCAACCAGTGTACCGCAGAAGGCAATGGCAACATAGTGCGGGATAATCTTCTGGCCAGTCAGTCATGTCTCTTTCGAGACATGATCGCCCAAAGCGTGTATCACATATGGCTTTTAACTGAGTGACTGAATATAATAGTTGAAAACATGATTAAGGCTTCTACTGGGCATAAAGTGGGGGATCAGTTTTATATTGCTATGAAGTGATAAACTGATCCCCCACTAAATACTACTAATAATGTATCTCTTCTCCCTCTAATTATGAGTGAAATAATAGGACAGAATGGGTTCTGTAGCATTGGCTGGCAACTAGTCTACCGCAGAAAGCAATGGCAACCTACTGCGGGATAATCTTCTGGCCAGTCAGTCATGTCTCTTTCGAGACATGATCGCCCAAAGCGTGTATAACGTATGGCACTTAACTGATTGTCTGAGACTATGGTGTAAAAAAAATGTCTAAGCTTGTATCAGATTTAGTTAAGTTTAGTAACTACCTACGAGATTAATACGCTTTTGGGTGTAATAGTGAGCGGTTAACCCTAGCTAGAATGTAACAACTTTGAAGCGAGTTCGTTCCTTAACGGGATCTGTCAGTGGTGTCCTTGTGCCAAACTAAACAAATTCGAAATTGTTTTTTTATTGTTGATAGAAAATGAAAATAGATATTTGATTAAATGCACCCATGAATATATTTTTACGACAGCAGACAGAAAGATAATCTGGGTTTGGAAATCAGATCCGAAACCCGATGTGTTTACCACGACCTAAGTAATTTCAGTCAGTTGACCTACCAAATTGAAGGCACTTAGTTAAATAGAGCAAAAAAAAAAAAATGTATCGCGGAAGAAGTACATAGAAGGGGTTGTTTACTATAATTCACTTTGTATAATGCGCGCCTATTTTTCAATAGTGAACAGCAATCTTAATAATCTGAGATACTCAGATGACACAGTGCTGATAGCAGACACAGAAATGGAACTACATGTCCTCTTACAGGAAGTAGTTAAAGAAAAGCTATAGACTACAGGAAAACTGAATGCAAGGACATCAGTAAAAAGAAGATCCCAAAATACCAACTACAAGTCAGGGATACTAAAATCAAGCAATGAAGGAAAATTAAATAGCTGGGAAGTGTTCTAACAGAGGACGGAAAGTGCGAAACTGAGATTCGAAGGCGTGTTGGAATGGTCAAGTATACATTCTAGAAGCCGAGTAAAGTATCAAGTGAAAGGAAAATTTCACTGGAAACAAATAAGAGACTTAGTGAAGAAATTTAAATACATGGGAAGTGTTCTAGCGACAGGGAGATGCGAAGGCGAATTGGCATGGCCAACGATGTATTCCAGAAGCTGAGTAAACTATCAAGAGAAAGGAAAATTTCACTGGAAACAAATAAGAGACTTAGTGAAGAAATTTAAATACATGGGAAGTGTTCTAGCGACAGGGAGATACAAAGGCGAATTGGCATGGCCAACGATGTATTCCAGAAGCTGAGTAAACTATCAAGAGAAAGGAAAATTTCACTGGAAACAAATAAGAGACTTAGTGAAGAAATTTAAATACATGGGAACTGTTCTAGCGACAGGGAGATACAAAGGCGAATTAGCATGGCCAAAGGTGCATTCCAGAAGCTGAGTAAACTATCAAGAGAAAGGAAAATTTCACTGGAAACAAATAAGAGACTTAGTGAAGAAATTTAAATACATGGGAAGTGTTCTAGCGACAGGGAGATACAAAGGCGAATTAGCATGGCCAAAGATGCATTCCAGAAGCTGAGTAAACTATCAAGAGAAAGGAAAATTTCACTGGAAACAAATAAGAGACTTAGTGAAGAAATTTAAATACATGGGAAGTGTTCTAGCGACAGGGAGATACAAAGGCGAATTGGCCTGGCCAAGGATGCATTCCAGAAGTTGAGTAGAGGATTGAGAGACGGGAAGATTTCGCTGGAAACAAAGAGGAGAGTACTGGATTGTTATGTAATGTCTCTCCTTCAATACGGTAGCGAATGTTAGACACTCACCAAAGATGAAGGAAAGACTTGAAGCAACCGAAATATGGTTCTACAGAAGGATGTTGTAGATGCCAATGACCGAGGTTTTGGAGAGGATGGACATGAAAAGGAAACTGATACTTAACATCAGGAAAAGACAACTAAAATTTATGGTGTTGACCATGTCTTCCATAGTTTATGGATATTGAATACAGCGCAGTACGTAATCTGTTCAATGAAACAATGTCAAAGATTAACACTCACGAGTCAGACACACTACTGAATCGGACTATATCGCCAAAACTCGGGAAAATATGATCGTCTTTTATACACGTCGCATTGGCTATTTTGAGCCTTCTGATTGGTTAACCCTTCTGCTAGAGAACTATAAAATGAGTCAGCTCATAGCTGGCTCACTAGTATACAAAGGTACACCCCGACAAAACTCCAATAACATATAATAAAGAAAGAGTGTTTGGAGAATCTGAGACTCACGAGACGGATAGCGGGAAGGAAAGACAAGGAAAAGCAACGTGTGATATACCTGATGGACTTCAGCTGATGGTTAACCGATCGGGGATTAAGTGCGATAACAGGAGAAGGGGTGTTATGATCTACAAGTGATAGGAAGATGTGGAAGACCATGATCGCCTACGTTCTGAAGGGATACGGCACATAGAAGACGAAATGATCAGAACGTGTCACACAAGGTAGAGCATTTTTGAATCACGATTGTGATCTGATTGTATAGTGTAGGAAATATATGTAATGCAAAGCCAGCAAAAGCTGACACAAGGGATTGCTAACAGGCTAGAGCTAAACCTTCAGTCGACTTCCAGCACACACATATCATCATCGTCAGTCAAAAGAGCGCAAACATTTGACATTAGACACGGCAACTCGGCCTATGTTTTTGATTGCTCAATGGTCAGTCAGTTAAGTACTATACGTGATACACGCTTTAGGCGATCATGTCTCGAAAGAGACATGACTGACTGGGTAGAAGATTATCCCGCAGTAGGATGCCATTACTTTATGTATGTATGTATGTATGTATGCCGCATTCACCCTAGTCGGGTTGAGCGGGCTTCCTCCCTGACGGAGCAAGTCTCATTGGGATTTGTTTAAGGGCAGGGTCCCAAGTCCTACCCTGTTATTTAACCCATAACTGGAGGGAACGGACGGATTAATACCTTTCCCAAGGGTACAAGTGCGCAAGTGAGTGCAGTGTGCTCGACTGAAATTGGAACTCGGCTCACCGATTTCCCCCTCCAAGCCGACATCCACCGCACCACAACGCACATCCGTGAACGCTAACAGCACCTGGTATTCCCAAGTGGTCACCCACGTAAGTACTGACCAGGCTCAACGTTGCTTAAAAAAAGCTTAAAAGTTTTTAATGCAGTATAAAGTTTTTTATGCAGTAGACTAGCTGCCAGCTAAGGGTATAGGAACCCAATCTGTCCTATTATTTGTAGAGGTAGAGGTGGAAAGAGATGTATTATATTATTAAGTATTAATTTGTGGGGGATCAGTTCATTACTTCATAACAATATAAAACTGATCCCCCACTTTATGCCTAGTAGACGCTTTAATCATGTTTTCAACTATTCAGTCAGTCAGTTCAGTTCCATACGTGATCCACGCTTTGGGCGATCATGTCTCGAAAGAGACATGACTGACTGGGTAGAAGATTATCCCGCAGTAGGTTGCGATTGCTTTCTGTGGTAGACTGGTTGTCAGCCAAGACTATAGAACCCAATCTGTTCTATTATTTTATGGAGGGAAGAGACGAATTAATACCTTTCCCAAGGGTATTTGTGCGTAAGTGAATGAAAGGAATTCGACAGGAATTTGAACTCGGCATCACGGTCTCTCGTTCCGAGTCGATATCCACTGCACCACAACGCATGCCCAATGGTAACACTGTTAACTCTTGCATATGGGTTACAATTGTAACCTTTCTCTAATGTTTGTTGCATATTAATTAGAATTGTAACCATTATGTCAGAAAGGGTTAAAAAAAACTGAAATGGTAACAAGACACAAAATATCGTTTTTCAGCTAATTCGAGGGCGCTGAATCAGAAAATCACCTTACTTGTTTTTAGCTACCGTTTTTATTGTACAGAAATGCCTTATTAAAAAAAATTGGAAAGCCATGATCGCCTACGCCCTGAAAGAGCAAGGCACATAGAAAAAAAAAGAAGAGTGGAACGTCATCCTAATAATTGGAATCTGGAAGGATTGACTGTGGTCCGATGCATGGACACAGCAGGGCGGGTTTTAACTGTAAATATAGATAAGGTAAGGACAGGCTTGCGGCATTGTGTCTATGGGGCCAGTGGCTGCGGTGTGAAAAATATACCACCGCCCACAAAACCGCATAGGCGCTTTCTAATTTGCAAACATGGAAAGTGAGAATTGGGCAGCTCCAGGCCGGATATGGTAGTGATAGCCTATTTTTGGTCTAATCTGGCTCCTGTAAAGATAAACAATGGCGGCATAAAGTCAGAGACTTTCTGGAGCGGTACAATGAAACGAAAACTTTTTCCAGCATCTTTAGCAAAGCAACAAATAAATATATATATATATATATATATACACACACACACACACACACACACACACATATATATATATATATATATATATATTATAACTAAGTTGTTGAACTCGTAGGTTTATTTACCTTTTTGTTCATGCATTTACTTTTATAAAGAGTGCTCGATACAAATGTAGAGCGTTATACTGTAATGGTTGTTACAATGTTTCTAAATTCATAGTATCACTACACAAAAAAATTCTCATGTTTCGAAGCCAGCCCATTATGTTTTGGCTTCATCCTCAGGTGATGTTTTTAGAAATGAGAATTATCCAGTTGAAAAGACCGTTTATTTGTGTTGGATTTGTTATTTTCGGGTGTAAGAGGGGTTGGTCTGTATTTTGAGTTCTGTTGACCTTTTTACTGGTCTTAGGGTTAAGTGTTTGTTTTTGGTAGAGTTCATGATAGGTTAATCTATAAATCTTGAAAGGGCTGGTGCTGCTGGCGCCTTTGGTTTAGGGGTTGGTAGGTGTTGTTTTGTTTTGGGGTTGGTTTCTCCTTAATTTAATGTATGTTATTTTGTATTGGGGTGTGTGCTTTTTTTGTTTTTTTTTTTATTTTTTTGTTTTTTATAGAATATACTTTTTATAAAATATATCTTTCATAAAAATTATTTTATTTTATAGTATTCCATAATATTAAGCTATTTTATAATATTATAAAATATAATATTTTATAATATTTAAGAAATATATTTCTTTTATAAAATCTATCCTTTATACAACATATTTTATAAATATAAAGTATATTTTTTATTTATTTTTCTACTATTCTCTTGCAACTGCATTATTTTTGTTGGTATTGTATAGGGTTTGTTTTCTTTTGTGGGGGTTTCTGGTTGGTTTTTTTTTTTTGTTTACTTAAATTTTAGCGAGAAATATTTGCGAGAAATATTTTCTGTTTTGAATCCTTTAGCTTCCAAAAGTATGTGGAAAGGGATGTTTGGTTTCTGTATAAGCTGTTTTTAAATGAGGTTAGGTGCAAGTACCAGCGCTGCTTAAAAGTATTCTTAGTTGATCCGATATTGTTATGTCGCCAAGTATAAATGAATAACTCAACAACAGAATCAGAATATAAGTTGTATTCCGCGGAAAGACGGTTAGTATGTACAGAAGTGATTAGTAATATTTACAATAGAAAGATACAAGAGTCCAAATCCGTCGTAAGACGTGTGTATACGTGATTACTTCCGGTATGCCACCGGAAGTGTGACTAACTCTTCACTAACTCGCACTGACTCTTCAGTAACTCATTAGAGACTCTCAAGTGACTCTGTACGACAGTATTTACTAGCCTTCCCACGCAAGACTGGATGTGACACATGGTCATTTTATTGTGGGTATTCGCGGCCATATAGCCGGGGCAAAAAATGTCTGTCTATTTTTGCCCAGTCGTGGTTCTACCCTTCGGCGGCACCACGACTGGGTTATTGCTCTCTGCTCGGAAGCAGAGAGCGCCCTCTACCCGAAGGCAGAGGGCTGACAGTGTCGTAGAGTCGTCAGTCTAGTGACTCTGTACGACTGTATTTACTAGCCTTCCCACGCAAGGCTGGATGTGACACATGGTCATTTTATTGTGGGTATTCCCGGCCATATAGCCGGGGCAAAAAATGTCTGTCTATTTTTCCCCAGTCGTGGTTCTACCCTTCGGCGGAACCACGACTGGGTTACTGCTCTCTGCTCGGAAGCAGAGAGCGCCCCTCGCCTGAAGGCAGAGAGCTGACAGTGTCGTAGAGTCGTCCAGTGACTCTGTACGACTTCCTGTAGAGAATCCACCATTGCTATATATAGCAATGGGAACAGTCCATTTGTAGTCAAATAGGAGCGGCGCCCTAACACCCCCCTCATAAGACTTTTGCTTCAATCGTATTTTGTCTTTTTCGGGTTTACCGACAACTGGTGTGTTAATTTCCTTTTGCGGGTGGATTTCCTGGTACTACATTCTTGTACCTGAGGCATTTGTAACTCGAAAGTATCAAAAAGCTCCTCCACATTTTTATATCTGCTAATGACACCGGTAAATCTCTGACAGTTCCAGTGAGAGTATTCTTCACTTCCACTTCAGATTTTAATGCTGCTATAACGGTGTCCTCTAAAGGTTCATTTGACTTCGGAATGAGTCTCGACAACCCATCCGCGTGTCCAATTTTTGTTGATGCTCAGTGTTATAAGTCAAAATTGTAATTTAGAAGCAAAGTAAACCATCTCAGTAGTCTATTTGCAGTATATGTGGGGAGTCCCTTTTTGGATCCGTAAATGGTCAACAACGGTTTATGGTCCGTCTGCAATGTGAATTTCCTTCCATGAATATATCTGTGAAACTTTGTTACTGCAAACACTATTGCCAGTGCCTCCTTTTCGATTTGTGAATAATTTTGTTCAGCCGGGAGCAGTGTTCTGCTTGCATGTGCAATCGGCTTTATTTGTCCATCCTTCCACTTGTATAATATACATGCACCAATCCCGTATGTGCTAGCATCGCAAGCGATTACGATGTCTAATTTGGGATCGTAGTGAGCTAAAAATAAATCTGATGTAAGTCTATCTTTTATCTCCTTAAATGCTTTCTTGCAATCCTCAGACCAGCACCATACTTTATCTTTTTTTAGTAGTTCATTTAAGGGCGCACGCAACTTGTGCAGATTTGGAATGAACTCCTGATAGTAACTCACCAAACCTAGAAAACTTTGCAATGTCATTACGTTTTTTGGATCTGGCATATTTCAAATCGCATGGGAGCGATTTGGGTCTGGCTTTTTGCCATCTTTATTGATAATATGACCCAGATATTTAATTTCTTCGAGCAACAAATCACATTTGCTTTCCTTTATCTTCAAGCCATAATTCCGTATTCTTTTGAAAACTTCCCGTAGGTGACCCTTATGTTCTTCGACAGTTTCGCTTTTTATTAGGATGTCATCAAGATATGTGATCGCGAAATCTAATCCTGCCAGCATAGTGTCCATTGTCTGCTGGAACACTGCCGGTGTTGCTTTTATTCCGAACGCCAACCGTTCGTATTTGTAAAGCCCTTTGTGAGTATTTATGCACAATAGCTTTGAACTTTCATTCTCCACTGGAATTTGGAGATATGCGTCGCTAAGGTCTATTTTTGAAAAAACCTTCCCGCCATTCAGCTTAGAAAATACCTCCACCGGGTTTGGTAGAGGGTAGTGATAATCCTCAATGGCGTTGTTTAGTCCGGTCGAAAAATCAGCGCATATTCTAATCTCTCCCGTCTTCTTTTTTACGTAAACAGCAGGTGCGGCCCAATCGCTATAGTCGACTTTTGTTAGTACGCCTATTTTTTCTAGTCTTTCAAGCTCAGCGCCAATTTTATCAATAGCCGCATAAGGCGGCGTTTCTCTTCTTTTTGAACACCGGAGTCACGTTTTCTTTTAATTTGATTATCGCCGACGTTTTGGTACATTTGCCTAAACCTTCAGAGAATACTTCCGGGAAATCTTTTTTTATCTCCTCCTTTAGTATTGTTGTCACGTCAGACGAGTCTTCTCTTATATTTTTACAATAAGAATTTATGGGAAGATCCCACAAATTAAATTCACTCATCCAGTCAGTGCCAAACAGATTATTCGTTCCTTTCATGACGAACGTTTTCAGTCCTTTTGTTTGGTTGTGAAAATTTACGTTGAGAATTAGCTCACCTTCAAATTTGATCCTCTTTCCAGTCACCGTTTTAGCCACTTTACTAGTCTTCATCAACCTTGGTTTATTTAACTTGTACCAGGTTTTCATATTTATGATACTTATATCCGATCCACTATCAAGTTGCATTCTCACCGGTTTTTTAAATATTTTCACTTCTAAATATTTTCTAACGCCTTGGTTTTGCTCATATGATCTGGTTAATTTTACCTGCAATTTACGTCTAAATCTACACTTAGACATTTTGTGACCTACCTTATTACAGTGTCTGCATTTTTTAAAATTTGAACGGACAGTCACTGCGCCAGTCTCATTCTCCACAAGCATAGCAAGCTTTGGGGGGGAGGGTCTTTTTCAAAAAAATTTTTTTTTCCCCCAAGGAGGAATGATTTCTTCGTCTTGGAGATGGAGACCGAAATTTACATTGGCTACAGCGGATTCCTGTATTTTTTTGCGTCTTCTTTAATACTTATACATTTCTGGCAATAATCCGCCAGATTTTGCAGAGATATGTTTTGTTCGTTCTCCAACTTCGTCAAAATTTTTCTCCTCATCTCGCTGTCTTTCCCTGACACCAGACCTTGCACGAAAATTAAACATTTAAAATTGTTTGCAGTTAGTTCTGCAAGTCTGAGATCGTCGCAGTTTTTGTTAACTACCGAGCCGAACGTGGTGTAATCTTCAGCCTCGTTCTTTTGCAGATTTATGCATCTCCACCTTTTATGGAATAAGGATAACCTAGAGCTAAATAATTATTTTAATAGTTTTACAGCCTCATTGAATTCTAGATCCCTTGTTTTTTTCGAAAGGATGAAGTTCGCGAATTTGTTATGTTCATGCGTGCCTAATTTCCTGTGGAGTAACCTGATTTTTTTCTCCGAAGACCATGACTTACAGTCAATTTAAAAAAAGTCCTGGTATCTATGGTAATACCTTTCAAAAGTTTTGTCTTCGTCTGGATTATAATTGAAAGTTTCAATAGTCGACCAGATAGTGTTCTGGGAGAACGTACTCTCATCTGAGTTTTTATTCTTCTTTAGAATTAACCCTACGAGTTCTTCTTGCCATTTTTGTTGTTTTTCATCACTTTCTAGACGTAAGTGCATCATCTCCTGTAGTCCCAATTGCTGTTTTTGGAATTTTTCCTCCATTCTTTCTTGTATCTGTAACTGCTGTTGCATTTGACTTTCTTGTATTTGTAATTGCTGTTGCATTTGACATTTCAACAGTTCTAACATGGACGCTTGAAATTGTTCCATTATTACAATTTCTTTATAGCGAGGGGAAAAGACCGAAATTTCAACCTCCTCAACAGAAAAAAATTTCACCACAGACAAAAATAGAAAGATATAACTTACGCTTTCTTTGCCGTGTAATAATTCTCGTCAACGCAGTTAATGGTGTAGTACGTATATTTTCCAGAAGTACTTTCGCGTATGACCTGCGAAACTTTTTTCTACGTCCAGTTGAAATCTTTGTGTAAATTTGAAATTCTTCGTCCGCTATTGTATTGTGGGGCGCGTTTTGGTTTCTTCTTCTTTGAAATCTCTTCGTCACCACCGTTATGTTTGGGACGAAATTTTGTTTCCACTTCTGCGTAAATTCGAAGCAATTCGAAGTAATTTTGTTGCCACTATTATGTTGTGTGACGAATTTTGGTTTTCACCTCCGCGTAAATTCAAAGTAATTTAAAGTATCTTCGTCGCCACTGTTAATGTCGTGGGACGATTTTTTCTTCCAACATCTTCGTCGCCACTGTTATGTCGCCAAGTATAAATGAATAACTCAACAACAGAATCAGAATATAAGTTGTATTCCGCGGAAAGACGGTTAGTATGTACAGAAATGATTAGTAATATTTACAATAGAAAGATACAAGAGTCCAAATCCGTCGTAAGACGTGTGTATACATGATTACTTCCGGTACGCCACCGGAAGTGTGACTAACTCTTCACTGACTCGCATTGACTCTTCAGTAACTCATTAGAGACTCACAAGTGACTCTCTACGACTGTATTTACTAGCCTTCCCACGCAAAGCTGGATTGTCTGTATTTCTCATCACATTGATTTTTTTTTTAATTTCTACCTGGAATTTTACATTCATTATAATTTCGCCTTCAAAATTTATCCTTTTCCCCGCTACAGATTTCTAAATTTTTTAGTGTGTAACATGGTCGGCTTATTTAACTTCCGCCATGTTTGTAAGTTTATAATTGTCAAATCAGATCCCAGATCCAGTTGCAATTTAATTTTTTTTTCAGAATTTCTATTTCAACGTATTTTCTCATAATTTCCTTATTCTCATCCTCCACTCTAGTAGACCTTACCCTACTAGGTTGATTTTTATTTCTGCATAGCGTAGCTTTGTGGCCCATCGTACCACATGCTTGTCAATTTTTGTACTTAAAAAGACAATCTTTAAGCCAATGCCATCCACCACATCTAACATGTAGAAGAGGGAGGCTTGTTTTTTACTGGATTCTTGTCAACCGCAGTTCTGTATTTTTTCTTTAGCATTATAATTTTGTTTTGTCTGTGGGAGGGTACAAAGCATAAATTTGCCTCATCGAACGTTATATCATTCGTTTTTTAGGGAGAATATAGTCTACGAACTTGGTGTGTTCGTCTGCGCCTAATTTCTTTAGTAGAAGTCTTAATATTTTTCTTTTCACTCCAATGCTGACAGTCGATATAAAAAATATCCTCGTATCGCCTGTAATACTCTTCAAAATTTTTATCTTCCTCAACTCATTATTTATGAATTTCAATCGCGTTCCACACCGCATCATATGAGAATGTCTCCTCCTTTTCCGTGTTCCTATCCAGGGCTGTGCTTGGTAATTTCAATAGCAGTTCGTGCAATTGTATTTGTCTTTCTTCATTTGCTTTTTGCATTTCAATTTGACTTTCTCCAATTTGCGTTTGCATCTCTATTTGTCTCGTTTGCATTTCCATTTGTCTTTCTTCGTTAGCCTTTTGCATTTCCATTTGTCTTTCTTCGTTAGCCTTTTGCATTTCAATTTGTCTTTCTTCGTTAGCCTTTTGCATTTCCATTTGTCTTTCTTCGTTAGCCTTTTGCATTTCCATTTGTCTTATTTCGTTAGCCTTTTGCATTTCCATTTGTCTTATTTCGTTAGCCATTTGCATTTCCATTTGTCTTTCTTCGTTAGCATTTTGCATTTCCATTTATCTTTCTTCGTTAGCCTTTTTCATTTCTGTTTGTCTTTCTTTGTTAGCCTTTTGCATTTCCATTTGTCTTATTTCGTTAGCTTTTTGCATTTCCTTTTGTCTTATATCGTTAGCCTTTTTTATTTCCATTTGTCTTATTTCGTTAGTCATTTGCAGTTCCATTTGTCTTTCTTCGTTAGCCTTTTGCATTTCCATTTGTATTATTTCGTTAGCCTTTTGCATTTCCATTTTTCTTTCTTCGTTAGCCTTTTGCATTTCCATTTGTCTTATTTCGTTAGCCTTTTGCATTTCCATTTTTCTTTCTTCGTTAGCCTTTTGCATTTCCATTTGTATTATTTCGCTAGCTTTTTGCATTTCCATTTTTCTTATTTCGTTAGCCTTTGGCATTTCCATTTGTCTTTCTTCTTTAGCCCTTTGCATTTTCATTTTTTCTTTCTTCGTTAGCGTTTTGCATTTCTATTTGACTTATTTCGGTAGCCTTTTGCATTTGCATTTGTCTTATTTTGTTAGCCTTTTGCATTCCCATTTGTCTTATTTCGTTAGCCTTTTGCATTTCCATTTGTTTTATTTCGTTAGCCTTTTGCATTTCCGTTTGTCTTTCTTCGTTAGCCTTTTGCATTTCTATTTGTCTTATTTCGTTAGCCTTTTGCATTTCCATTTGTCTTATTTCGTTAGCCTTTTGCATTTCCATTTGTCTTATTTCGTTAGCCTTTTGCATTTTCATTTGTTTTAATTTCGTTAGCCTTTTGCATTTCCATTTGTTCTTATTTCATTAGCCTTTTGCATTTCGATTTGTCTTTCTTCGTTAGCCTTTTGCATTTCCATTTGTTTTATTTCGTTAGCCTTTTGCATTTTCATTTGTTCTTATTTCGTTAGCCTTTTGCATTTCCATTTGTTCTTATTTCGTTAGCCTTTTGAATTTCGATTTGTCTTTCTTCGTTAGCCTTTTGCATTTCCATTTGTCTTATTTCGTTTGCCTTTTGCAGTTCCATTTGTCTTTCTTCGCTAGGTTTTTGCATTTCCATTTGTCTTTCTTCGTTAGCCTTTTGCATTTCCATTCGTCTTATTTCGTTAGTCTTTTGCGTTTCCATTTTTCTTTCTTCGTTAGCCTTTTGCATTTCCATTTGTCTTATTTCGTTAGCCTTTTGCATTTCCATTTGTCTTGTTTCGTTAGCCTTTTGCATTTCCATTTGTCTTATTTCATTAGCTTTTGCATTTCCATTTATCTTATTTCATTAGCCTTTTGCAGTTCCATTTGTCTTATTTCGTTAGCCTTTTGCATTTCCATTTGTCTTATTTCGTTAGTATTTTGCATTTCCATTTGTCTTATATCGTTAGCCTTTTGCATTTCCATTTTTTCTTTCTTCGTTAGCCTTTTGCATTTCCATTTGTCATCTTCGTTAGCCTTTTGCATTTCGATTTTTCTTTCTTCGTTAGCCTGTTGCATTTACATGTGTCTTATTTCGTTAGCCTTTTGCATTTCCATTTGTTCTTATTTTGTTAGCCTTTTGCATTTCCATTTGTCATATTTCGTTAGCCTTTTGCATTTCCATTTGTCATATTTCGTTAGCCTTTTGCATTTCCATGTGTCTTATTTCGTTAGCCTTTTGCAGTTCCATTTGTCTTTCTTCGTTAGCCTTTTGCATTTCCATTTTTATTATTTCGCTAGCTTTTTGCATTTCCATTTCTCTTATTTCATTAGCCTTTTGCATTTCCATTTGTCTTTCTTCGTTAGCCTTTTGCATTTCCATTTGTCTTATTTTGTTAGTCTTTTGCATTTCCATTTGTCTTATATCGTTAGCCTTTTGCATTTCCATTTTTAATATTTCGCTAGCTTTTTGCATTTCCATTTCTCTTATATCGTTAGCCATTTGCATTTCCATTTTTCTTTCTTCGTTAGCCTTTTGCATTTCCATTTGTCTTTCTTCGCTAGCCTTTTGCATTTCCATTTGTTTTATTTCGTTAGCCTTTTGCATTTCCATTTTTCTTTCTTCGTTAGCCTTTTGCATTTCCATTTTTATTATTTCGCTAGCTTTTTGCATTTCCATTTCTCTTATTTCATTAGCCTTTTGCATTTCCATTTGTCTTATCTCGTTAGCCTTTTGCATTTCCATTTTCCTTTCTTCGTTAGCCTTTTGCATTTCCATTTGTCTTATTTTGTTAGCCTTTTGCATTTCCATTTGTCTTATATCGTTAGCCTTTTGCATTTCCATTTTTAATATTTCGCTAGCTTTTTGCATTTCCATTTCTCTTATATCGTTAGCCTTTTTGCATTTCCATTTTTCTTTCTTCGTTAGCCTTTTGCATTTCCATTTGTATTATTTCGTTAGCTTTTTGCATTTCCATTTGTTCTTATTTCGTTAGCCTTTTGCATTTCCATTTTTCTTTCTTCGTTAGCCTTTTGCATTTCCATTTTTCTTTCTTCGTTAGCCTTTTGCATTTCCATTTGTCTTATTTTGTTAGCCTTTTGCATTTCCATTTGTCTTATTTTGTTAGCCTTTTGCATTTCCATTTCTCTTATATCGTTAGCCTTTTGCATTTCCATTTTTCTTTCTTCGTTAGCCTTTTGCATTTCCATTTGTATTATTTCGTTAGCTTTTTGCATTTCCATTTGTTCTTATTTCGTTAGCCTTTTGCATTTCCATTTTTCTTTCTTCGTTAGCCTTTTGCATTTCCATTTTTCTTTCTTCTTTAGCCTTTTGCATTTCCATTTGTTTTATTTCGTTAGCCTTTTGCATTTCCATTTGTCTTATTTTGTTAGCTTTTGCATTTCCATTTGTCTTATTTCGTTAGCTTTTTCAATTTCCGTTTGTCTTATTTCGTTAGCCTTTTGCATTTCCATTTGTCTTATTTCGTTAGCCTTTTGCATTTCCATTTTTCTTTCTTCGTTAGCCTTTTGCATTTCCATTTGTATTATTTCGTTAGCTTTTTGCATTTCCATTTGTTCTTATTTCGTTAGCCTTTTGCATTTCCATTTTTCTTTCTTCTTTAGCCTTTTGCATTTCCATTTGTTTTATTTCGTTAGCCTTTTGCATTTCCATTTTTCTTTCTTCTTTAGCCTTTTGCATTTCCATTTGTCTTATTTCGTTAGCCTTTTGCATTTCCATTTTTCTTTCTTCGTTAGCCTTTTGCATTTCCATTTGTATTATTTCGTTAGCTTTTTGCATTTCCATTTGTTCTTATTTCGTTAGCCTTTTGCATTTCCATTTTTCTTTCTTCGTTAGCCTTTTGCATTTCCATTTGTATTATTTCGTTAGCTTTTTGCATTTCCATTTGTTCTTATTTCGTTAGCCTTTTGCATTTCCATTTTTCTTTCTTCTTTAGCCTTTTGCATTTCCATTTGTATTATTTCGTTAGCTTTTTGCATTTCCATTTGTCTTATTTTGTTAGCTTTTGCATTTCCATTTGTCTTATTTCGTTAGCCTTTTGCATTTCCATTTGTCTTGTTTCGTTAGCCTTTTGCATTTCCATTTGTCTTATTTCATTAGCTTTTGCATTTCCATTTATCTTATTTCATTAGCCTTTTGCAGTTCCATTTGTCTTATTTCGTTAGCCTTTTGCATTTCCATTTGTCTTATTTCGTTAGTATTTTGCATTTCCATTTGTCTTATATCGTTAGCCTTTTGCATTTCCATTTTTCTTTCTTCGTTAGCCTTTTGCATTTCCATTTGTCATCTTCGTTAGCCTTTTGCATTTCGATTTTTCTTTCTTCGTTAGCCTGTTGCATTTACATGTGTCTTATTTCGTTAGCCTTTTGCATTTCCATTTGTTCTTATTTTGTTAGCCTTTTGCATTTCCATTTGTCATATTTCGTTAGCCTTTTGCATTTCCATTTGTCATATTTCGTTAGCCTTTTGCATTTCCATGTGTCTTATTTCGTTAGCCTTTTGCAGTTCCATTTGTCTTTCTTCGTTAGCCTTTTGCATTTCCATTTTTATTATTTCGCTAGCTTTTTGCATTTCCATTTCTCTTATTTCATTAGCCTTTTGCATTTCCATTTGTCTTTCTTCGTTAGCCTTTTGCATTTCCATTTGTCTTATTTTGTTAGTCTTTTGCATTTCCATTTGTCTTATATCGTTAGCCTTTTGCATTTCCATTTTTAATATTTCGCTAGCTTTTTGCATTTCCATTTCTCTTATATCGTTAGCCATTTGCATTTCCATTTTTCTTTCTTCGTTAGCCTTTTGCATTTCCATTTGTCTTTCTTCGCTAGCCTTTTGCATTTCCATTTGTTTTATTTCGTTAGCCTTTTGCATTTCCATTTTTCTTTCTTCGTTAGCCTTTTGCATTTCCATTTTTATTATTTCGCTAGCTTTTTGCATTTCCATTTCTCTTATTTCATTAGCCTTTTGCATTTCCATTTGTCTTATCTCGTTAGCCTTTTGCATTTCCATTTGTCTTATTTTGTTAGCCTTTTGCATTTCCATTTGTCTTATATCGTTGGCCTTTTTGCATTTCCATTTTTAATATTTCGCTAGCTTTTTGCATTCCATTTCTCTTATATCGTTATCTTTTGCATTTCCATTTTTCTTTCTTCGTTAGCCTTTTGCATTTCCATTTGTATTATTTCAATTGCTTTTGCATTTCCATTTGTTCTTATTTCGTTAGCCTTTTGCATTTTCATTTTCTTTCTTCGTTAGCCTTTTGCATTTCCATTTTTCTTTCTTCGTTGGCAACACCCATTTCCATTTGTCTTATTTTGTTAGCCTTTTGCATTTCCATTTGTCTTATTTTGTTGCTTTTGCATTTCCATTTCTCTTATATCGTTAGCCTTTTGCATTTCCATTTTTTCTTTCTTCATTGTATTTTGCATTTCCATTTGTATTATTTCGTTAGCTTTTTGCATTTCCATTTGTTCTTATTTCGTTAGCCTTTTGCATTTCCATTTTTCTTTCTTCGTTAGCCTTTGCATTTTCATTTTCTTTCTTCTTTAACTTTTGCATTTCCATTTGTTTTATTTCGTTAGCCTTTTGCATTTCCATTTGTCTTATTTTGTTAGCTTTTAAATTTCCATTTGTCTTATTTCGTTAGCTTTTCCAATTTCCGTTTGTCTTATTTCGTTAGCCTTTTGCATTTCCACGTTTGTCTTATTTCGTTGCTTTTTTGCATTTCCATTTTTCTTTCTTCGTTAGCCCTTTTGCATTTCCATTTGTATTATTTCGTTAGCTTTTTGCATTTCCATTTGTTCTTATTTCGTTAGCCTTTTGCATTTCCATTTTTCTTTCTTCTTTAGCCTTTTGCATTTATTTGTTTTTATTTCGTTAGCCTTTTGCATTTCAATTTTCTTTCTTCTTTAGCCTTTTGCATTTCCATTTGTCTTATTTCGTTAGCCTTTTGCATTTCCATTTTTCTTTCGCTTCGTTAGCCTTTTGCATTTCCATTTGTATTATTTCGTTAGCTTTTTGCATTTCATTTGTTCTTATTTCGTTAGCTTTTTCAATTTCCGTTTGTCTTATTTCGTTAGCCTTTTGCATTTCCATTTGTATTTCGTTAGCTTTTTGCATTTTCATTTGTTCTTATTTCGTTAGCCTTTTGCATTTTCATTTTTCTTTCTTCTTTAGCCTTTTGCATTTCCATTTGTATTATTTCGTTAGCTTTTGCATTTCCATTGTCTTATTTTGTTAGCTTTTTTGCATTTCCATTTGTCTTATTTCGTTAGCTTTTTTATTTCCGTTTGTCTTATTTCGTTATTGCATTTCCATTTGTCTTATTTCGTTAGCCTTTTGCATTTCCATTTTTTCTTTCTTCGTTAGCCTTTGTTCCATTTGTATTGTTTCGTTGTACATTTCCATTTGTCTTATTTTTATTTAGCTTTTGCATTTCCATTTGTCTTATTTCGTTAGCTTTTTCAATTTCCATTTGTCTTATTTCGTTAGCCTTTTGCATTTCCATTTGTCTTATTTCGTTAGCCTTTTGCATTTCCATTTTCTTTCTTCATTGTTTGCATTTTCCATTTGTATTATTTCGTTAGCTTTTTGCATTTCCATTTGTTCTTATTTCATTAGCCTTTGCATTTCCATTTTTCTTTCTTCTTTGTACTTTGCATTTCATTGTTTTTTATTTCGTTAGCCTTTTGCATTTCCATTTTTTTCTTTCTTCTTTAGCCTTTTGCATTTCAAATTTTAATATTTCGTTATTTTGCATTCCATTTCTTTCTTCGTTAGCCTTTTGCATTTCCATTGTATTATTTCGTTAGCTTTTTGCATTTTCAATTTTGTTCTTATTTACGTTGCTTTTGCATTTGTTTTTCTTTTTCTTCGTTAGCCTTTTGCATTTCCATTTGTATTATTTCGTTAGCTTTTTTTGCATTTCCATTTGTTCTTATTTCGTTAACCTTTGCATTCATTTTCTTTCTTCTTTGGCCTTTTGCATTTCCATTTTTATTTCGTTAGCCTTTTGCATTTCATTTTTCTTTCTTCGTTAGCCTTTTGCATTTCCATTTTTATTATTTCGCTAGCTTTGCATTTTCCATTTCTCTTATTTGATAGCCTTTTCCATTTCCATTTGTCTTATCTCGTTAGCATTTTGCATTTCCATTTTTCTTTCTTCGTTAGCCTTTTGCATTTCCATTTGTCTTATTTTGTCAGCCTTTGCATTTCCATTTGTCTTATATCGTTAGCCTTTTGCATTTCCATTTTTAATATTTCGCTAGCTTTTTGCATTTCCATTTCTCTTATATCGTTAGCCTTTTGCATTTCCATTTTTCTTTCTTCGTTAGCCTTTTGCATTTCCATTTGTATTATTTCGTTAGCTTTTTGCATTTCCATTTGTTCTTATTTCGTTAGCCTTTTGCATTTCCATTTTTCTTTCTTCGTTAGCCTTTTGCATTTCCATTTTTCTTTCTTCGTTAGCCTTTTGCATTTCCATTTGTCTTATTTTGTTAGCCTTTTGCATTTCCATTTGTCTTATTTTGTTAGCCTTTTGCATTTCCATTTCTCTTATATCGTTAGCCTTTTGCATTTCCATTTTTCTTTCTTCGTTAGCCTTTTGCATTTCCATTTGTATTATTTCGTTAGCTTTTTGCATTTCCATTTGTTCTTATTTCGTTAGCCTTTTGCATTTCCATTTTTCTTTCTTCGTTAGCCTTTTGCATTTCCATTTTTCTTTCTTCTTTAGCCTTTTGCATTTCCATTTGTTTTATTTCGTTAGCCTTTTGCATTTCCATTTGTCTTATTTTGTTAGCTTTTGCATTTCCATTTGTCTTATTTCGTTAGCTTTTTCAATTTCCGTTTGTCTTATTTCGTTAGCCTTTTGCATTTCCATTTGTCTTATTTCGTTAGCCTTTTGCATTTCCATTTTTCTTTCTTCGTTAGCCTTTTGCATTTCCATTTGTATTATTTCGTTAGCTTTTTGCATTTCCATTTGTTCTTATTTCGTTAGCCTTTTGCATTTCCATTTTTCTTTCTTCTTTAGCCTTTTGCATTTCCATTTGTATTATTTCGTTAGCTTTTTGCATTTCCATTTGTCTTATTTTGTTAGCTTTTGCATTTCCATTTGTCTTATTTCGTTAGCTTTTTCAATTTCCGTTTGTCTTATTTCGTTAGCCTTTGCATTTCCATTTGTCTTATTTCGTTATTTTGCATTCCATTTTCTTTCTTCGTTAGCCTTTTGCATTTCCATTTGTATTATTTCGTTAGCCTTTTGCATTTTCATGTGTCTTATTTCGTTAGCCTTTGCAGTTTCCATTTGTCTTTCTTCGTTAGCCTTTTGCATTTCCATTTTTATTATTTCGCTAACTTTTTGCATTTCCATTTCTCTTATTTCGTATGCTTTTGCATTTCCATTTGTCTTTCTTCGTTAGCCTTTTGCATTTCATTGTCTTATTTTGTTAGTCTTTTGCATTTCCATTTGTCTTATATCGTTAACCCTTTGCATTTCCATTTTTAATATTTGTAGCTTTTTGCATTTCCATTTTCTCTTATATCGTTAGCCATTTGCATTTCCATTTTCTTTCTGTTAGTTAGCCTTTTGCATTTCCATTTGTCTTTCTTCGCTAGCCTTTGCATTTCCATTTGTTTTATTTCGTTAGCCTTTTGCATTTCCATTTTTCTTTCTTCGTTAGCCTTTTGCATTTCCATTTTTATTATTTCGCTAGCTTTTTGCATTTCCATTTCTCTTATTTCATTAGCCTTTGCATTTCCATTTGATAACTATCTCGTTAGCCTTTTGCATTTCCATTTTTCTTTCTTCGTTAATATTTGCATTTCCATTTGTCTTATTTTGTTGACCTTTTGCATTTCCATTTGTCTTATATCTGTTCTTAACTTTGCATTTCCATTTTTAATATTTCGTAACTTTTTGCATTTCCATTTCTCTTATATCGTTAGCCTTTGCATTTCCATTTTTCTTTCTTCGTTAGCCTTTGCATTTCCATTTGTATTATTTCGTTAGCTTTTTGCATTTCCATTGTTCTTATTTCGTTAGCCTTTTGCATTTCCATTTCTTTCTTCGTTAGCCTTTTGCATTTCATTTTCTTTCTTCGTTAGCCTTTTGCATTTTCATTTGTCTTATTTTGTTAGCCTTTTTGCATTTCCATTTGTCTTATTTTGTTAACCTTTGCATTCCATTTCTCTTGTATCGTTATTTTATTCCATTTTCTTTCTTCGTTAGCCTTTGCATTTCCATTTTGTATTATTTAATTGCTTTTTGCATTCCATTTGTTCTTATTTCGTTAACCTTTTGCATTTCCATTTTCTTTAATTGTATTGCATTTGTTTTCTTTCTTCTTTAGCCTTTTGCATTTCCATTTGTTTTATTTCGTTAACTTCTTTGCATTTTCATTTGTCTTATTTTGTTAGCTTTGCATTTCCATTTGTCTTATTTCGTCAGCTTTTTCAATTTCCGTTTTGTCTTGTTTCGTTAGCCTTTGCATTTCCATTTGTGTCTCTTATTTCGTTGTATGTTGCATTCATTTTCTTTCTTCGTTAGCCTTTTGCATTTCCATTTGTATTATTTCGTTAGCTTTTGCATTTTCATTTGTTCTTATTTCGTTAGCCTTTTGCATTTCCATTTTCTTTCTTCTTTAGCCTTTTGCATTTCCATTTGTTTTTATTCGTTAGCCTTTGCATTTCCATTTTCTTTCTTCTTTAGCCTTTTCATTTCCATTTGTCTTATTTCGTTAGCCTTTTGGCTTCCATTTTCTTTCTTCGTTAGCCTTTTGCATTTCCATTTGTATTATTTCGTTAGCTTTTTGCATTCCATTTGTTCTTATTTCGTTGTATATTTGCATTTCCATTTTTTCTTTCTTCGTTAGCCTTTTGCATTTCCATTTGTATTATTTCGTTAGCTTTTGCATTTCCATTTGTTCTTATTTCTGGGTAGCCTTTTTTGTTTCATTTTTCTTTTCTTCTTTAGCCTTTTGCATTTCATTTGTATTATTTCTTTAGCTTTTGCATTTCCATTTGTCTTATTTTGTTGAAAACTTTGCATTTCCATTTGTCTTATTTGTGCTTTTTCAATTTCCATTTGTCTTATTTCGTTAGCCTTTTGCATTTCCATTTGTCTTGTTCGTTAGCCTTTTGCATTTCCATTTTTCTGCTTTCTTCGTTAGCCTTTTGCATTTCCATTTGTATTATTTCGTTAGCCTTTGCATTTCCATTTGTCTTATTTTGTTAGCTTTTGCATTTCCATTTGTCTTATTTCGTTAGCTTTTTTCAATTTCAGTTGTCTTATTTCGTTAGCCTTTTGCATTTCCATTTCTCTTATTTCGTTAGCCTTTTGCATTTCCATTTTTTCTTTCTTCGTTAACCCTTTTGCATTTCCATTTGTATTATTTCGTTAGCTTTTTTTACTTTCCATTTGTTCTTATTTCGTTATGCTTTTGCATTTCATTTTTCTTTCTTCTTTAGCCTTTTGCATTTCCATTTGTTTTATTTCGTTGTTATTTTGCATTTCCATTTTCTTTCTTCTTTAACTTCTTTTGCATTTTCCATTTTGTCTTATTTCGTTAGCCTTTTGCATTTCCATTTTTCTATTTTCTTCGTTAACTTTTGCATTTCCATTTGTATTATTTTCGTTAGCTGCATTTCCATTTGTTCTTATTTCGTTAGCCTTTTGCATTTCCATTTTTCTTTCTTCGTTAGCCTTTTGCATTTCCATTTGTATTATTTCTCGTTATTTTGCATTCATTTGTTCTTATTTCGTTAGCCTTTTGCATTTCCATTTTCTTTCTTCTTTTACTTCTTTGCATTTCCATTTGTTTTATTTCGTTAGCCTTTTGCATTTCATTTTTTCTTTCTTCGTTAGCCTTTTGCATTTTCCATTTTTATTATTTAGCTAGCTTTTTGCATTTCCATTTCTCTTATTTCATTGGCATTTCCATTTGTCTTATCTCGTTAGCCTTTTGCATTTCATTTTTTCTTTGCTTCGTTAGCCTTTTGTTCCATTTGTCTTATTTTGTCAGCCTTTTGCATTTCCATTTGTCTTATATCGTTAGCCTTTTGCATTTCCATTTTTAATATTTCGCCAGCTTTTGCATTTCCATTTCTCTTATATCGTTAGCCTTTGCATTTCCATTTTTCTTTCTTCGTTAGCCTTTTGCATTTCCATTGGCAATTATTGTTAGCTTTTTGCATTCCATTGTTCTTATTTCGTTGTGTACATTTCTTTCTTTCTTCGTTAGCCTTTTGCATTTCCATTTTTCTTTCTTCGTTAGCCTTTTGCATTTCCATTTGTCTTATTTTATTGTACTTTTGCATTTCCATTTGTCTTATTTTCAATGATAGCCTTTTGCATTTCCATTTCTCTTATATCATTGTACCATTTCCATTTCTTTCTTCGTTAGCCTTTTGCATTCCATTTGTATTATTTCAAAATTGTTTGCATTTCCATTTGTTCTTATTTCGTTAACCTTTGCATTTCATTTTTTTCTTTCTTCATTAGCACTTTATTTTCATTTTCTTTCTTCTTTAGCCTTTTGCATTTCACATTTTGTTTTATTTCGTTAGCCTTTGCATTTCCATTTTGTCTTATTTTGTTAGCTTTTGCATTTCCATTTGTCTTATTTCGTTAGCTTTTTCAATTTCCGTTTGTCTTATTTCGTTAGCCTTTTGCATTTCCATTTGTCTTATTTCGTTAGCCTTTTGCATTTCCATTTCTTTCTTCGTTAGCCTTTTGCATTTCCATTTGTATTATTTCGTTAGCTTTTTGCATTCCATTTGTTCTTATTTCGTTAGCCTTTTGCATTTCCATTTCTTTCTTCTTTAGCCTTTGCATTTCCATTTATTTATTTCATTAGCCTTTTGCATTTCCATTTTTTAGCTTTCTTCTTTAGCCTTTTGCATTTCCATTTGTCTTATTTCGTTAGCCATGCATTTCATTTCTTTCTTCGTTAGCCTTTTACATTTCCATTTGTTATTTCGTTAGCTTTTGCATTTCCATTTGTTCTTATTTCGTTAGCCTTTTGCATTTCCATTTGCTTTCTTCGTTAGCCTTTTGCATTCCATTTGTATTATTTCGTTAGCTTTTTGCATTTCCATTTGTTCTTATTTCGTTAGCCTTTGCATTCATTTCTTTCTTCTTTAGCCTTTGCATTTCCATTGTATTATTTCATTAGCTTTTGTTCCATTTGTCTTATTTTGTTAGCTTTATTTCCATTTGTCTTATTTCGTTAGCTTTCATTCATTTGTCTTATTTCGTTAGCCTTTGCATTTCCATTTGTCTTATTTCGTTAGCCTTTTGCATTTCCATTTTCTTTCTTCGTTAGCCTTTTTTGTTTCATTGTAATTATTTCGTTAGCCTTTTGCATTTCCATTTGTCTTATTTTGTTAGCTTTTGCATTTCATTTGTCTTATTTCGTTAGCTTTTTTCAATTTCGTTTGTCTTATTCGTTAGCCTTTTGCATTCCATTTGTCTTATTTCGTTAGCCTTTATTTCATTTTCTTTCTTCGTTAGCTGCATTCATTTTGTGTTATTTAGTTAGCTTTTGCATTTCCATTTGTTCTTATTTCGTTAGCCTTTTGCATTTCATTTTCTTTCTTCTTTAGCCTTTTGCATTTCCATTTGTTTTATTTCGTTAGCCTTTTGCATTTCATTTCTTTCTTCTTTAGCCTTTTCATTTCATTTATCTTATTTCATTAGCCTTTGCATTTCATTTCTTTCTTTCTTCATTAACCTTTGCATTTCCATTTGTATTATTTCGTTATTATAACTTTTGCATTTCCATTTGTTCTTATTTCGTTAGCCTTTTGCATTTCCATTTTTCTTTCTTCGATGCTTTGCATTTCCATTTTGTATTATTTCGTTAGCTTTTTGCATTTCCATTTTGTTCTTATTTCGTTAGCCTTTTTGCATTTCCATTTTTCTTTCTTCTTTAGCCTTTTGCATTTCCATTTGTTTATTTCGTTAGCCTTTTGCATTTCCATTTTGTCTTATTTTGTTAGCTTTTGCATTTCCATTGTCTTATTTCGTTACTTTTTCAATTTCCATTGTCTTATTTCGTTAGCCTTTTGCGTGCCATTTGTCTTATTTCGTTACCTTTTTCAATTTCCGTTTGTCTTATTTCGTTAGCCTTTTGCATTTCCATTTTTCTTTCTTCGTTAGCCTTTTGCATTTCCATTTGTATTATTTCGTTAGCTTTTTGCATTTCCATTTGTTCTTATTTCGTTAGCCTTTTGCATTTCCATTTTTCTTTCTTCTTTAGCCTTTTGCATTTCCATTTGTATTATTTCGTTAGCTTTTTGCATTTCCATTTGTCTTATTTCGTTAGCCTTTTGCATTTCCATTTGTCTTATTTCGTTAGCCTTTTGCATTTCCATTTTTCTTTCTTCTTTAGCCTTTTGCATTTCCATTTGTCTTATTTCGTTAGCCTTTTGCATTTCCATTTTTCTTTCTTCGTTAGCCTTTTGCATTTCCATTTGTATTATTTCGTTAGCTTTTTGCATTTCCATTTGTTCTTATTTCGTTAGCCTTTTGCATTTCCATTTTTCTTTCTTCTTTAGCCTTTTGCATTTCCATTTGTATTATTTCGTTAGCTTTTTGCATTTCCATTTGTCTTATTTCGTTAGCCTTTTGCATTTCCATTTGTCTTATTTCGTTAGCCTTTTGCATTTCCATTTTTCTTTCTTCTTTAGCCTTTTGCATTTCCATTTGTCTTATTTCGTTAGCCTTTTGCATTTCCATTTTTCTTTCTTCGTTAGCCTTTTGCATTTCCATTTGTATTATTTCGTTAGCCTTTTGCATTTCCATTTTTCTTTCTTCTTTAGCCTTTTGCATTTCCATTTGTCTCTTAATGACTTCCAGCATTACCTTTTAAAAAATCTTCAATTTGGGTGTTGTTTCGATTCCGTGCGGGATTTGATTTTTCGACCGGGGGCGGGATAAAAAATTCGTCATGATTTTGTTGTGCGACTTGTGCGCGAATCTGTTTGGCCAGTTTGATGTTGTTGACTCTTCTTATGCGATTATCGAGGTCCTCGACGCTAAGTTTCTTTTTTTTCATTGGTGTTATGCGTGAGTGCGTTCCTTTTTCTCACCCATTTGCTCTTTACGACTGATGTGACAACGTCTTTTTTCCTCCGTGTGCACTTGTTCGAAATCCTTTTATGCTAAATTTTTGGTTGGCGATTGACATTAGAACACGTTTTCCTCTCCCCGTGTAATTGTTAGAATCCTCATCGCTAAATTGTTGTTTGGCGCGAATGTATTTTCCTCCGCGTGAACTTGTGCGAATAACTCATTGCAATTTACGCATTCGCCACAAAAACCCATCCATCACTTCCCAATCCTTCATACACCACAATACCACATATTTACAAGGGACACTTAAAAAGTGGGAAAACCCATGATAATAAAAATATATTTATATACAATATAATATATAATTTAAAATATTTAATGAAAAATGAAATGGCGACAGGGGAATGAACCCAAAAACAAACTAAAATACAACATAATTTTTAAAATAAAATAAAATAAATGTTAGTAAAACCCGTCCATCCCGGTGAAGAGTGGCCGCTGTATTCCGTCAAATGACGAAATCAAGAAGCGCACTCGCTAAGGGAGTGGGGAGAGGGGGTAAAATAATTAATGGAATGGAAAAATCAAAAGCTGACCCAGCCGAGATAAAAGGAAGTCGAAACAAATTGGGGAGGTTGGGAATCTCAACTCTGGACCATAACAAGAGAGAGAGCCGAGTACAGGATAGGAACACATTAATTCACATTGACTAGTTACACAAAAGAGAGCTACCTTAACCAGGGGAGGGTTCCAAAGGAATCCGCTCCGATGTAACCAGCTGATCTAAAAGAGTAAATCAAGGCTAGCTCTGTTCAAGCGAACCAGGCTCGCCACATTTTCCGACCTTTTGCTGAAGGCTGTCGAAGTCAAACGTTTCCAATCAGTTCTATTCTCCATTTTGAGCAGGTGCTCAAAATATCGGATCAGATCCTGATGTGAAAGATACTGACCTCGCAAAAATTACTCCTTACGCTTCGACCAAATCACCATTCGAGTCGTAGCTAGCAGTAACAGAAACACCATACGCTTCATCCCCGAGAACGGGGGTGACACATTGTCGCAGGCGAATGCACGATCAATGAGCAAAAGCTCCCGCGGCGCGATACGAGCAGTCAACTCGCCGACACGGTCTCATAGAGGGTGAACCCGCGAACAATGGTAGAAGGCGTGCGAAGCCGTTTCTTCCAAGCCAAAGTTGCAGCGTTCACAATCTGGCAAATCTGGTCAACTCTATCAAATGCCTTGGACTGATCGAAACGGATCAGCGCGGCTTCTTCGTCGTCTTTTATCCCCTCTATGATCGTGCGTATCAAATGCAAGTTGCTCTGAATTGTTTGGCCCTTCACAGCACAAGTCTGCTCAGGTCCCAACAGAGACCCGGCAACTAATTGCAAACGATTTGACAAGATCTTGGCCAAAATCTTTAACCCTATGTTTAGCGGAGTTATGGGCCGGTAACACTAACACCTTTCCGACATCCTTGTTTTTTTCTAACAGTGTGATCACACCCGTGGTGAACCACTTGGGGATGGACTCCTGCTGTTGTTGAACACAACAGTCAAAATCGGAACAATGATGTGCGACAGCCTAAAGTACAATTCATAAGGCAAACCATCGAGACTCGGCGATTTGCATCTGCCGACCTTCTTCAAAGCTGCGTAGACTTCGCTCTCCGTAATCTCACCCTTGCAGCTAGCTGCATCAGCCGACAAAAGCCGGTGGAAGTCAGCCAAATAGTTCTGCGCCCATGTTCACAGCTACAGAAGACATCTTGCTTAACCTATGTTTAATTACCTGCCTCATGTAACACCCACTAGTCAAACGATCCAAGGCCTCCTTAGCTAAGTCTATCTCTAGGGAATACCCACTAGCCTCCGCCCCGGAGTAATTAGCTGTAAACGTCATCACCTTAGCAGCCTTATCTAGTTTAAACCGTTGGCTTAATTCGGTGGTGAAAGACCTAATCCTATTCTTAAGATTCTCCCACCACTTATTCCCAATGACTCCCCCAGTTAACGCCCACTGCACTACGTTAATTAGGTGGCGCTGAAAGTCTCGTCTGTCCAGTAAGGACACGTTGAACTTCCAGTAACCAGCCATTCTAGGCCTATTTTCTAAATCTTCTCGGGCACAAGTAGGTCAGAGTAGCCTACCCAGTGGAACGTAGGATAATCTAAATGATCTAGGTCTGCTTTACGAACTAACATTCTATCCAGGTAGCTAACCACCCGAGTAAAAGGCCAACTATTAGCCCACGTTCATATTCTCCCACCCTTCTGATCGATCCGGTATCTATCGACGAGCCCGTACTCTTCGATGAGATCAACCAAGCTAGCTCCCCGCTCTCTATCCATTTTGAGGTCTAGGATGGCATTCCAGTCCCCCACTAAGACGAGTCGCGTTGAATCCACCAGGAAGGGCTCCAATGGCCGAAAAAACGAGACGCGCTCCTCCCGGTCGTTGTGCGCATAAACCACATTTCACTGTAATATCGGCCACGATCAGCCGTCCCTTGGCACCGATATGGACAAGATTCACCTTCGCGTCCAGGGTACGCTTGACCAGCAAAGAAATACCTCTGACCAGGCCGGTTCCCATATGCTGAATAAACGACAAAGTCGCTAGACAACACACAAGCATCGGCCTTGCAAACAAAGTGAGTCTCTTGGATCGCGGCAACATCCACACAGAAGGACAAGATGCAGACGGGCAGCCTTACTCAGATCCCTATGGCCCCTCGCATTTAAACAAGCCAACTTGATTGACATCTTTTAAACCTGAAAAAAGTAAGAGAAAAATATTATTATGATCACATACGGAGCGAAAATCTGTGGGAACAGGGACCCAGACGGATTGTCCCAGAGAACCGATGCCGGTATCGGACGTAATTTGTCCGTCCAGAACAATTGCATTAACGTCCGTGGGAAAACTTAGTTTTGCCGCCATTTATAATGAGGGGTGGAAGATAATAGGGACCCTCCCGGTTCATAAGGCAGTTATTTTTTTTTTAAATACTCAGTTCCAATCTGAGCTATCGTGATATCAAGGAAGGCTTCTATAGCCCCCTGTACAAATCCCATACCGTTAGGTTTCCTCCAGAGCTTCTAATAAGGGGGCCTCAGGATTTTTTTTTAGGTCTTCGATCGATTTTCTATCGACCGATGTTAACTTACACAGAGGCCTTGGGAGGGTCTTCTTCTGGGCGGACAGATCCCTCTCTAAGGCCTGCCTATCAATTTTACATATATTAATGTCTTCATATTGACTAGGCTGCTTCTTCTTTTTTTTTTCCTTGGGGTGGGTTGACTATTTTTTTGGAGAGGGTGTATCTTGCTGGGAGAAGGGAGATTCCCGGGTTGGAGGGGTTAACGTAGGAAGGTGACGATGTGTGTCTCACCGAGACTCCTCCCCATTATGGTAACAGTTCTGTCTGGTGAAGCCGGAGAGGATTGAGTCTTGACAATGACCCTACCTCGCTCCCCACTGCCGCGATCAGCATGGTCCATCTTTCCTTTTTTCTTTCAGCCCTTCTCTTCCTCCTCACGTTCCCTTTTTAATGAAAATGACCTCGGTGGGGGCATCTCCATCACTTCCTCCGTGCTTGGTTGTTGTTGCTGCTGCTATTTTTGGTGTTGTTGCTGTTGTCGCTGCTGTGACTCTTGTTTTTTCTCCTTTTTAGAAGGATAAACGGCCTTCTGGGACGGGGGTCCTGTTTTGAAGGAGAGGATGTCTCCTTCTTCCCCCTTTTTACTACCTCCGTCCAGTCAGTTTTACTTGGGGGGCTTAGAGTTTCGTGCTGTGCAGCACGTGTTGCAGCCGGCGTTTTTTTTTAGTTGCTCCTCTTGTTTCCTGGAGGGACACATTTTGGCCATGTGACCAGCGGCTCCACAGAACCAACAATGTGGCCTGCGTCCTTCCACGGCAACAAACAATTTCCTTCCGTTGCAGAAGAGGCCGTCAGGCACTCGCAAGAAATTAGGCCTATCCACGACCACATAGGGGCTGACATCCATTGTCGATGCTCCCGCTTTGTTGACGACCCTGTTTACCTCCTCGACTGTCCCAAATTGCGTCAGGAAGGCACCCCCGTGATCGCAGCAGATCTCCAAAAGTACTCCATGAATGATTATATGGGCACGTCTTGTACCCATATATTCCGTTTGCAATTGTACTCCTTTCGTTTGTAGGCAGGTGTCGGCCAACTTCTTGGCTTCATCTTCTGTACCAAGAAGGATATCCCACATGGCACGGGATCTCCTAGCCAGGACTTTTGGGCAAATCCCCAGGCTCTTCACTGTCTTTTCCATGTTTTCCCTGCTGACGCCTACAAATTTTCGGGTTTTTGGATCCGACGTCAGCAGGGAAATTGTTCTGGTGGCCATTTCCTTCCCCACTTCGTTCTCTTTCTATTATTCCTTATACTTCATCTGCATCTGCAGGTAGTAATTAGAATCTCTTTTCATAGGCGCGTTCTCCCAAATCGACGGTGAAGGAGTCACCGTCAGCATAGCTGTTGATATAGAAGGCTGGGGAAGCAGAGCCATAGTGGTCTTTGCCACCCCCCACACACAAATAAAACGAAAAGTTCCAATCAAACAACAATCCAACAATGAAAAACAGTTCACAACAAAAATAACACAGTCAACGATACTGGAAACAAAAGTAAAGACTTACTTTTTTGCAGTATTAACTGACAAACATTCCTTTTGGTACATATATACTGTACAACTCTATTACACACTCGGAATCACAACTCTCCAATACACTACAGACACGCTCCTTCTCTGTAGGCAGGATTATTTTTATGCCTTGGGCAAGTCCATTGAGTGTGTAAAAAGGGGCGATCCCCAACACACACACACACACATATATATATATATATATATATATTCTAAAAACAGACATAGGGGTTGTTTCCACCGAAGATAACTGATATAAAAGAAAAAATGCGAAAAGCTGTAAACGGCTTGTTTAAAGTGTAGATTTATTGTTGATATTATTATAATTATTACTTGCTTTTTGTATAATAAGTGTCTATAATCGTATCTATATATATTTGCAATATGTATGTATATATCATTAAGTTTACAAGGGAACTATTTAACTTCTTAATGAAGTTGGGAAACTTATCAACGTTTTTAAGTTTCGAATTGACTCGGCCACAGAAGGATCTCTTAATATATATATATATATATATATATATATATATATATATATATATAGGAAAGAATATTAATAAAAAGTTTTGAATTTAAAAACGTACTTTTTTAAACAGTATTTGTTTATTTTTATAGTGTTTTATATTTCAGACCGCCCTCGGTCCTTCATCAGAAACAAGTGATTTTTAAATTAGAATTGGAAACGTATTTTTACGATGGCGTCCTAATACTTTTTTGTTTACATCACGTGGTGTCGATAAACCAATCAGCATGCGGCACGTCCGTTTGTTTATTTTCGGTAAACCAATCAACACGCGGCACGTCCGTGGAGAGAGTCTGTTTGTTTTAGACAAAAAATCTCTTGGAATATCTATTTTTTTGTTTATATCGCGTGGTGTCGATAAACCAATCAGCATGCGGCACGTCCGTTTGTTTATTTTCGGTCAACCAATCAACACGCGACACCTCCGTGGAGAAAGTCTGTTTGTTTTAGATAAAAAATTCCTTGGAATATCTGAAAGAACATTCTTTTTACCTATTGAAATATTTGTAGAGATTCAACACACCTAAGTCCCTGTTTAACCCTAGCTTGTGTGTGTTTAATTTTAAAATCCAGTATTTTTCTTTCTTTCTGCGTGTGTATGTAGAACTAAAATTGGAGTCTATTAGTAAACATTTGCAATTTTCTAAAGTGTGATCGGGTTGATTAAAATGTGCTGCAATTGGGGAGTATACATTTTTTTGTCGTCTATTTAGTTTGTGATTATTGAAGCGAAATCTAAAGCTATTACCGGATTCGCCGATATATCCACTGTTGGGGCAAATTGAGCAGAAGAGATAGTAGATGATGTCTTTGCTATCACAAGTAAGGTTTGGTGGGTGTAATTTTATTTTTGTGTTGGGTACAGAGAATGTTTTGTCTGTTATTAGATGTTTACAGATTAAACAACGGGGCTTTCCACATATTAAATTCCCTGATAGGTTTGTATTATTTAAATATTTGTTAGAAGTGAGGATAGTTGATAGGTTGGGTGTTTGTTTCTTTGCATTTATGGGTGGCCTATCGAAAATGTCTTTGATGTTTTTGTTTGATTGGAGGTTCCTGTAATCATTTTTTAAATTTTTGATGAGTGTGTGGGAATATTGATTATGGTTAAAAACCATGGGAATTCGGTTATTGTCTTTTCGTTTTTTGTATGTGAGAAGTGTGCTGCGGTCTATGTGGATGGTTTTATGTAGTGCTTCCTTTATTATTTTTATTGGGTATTTGCATTTTAGAAACTGTTTTGTTAGGTTGTTAATGTTGTTTAGAAAATCTGGATGGTCTGAGCAAATGCGTCTTATTCTAATAAATGAGCTGTATACGATAATCTCTACAAATATTTCAATAGGTAAAAAGAATGTTCTTTCAGATATTCCAAGGAATTTTTTATCTAAAACAAACAGACTTTCTCCACGGAGGTGTCGCGTGTTGATTGGTTGACCGAAAATAAACAAACGGACGTGCCGCATGCTGATTGGTTTATCGACACCACGCGATATAAACAAAAAAATAGATATTCCAAGAGATTTTTTGTCTAAAACAAACAGACTCTCTCCACGGACGTGCCGCGTGTTGATTGGTTTACCGAAAATAAACAAACGGACGTGCCGCATGCTGATTGGTTTATCGACACCACGTGATGTAAACAAAAAAGTATTAGGACGCCATCGTAAAAATACGTTTCCAATTCTAATTTAAAAATCACTTGTTTCTGATGAAGGACCGAGGGCGGTCTGAAATATAAAACACTATAAAAATAAACAAATACTGTTTAAAAAAGTACGTTTTTAAATTCAAAACTTTTTATTAATATTCTTTCCTATACATATTAAGACAGTATACGTGGATGATCATCACTATATATATATATATATATATATATATATATATATGAATATATGTACATGTATAGATATAAATATATTGCATATACATATATATTGCATATATATATATTTATATATATATTACATATATATATATATATATATATAAATATATATATATATGTGCAATATATATATATATATATATATATATATATAAATATATGTATATATAAATATATTGCATATATATATATCTATACATATATATATATATTTATTGTATGTATATTTTTCAAACATGCGCACCGTAGTGGGGGCGCTAGAGGGTGTCGTCAGTGATGTCTTTACGTGGATCACTAGGGGATTCCGCGTCTCTCAACATCATACCCGCCTCACCACGCCGACCCGACCAGAAATGATCAGTCTCTGGTCCACTCTCAATGAGCGCTTTCAGACATCAGAAAAAAATTTATAAAGTTTAGACCCAATACATTCCTATTGTAAAATCATTTGTTACTCATTCCTATAAAAAATCATTCGTAATGCATTCCTATAATAAAATCATTTCTAACGCATTCCTATAGTAAAATCATTCGTAATCCATTCCTATAGTAAAATCATTCGTAATGCATTCCTATAGTAAAATTATTCGTAATGTATTCTTATAGTAAAATAATACTTTTATGGCTTCTGCTCGGATGAGCTTAAGTCACTGATGCCTCCTCAACAGGTGTTTACTCGTGCAACCAGACTAGCAACTGTATCCCACCCATTCACAGTCAGGTTAGCCAAATGCAGACGACAATTCTACTCCTGCAGCTTCTTCTCTCGCACTTCCCGCCTGTGGAACTCGCTCCCGTATTCTTGCTTTCCTGACGGCTACAACCTCCAGAAATTTAAATGCAAAGTCAATACTCATCTACTAACCACTGGACTCTAGCTCTCTCCCCATCCCTGTATAACCTTCCCTTTCTCTCCTTCTATGTATCTGTCATCGCACCTGCTTTCTATTGTTCCTTTCTAACTAGTTTGTACTCCTCACTCTTTTCTAATTAATCTTTTTACATTTATGTAACCCCCTGCACATCAGTAGCGTTTCCACCTTGCTCGGGATGAAATGATTAAAAAAAAAAAATTCATAATGCATTCTTATAGTAAAATCATTTGTAATACATTCCTATAGTAAAATCATTCGTAATGCATTCCTATATTAAAATCATTCGTAATGCATTCCTATATTAAAATCATTCGTAATGCATTCCTATAGTAAAATCATTTATAATACCTTCCTATAGTAAAATCATTTGTAATGCATTCCTATAGTAAAATCATTTGTAATACATTCCTATAGTAAAATCATTTATAATACATTCCTATAGTAAATTCGTAATGCATTCCTATAGTAAAATCATTTATAATACATTCCTATAGTAAAATCATTCGTAATGCATTCCTATAGTAATATAATTTGTAAAGCATTCATTTAGTAAAATTTATTTGAAAGGCGTTTACATACGATCATTTATAATACATTCTTTAGAATCATTTTTAATGCATTCGTTTATTAAAATTATTTGCACTAATTTCTCATTGTAAATTCATTCATAACGTATTTCTATAGCAAAATCATTCGTGAGTCAGTCATGTCATAAAATTATTTATAATGCATCCTATAGTGAAATCTTTCTTAATGTATTCCTTTAAGAAAATCATTTCCATTGAATTCTAATTAGAAACTCGTTCGTATTGCTTTACCATAAGAAAATCCTTCGCAATGTTTTCCTTCAGTCAAATTATCCGTAATTCATTCATGTAGTGAAATAATTTTCAATGCATTTATAATCTAATGGTGAAGCTAATCGTTTCCATTACGCACACGGAATTTATGACTGTATTTAGATTATTCGGACTATTGTCCTCAGCGTTGTTGCCATTTGTACGACGTTTCGGCCGTTGTACGTTCTGGCCTTCTTCAGGTGCTAGGAATTTCGAACCGAACTCTTTATTACAATCCCTGGGATATATCGTCCTCATTCACTGCGTAAAGCCCCGATTGGAATTCATGAGTTATCTCCCTCTAACCCTGCAAGTTACTTGTTCACCACTGCTGGAGCTTGGAATTGAACTCACAGCTCTAAGAGTCTATTTGTAGACTAACCAACGTCTATATCCTTTAGGACACATGGCCGAGTGTTTAAAAGATTTAGTCAGGAGGAGAGTGAAGAGAAAGAATCAATTACAGGGGTGTCCGAAGAAGAGCAAGAGAAGGATGAGAATACAGGTGTGAAGACAGGTGCGAAAGTAGAGAGAAAGAAAAAGAACAAGATACACGGGGCGATGAAGAAAGGAAGAGGGAAGGACTGGAGTCAAGTACATTAGAGATGGGAATTGACATTGCATTTAAATTCCTGGAGGTTGTAGCTGTCAGGAAAACAAGTATACGAAATTTAGTTGCACAGGCGGGAAGTGCGAGAAAAGAAGCTACTGGAGAAGAATTATCGGTTGTATTTGTTGGTTTAACTGTAAAAGGGTGGAACCTAGTTGCCAGACTGGTTGCCCGAGTAAATCCTTATGGAGTGGGGCACCAGTGACCTAAGTTCGTCAGAGACAGAGAGGAGCCATATCCCGCTGATAGGCAAACGAAGTCCTTACCACTTCAGCAACTGGACATGATGACAGCATTTTCTTTCTTTTTAATTTCTTTGTCGCGCTCTCAAACTCTTCTAGGTTTTATTTATCCGATCATAGTCTCCTCGTTTTCTCTATATACACTTTGTTTGGCTTATGAGCCATATTTATTGATCTGCCTTTTTGACTGAAATCTATCTATCTATCTATCAATCTATCTATCTATTTCAGTCTGTTCATTATCTATCTATCTATCTATCTATCTATCTATCTATCTATCTATTTCAGTCTGTTCATTACCTATCTATCTATCTATCTCAGTCAGTTCATTATCTATCTATCTATCTCAGTCAGTTCATTATCTATCTATCTATCTATCTATCTATCTATCTATCTATCTATTTCAGTCTGTTCATTATCTATCTAGCTATCTATCTATCTATTTCAGTCTGTTCATTATCTAACTAGCTATCTATCTATCTATCTATTTCAGTCTGTTCATTATCTATCTAGCTATCTATCTATCTATTTCAGTCTGTTCATTATCTATCTAGCTATCTATCTATCTATTTCAGTCTGTTCATTATCTATCTAGCTATCTATCTATCTATCTATCTATTTCAGTCTGTTCATTATCTATCTATCTACCTATTTCAGTGTGTTCATTATCTATCTATCTATCTATCTATCTATCTATCTATTTCAGTCTGTTCATTATCTATCTATCTATCTACTTCAGTCTGTTCATTATCTATCTATCTATCTATCTATCTATCTACTTCAGTCTGTTCATTATCTATCTATCTATCTATCTATCTATCTATCTATCTATCTATGTATTTCAGTCTGTTCATTATCTATCTATCTATCTATCTATTTCAGTCTGTTCATTATCTATCTATCTATCTATCTATCTATTTCAGTCTGTTCATTATCTATCTATCTATCTATCTATCTATTTCAGTCTGTTCATTATCTATCTATCTATCTATCTACTTCAGTCTGTTCATTATCTATCTATCTATCTATCTATCTATCTATCTATCTATCTATCTATCTATCTATTTCAGTCTGTTCATTATCTATCTATCTATCTATCTATCTATCTATCTATCTATCTATCTATCTATTTCAGTCTGTTCATTATCTATCTATCTATCTATCTATCTATCTATCTATCTATCTATCTATCTATCTATTTCAGTCTGTTCATTATCTATCTATCTATCTATCTATCTATCTATCTA
>JBBBDQ010000715.1:2107500-2110000 GCA_037127315.1 Ascarosepion bandense
ATCTATCTATCTATCTATCTATTTCAGTCTGTTCAATATCTATCTAGCTATCTATCTATCTATTTCAGTATGTTCATTATCTATCTAGCTATCTATCTATCTATCTATCTATTTCCAGTGTGTTCATTATCTATCTATCTATCTATCTATCTCTTTCAGTGTGTTCATTATCTATCTATCTATCTATCTATCTATCTATCTATCTATCTATCTATCTATCTATCTATCTATTTCAGTCTGTTCATTATCTATCTATCTATCTACTTCAGTCTGTTCATTATCTATCTATCTATCTATCTATCTATCTATCTATCTATCTACTTCCGTCTGTTCATTATCTATCTATTTATCTATCTATCTATTTCGTCTGTTCATTATCTATCTATCTATCTATCTACTTCAGTCTGTTCATTATCTATCTATCTATCTATCTATCTATCTATCTATCTATCTATCTATCTATCTATCTATTTCAGTCTGTTCATTATCTATCTATCTATCTATCTATCTATCTATTTCAGTCTGTTCATTATCTATCTATCTATCTATCTATCTATCTATCTATCTATCTATCTATCTATCTATCTATTTCAGTCTGTTCATTATCTATCTATCTATCTATCTATCTATCTATCTATCTATTTCAGTCTGTTCATTATCTATCTGTCTATCTATCTATCTATCTATCTATTTCAGTCTGTTCCATCTATCTATCTATCTATCTATCTATCTATCTAAGTCTGTTCATTATCTATCTATCTATCTATCTATCTATCTATCTATCTATCTATTTCAGTCTGTTCATTATCTATCTATCTATCTATCTATCTATCTATCTATGTATCTATCTATCTATCTATCTATCTATCTATTTCAGTCTGTTCATTATCTATCTATCTATCTATCTCAGTCAGTTCATTATCTATCTATCTATCTCAGTCAGTTCATTATCTATCTATCTATCTTGATCAGTTCATTATCTATCTATCTATCCAGTCATTCATTATCTATCTATCTATCTATCTATCTATCTATCTATCTATCTATCTATCTATCTATTTCAGTCTGTTCAATATCTATCTAGCTATCTATCTATCTATTTCAGTCTGTTCATTATCTATCTAGCTATCTATCTATCTATTTCAGTATGTTCATTATCTATCTAGCTATCTATCTATCTATCTATCTATTTCAGTGTGTTCATTATCTATCTATCTATCTATCTATTTCAGTGTGTTCATTATCTATCTATCTATCTATCTATCTATCTATCTATCTATCTATCTATCTATCTATTTCAGTCTGTTCATTATCTATCTATCTATCTATCTACTTCAGTCTGTTCATTATCTATCTATCTATCTATCTATCTATCTATCTATCTATCTATCTATCTATCTATCTATCTACTTCAGTCTGTTCATTATCTATCTATTTATCTATCTATCTATTTCAGTCTGTTCATTATCTATCTATCTATCTATCTACTTCAGTCTGTTCATTATCTATCTATCTATCTATCTATCTATTTCAGTCTGTTCATTATCTATCTATCTATCTATCTATCTATTTCAGTCTATTTCATTATCTATCTATCTATCTATCTATCTATCTATCTATCTATCTATCTATCTATCTATCTATCTATCTATTTCAGTCTGTTCATTATCTATCTATCTATCTATCTATCTATTTCAGTCATTCATTATCTATCTATCTATCTATCTATCTATCTATCTATTTCAGTCTGTTCATTATCTATCTATCTATCTATCTATCTATCTATCTATCTAAGTCTGTTCATTATCTATCTATCTATCTATCTATCTATTTCAGTCTGTTCATTATCTATCTATCTATCTATCAATCTATCTAAGTCTGTTCATTATCTATCTATCTATCTATCTATCTATCTATTTCAGTCTGTTCATTCTCTATCTATCTATCTATCTATCTATCTATCTATTTCAGTCTGTTCATTATCTATCTATCTATCTATCTATCTATCTATCTATCTATTTCAGTCTGTTCATTATCTATCTATCTACTATCTATCTATCTATCTATCTATCTATCTATCTATCTATCTATCTATCTATTTCAGTCTGTTCATTATCTATCTATCTATCTATCTATCTATTTCCAGTCTGTTCATTATCTATCTATCTATCTATCTATCTATCTATCTATCTATCTATCTATTTCAGTCTGTTCATTATCTATCTATCTATCTATCTATCTATCTATCTATCTATCTATCTATCTATCTATCTATCTTTCAGTCTATTCATTATCTATCTATCTATCTATCTATCTATCTATCTATCTATCTATCTATCTATTTCAGTCTGTTCATTATCTATCTATCTATCTATCTATCTATCTATCTATCTATCTATTTCCGTCTATTAATTATCTATCTATCTATCTATCTATCTATCTATCTATCTATCTATCTATCTATCTATCTATTTCAGTCTGTTCGTTATCTATCTATCTA
>JBBBDQ010000715.1:2112500-2125000 GCA_037127315.1 Ascarosepion bandense
ATATCTATCTATCTATCTATCTATCTATCTATCTATCTATTACAGTGTGTTCATTATCTATCTATCTATCTATCTATCTATCTATTTCAGTGTGTTCATTATCTATCTATCTATCTATCTATTTCAGTGTGTTCATTATCTATCTATCTATCTATTTCAGTGTGTGCATTATCTATCTATCTATCTATCTATCTATCTATCTATCTATCTATCTATCTATCTATCTATCTATCTATCTATTTCAGTGTGTTCATTATCTATCTATCTATCTATTTCAGTGTGTTCATTATCTATCTATCTATTTCAGTGTGTTCATTATCTATCTATCTATCTATCTATTTCAGTGTGTTCATTATCTATCTATCTATTTCAGTGTGTTCATTATCTATCTATCTACCTATCTATTTCAGTGTGTTCATTATCTATCTATCTATCTATCTATTTCAGTGTGTTCATTATCTATCTATCTATTTCAGTGTGTTCATTATCTATCTATCTATCTATCTATTTCAGTGTGTTCATTATCTATCTATCTATTTCAGTGTGTTCATTATCTTATCTATCTATCTATCTATCTATCTATCTATCTATTTCAGTGTGTTCATTATCTATCTATCTATCTATCTATCTATCAATCTAAGTCTGTTCATTATCTATCTATCTATCTATCTATCTATCTATCTATCTATCTATCTATCTATCTATCTATCTAAGTCTGTTCATTATCTATCTATCTATCTATCTATCTATCTATCTATCAATCTAAGTCTGTTCATTACCTATCTATCTATCTGTCTATCTAACTATCTATCTATCTAAGTCTGTTCATTATCTATCTATCTATCTATCTATCTATCTAAGTCTGTTCATTATCTATCTATCTATCTATCTATCTATCTATCTATCTAAGTCTTTTCATTATCTATCTATCTATCTATCTATCTATCTAAGTCTTTTCTTATCTATCTATCTATCTATCTATCTATCTATCTATCTATCTATCTATCTATCTATCTATCTATCTATCTAAGTCTTTTCATTATCTATCTATCTATCTATCTATCTATCTATCTATCTATCTATCTATCTATCTATCTATCTAAGTCTGTTCATTATCTATCTATCTATCTATCTATCTATCTAAGTCTGTTCATTATCTATCTATCTATCTATCTATCTATCTATCTATCTATCTATCTATCTATCTATCTATCTAAGCTGTTCATTATCTATCTATCTATCTATCTATCTATCTAAGTCTGTTCATTATCTATATATCTATCTATCTATCTAAGTCTGTTCATTATCTATATATCTATCTATCTAAGTCTGTTCATTATCTATCTATCTATCTATCTATCTATCTATCTATCTATCTATCTATCTATCTATCTATCTAAGTCTGTTCATTATCTATCTATCTATCTATCTATTTCAGTGTGTTCATTATCTATCTATCTATTTATTTCAGTGTGTTCATTATCTATCTATCTATCTATCTATCTATTTCAGTGTGTTCATTAACTATCTATCTATCTATCTATTTCAGTGTGTTCATTATCTATCTATCTATCTATCTATCTATCTATCTATCTATCTATCTATTTCAGTGTGTTCATTATCTATCTATCTATCTATCTATTTCAGTGTGTTCATTATCTATCTATCTATCTATCTATCTATCTATCTATCTATTTCAGTGTGTTCATTATCTATCTATCTATCTATTTCAGTGTGTTCATTATCTATCTATCTATCTATCTATTTCAGTGTGTTCATTATCTATCTATCTATCTATCTATTTCAGTGTGTTCATTATCTATCTATCTATCTATCTATCAATCTAAGTCTGTTCATTACCTATCTATCTATCTGTCTATCTAACTATCTATCTATCTAAGTCTGTTCATTATCTATCTATCTATCTATCTATCTATCTATCTATCTATCTATCTATCTAAGTCTGTTCTTATCTATCTATCTATCTATCTATCTATCTATCTATCTATCTAAGTCTTTTCATTATCTATCTATCTATCTATCTATCTATCTATCTATCTAAGTCTAAGTTCATTATCTATCTATCTATCTATCTATCTAAGTCTGTTCATTATCTATCTATCTATCTATCTATCTATCTATCTATCTATCTATCTATCTATCTATCTATCTATCTAAGCTGTTCATTATCTATCTATCTATCTATCTATCTATCTATCTATCTAAGTCTGTTCATTATCTATATATCTATCTATCTATCTAAGTCTGTTCATTATCTATATATCTATCTATCTAAGTCTGTTCATTATCTATATATCTATCTATCTATCTATCTATCTATCTATCTATCTATCTATCTATCTATCTAAGTCTGTTCATTATCTATCTATCTATCTATCTATTTCAGTGTGTTCATTATCTATCTATCTATCTATCTATCTATCTATCTATCTATCTATCTATCTATTTCAGTGTGTTCATTATCTATCTATCTATTTATTTCAGTGTGTTCATTATCTATCTATCTATCTATCTATCTATCTATTTCAGTGTGTTCATTAACTATCTATCTATCTATCTATTTCAGTGTGTTCATTATCTATCTATCTATCTATCTATCTATCTATCTATCTATCTATCTATCTATCTATTTCAGTGTGTTCATTATCTATCTATCTATCTATCTATTTCAGTGTGTTCATTATCTATCTATCTATCTATCTATTTCAGTGTGTTCATTATCTATCTATCTATCTATCTATCTATCTATCTATCTATTTCAGTGTGTTCATTATCTATCTATCTATCTATCTATTTCAGTGTGTTCATTATCTATCTATCTATTTCAGTGTGTTCATTATCTATCTATCTATCTATCTATTTCAGTGTGTTCATTATCTATCTATCTATCTATCTATTTCAGTGTGTTCATTATCTATCTATCTATCTATTTCAGTGTGTTCATTATCTATCTATCTAACTATCTATTTCAGTGTGTTCATTATCTATCTATCTATCTATTTCAGTGTGTTCATTATCTATCTATCTATCTATCTATCTATCTATCTATCTATCTATCTATCTATTTCAGTGTGTTCATTATCTATCTATCTATCTATCTATTTCAGTGTGTTCATTATCTATCTATCTATCTATCTATTTCAGTGTGTTCATTATCTATCTATCTATCTATCAATCTAAGTCTGTTCATTATCTATCTATCTATCTATCTATCTATCTATCTATCTATCTGTCTATCTATTTCAGTGTGTTCATTATATATATATCTATCTATCTATCTATCTATCTATCTATCTATCTATTACAGTGTGTTCATTATCTATCTATCTATCTATCTATCTATCTATCTATCTATCTATCTATCTATCTATTTCAGTGTGTTCATTATCTATCTATCTATCTATCTATCTATTTCAGTGTGTTCATTATCTATCTATCTATCTATTTCAGTGTGTGCATTATCTATCTATCTATCTATCTATCTATCTATCTATCTATCTATCTATTTCAGTATGCTCATTATCTATCTATCTATCTATCTATCTATCTAAGTCTGTTCATTATCTATCTATCTATCTATCTATCTATCTATCTATCTATCTAAGTCTGTTCATTATCTATCTATCTATCTATCTAAGTCTGTTCATTATCTATCTATCTATCTAAGTCTGTTCATTATCTATCTATCTATCTAAGTCTGTTCATTATCTATCTATCTATCTATCTATCTATCCATCTATCTATCTATCTATCTATCTATCTATCTAAGCTGTTCATTATCTATCTATCTATCTATCTAAGTCTGTTCATTATCTATATATCTATCTATCTATCTATCTATCTATCTATCTATCTATCTATCTATCTATCTAAGTCTGTTCATTATCTATCTATCTATCTATCTATCTATCTATCTATTTCAGTGTGTTCATTATCTATCTATCTATCTATCTATCTATCTATCTATCTATTTCAGTTTGTGTTCATTCATCTATCTATCTATCTATCTATCTATCTATCTATCTATCTATCTATCTATCTATCTATTTCAGTGTGTTCATTATCTATCTATCTATTTATTTCAGTGTGTTCATTATCTATCTATCTATCTATCTATCTATTTCAGTGTGTTCATTATCTATCTATCTATCTATCTATCTATCTATCTATCTATCTATCTATCTATTTCAGTGTGTTCATTATCTATCTATCTATCTATCTATTTCAGTGTGTTCATTATCTATCTATCTATCTATCTATCTATTTCAGTGTGTTCATTATCTATCTATCTATCTATTTCAGTCTGTTCATTATCTATCTATCTATTTCAGTGTGTTCATTATCTATCTATCTATCTATCTATCTATTTCAGTGTGTTCATTATCTATCTATCTATCTATCTATTTCAGTGTGTTCATTATCTATCTATCTATCTATCTATTTCAGTGTGTTCATTATCTATCTATCTAACTATCTATTTCAGTGTGTTCATTATCTTATCTATCTATCTATCTATCTATCTATCTATCTATCTATTTCAGTGTGTTCATTATCTATCTATCTATCTATTTCAGTGTGTTCATTATCTATCTATCTATCTATCTATCTATCTATCTATCTATCTATCTATCTATCTATCAATCTAAGTCTGTTCATTACCTATCTATCTATCTTTCTATCTATCTATCTATCTATCTAAGTCTGTTCATTATCTATCTATCTATCTATCAATCTAAGTCTGTTCATTACCTATCTATCTATCTATTTATCTATCTATCTATCTATCTATCTATCTAAGTCTGTTCATTATCTATCTATCTATCTATCTATCTATCTATCTAAGTCTGTTCATTTATCTATCTATCTATCTATCTATCTATCTATCTATCTATATAAGTCTTTTCATTATCTATCTATCTATCTATCTATCTATCTATCTATCTATCTATCTATCTAAGTCTGTTCATTATCTATCTATCTGTCTATCTATCTATCTATCTATCTATCTATCTATCTATCTATCTATCTATCTATCTAAGTCTGTTCATTATCTATCTATCTATCTATCTATCTATCTATCTATCTATCTGAGTCTGTTCATTATCTATCTATCTATCTATCTAAGTCTGTTCATTATCTATCTATCTATCTAAGTCTGTTCATTATCTATCTATCTATCTATCTATCTATCTATTTATCTATCTAAGCTGTTCATTATCTATCTATCTATCTATCTATCTATCTAAGTCTGTTCATTATCTATCTATCTATCTATCTATCTATCTATCTATCTATCTATCTATCTAGTTCAGTGTGTTCATTATCTATCTATCTATCTATCTATCTAATTCAGTGTGTTCATTATCTATCTATCTATCTAACTATCTATCTATCTCTATATTTCAGTGTGTTCATTATCTATCTATCTATCTATTTCAGTGTGTTCATTATCTATCTATCTATCTATCTATTTCAGTGTGTTCATTATATATCTATCTATCTATCTATCTATTTCAGTGTGTTCATTATATATCTATCTATCTATCTATTTCAGTGTGTTCATTATATATCTATCTATTTCAGTGTGTTCATTATCTATCTATCTATCTATCTATTTCAGTGTGTTCATTATCTATCTATCTATTTATTTCAGTGTGTTCATTATCTATCTATCTATTTCAGTGTGTTCATTATCTATCTATCTATCTATTTCAGTGTGTTCATTATCTATCTATCTATCTATCTATCTATCTATCTATCTATCTATCTATCTATCTATCTATCTATCTATATATCTATCTATCTATCTATCTATTTCAGTGTGTTCATTATCTATCTATCTATCTATCTATCGATCTATCTATTTCAGTGTGTTCATTATCTATCTATCTATCTATCTATCTATTTCAGTGTGTTCATTATCTATCTATCTATTTCAGTGTGTTCATTATCTATCTATCTATCTATCTCAGTGTGTTCATTATCTATCTATCTATCTATCTATCTATCTATCTATTTCAGTGTGTTCATTATCTATCTATCTATCTATCTATTTCAGTGTGTTCATTATCTATCTATCTATCTATCTATCTATCTATCTATCTATCTATCTATCTATCTATCTATTTCAGTGAGTTCATTATCTATCTATCTATCTATCTATCTATTTCAGTGTGTTCATTATCTATCTATCTATCTATCTATTTCAGTGTGCTCATTATCTATCTATCTATCTATCTATCTATCAATCTAAGTCTGTTCATTATCTATCTATCTATCTATCTATCTAAGTCTGTTCATTATCTCTCTATCAATCTAAGTCTGTTCATTACCTATCTATCTATCTATCTATCTATCTATCTATCTATCTATCTATCTATCTATCTATCTATCTATCTAACTATCTATTTCAGTGTGTTCATTATATATGTATCTATCTATCTATTTCAGTGTGTTCATTATATATCTATCTATGTATCTATCTATTTCAGTGTGTTCATTGTCTATCTATCTATTTCAGTGTGTTCATTATCTATCCATCTATCTATCTATCTATCTATCTATCTATCTATCTATCTATCTATCTATCTATCTATCTATCTATCTATCTATTTCAGTGTGTTCATTTTCTATCTATCTATTTATTTCAGTGTGTTCATTATCTATCTATCTATCTATATATCTATCTATTTCAGTGTGTTCATTATCTATCTATCTATCTATCTATTTCAGTGTGTTCATTATCTATCTATCTATCTATCTATTTCAGTGTGTTCATTATCTATCTATCTAACTATCTATTTCAGTGTGTTCATTATCTATCTATCTATCTATCTATCTATCTATCTATCTATCTATATATCTATCTATCTATTTATTTCAGTGTGTTCATTATCTATCTATCTATCTATCTATCTATATATCTATCTATCTATCAATCTAAGTCTGTTCATTATCTATCTATCTATCTTTCTATCTATCTATCTATCTAAGTCTGTTCATTATCTATCTATCTATCTATCAATCTAAGTCTGTTCATTACCTATCTATCTATCTATTTATCTATCTATCTATCTATCTATCTATCTAAGTCTGTTCATTATCTATCTATCTATCTATCTATCTATCTAAGTCTGTTCATTATCTATCTATCTATCTATCTATCTATCTATCTATCTATCTATCTATCTATATAAGTCTTTTCATTATCTATCTATCTATCTATCTATCTATCTATCTATCTATCTATCTATCTAAGTCTGTTCATTATCTATCTATCTATCTATCTATCTATCTATCTATCTATCTATCTATCTATCTATCTATCTAAGTCTGTTCTTATCTTATCTATCTATCTATCTATCTATCTATCTATCTATCTATCTGAGTCTGTTCATTATCTATCTATCTATCTAAGTCTGTTCATTATCTATCTATCTATCTAAGTCTGTTCATTATCTATCTATCTATCTATCTATCTATCTATCTATTTATCTATCTAAGCTGTTCATTATCTATCTATCTATCTATCTAAGTCTGTTCATTATCTATCTATCTATCTATCTATCTATCTATCTATCTATCTATCTATCTATCTATCTATCTATTTCAGTGTGTTCATTATCTATCTATCTATCTATCTAATTCAGTGTGTTCATTATCTATCTATCTATCTAACTATCTATCTATCTCTATATTTCAGTGTGTTCATTATCTATCTATCTATCTATTTCAGTGTGTTCATTATCTATCTATCTATCTATCTATTTCAGTGTGTTCATTATATATCTATCTATCTATCTATCTATTTCAGTGTGTTCATTATATATCTATCTATTTCAGTGTGTTCATTATATATCTATCTATTTCAGTGTGTTCATTATCTATCTATCTATCTATCTATCTATCTATTTCAGTGTGTTCATTATCTATCTATCTATTTCAGTGTGTTCATTATCTATCTATCTATCTATCTATCTATTTCAGTGTGTTCATTATCTATCTATCTATTTATTTCAGTGTGTTCATTATCTATCTATCTATTTCAGTGTGTTCATTATCTATCTATCTATCTATTTCAGTGTGTTCATTATCTATCTATCTACCTATCTATCTATCTATCTATCTATCTATCTATCTATCTATATATCTATCTATCTATCTATCTATTTCAGTGTGTTCATTATCTATCTATCTATCTATCTATCGATCTATCTATTTCAGTGTGTTCATTATCTATCTATCTATCTATCTATCTATTTCAGTGTGTTCATTATCTATCTATCTATCTATCTATTTCAGTGTGCTCATTATCTATCTATCTATCTATCTATCTATCAATCTAAGTCTGTTCATTATCTATCTATCTATCTATCTAAGTCTGTTCATTATCTCTCTATCAATCTAAGTCGGTTCATTACCTATCTATCTATCTATCTATCTATCTATCTATCTATTTCAGTGTGTTCATTATATATGTATCTATCTATCTATTTCAGTGTGTTCATTATATATCTATCTATGTATCTATCTATTTCAGTGTGTTCATTGTCTATCTATCTATTTCAGTGTGTTCATTATCTATCCATCTATCTATCTATCTATCTATCTATCTATCTATCTATCTATCTATCTATCTATTTATCTATCTATCTATCTATTTCAGTGTGTTCATTTTCTATCTATCTATTTATTTCAGTGTGTTCATTATCTATCTATCTATCTATATATCTATCTATTTCAGTGTGTTCATTAACTATCTATCTATCTATCTATCTATCTATTTCAGTGTGTTCATTATCTATCTATCTATCTATTTCAGTGTGTTCATTATCTATCTATCTAACTATCTATTTCAGTGAGTTCATTATCTATCTATCTATCTATCTATCTATCTATCTATTTCAGTGTGTTCATTATCTATCTATCTATCTATCTATCTATCTATCTATCTATCTATTTCAGTTTGTTCATTATCTATATATCTATTTCAGTGTGTTCATTATCTATCTATCTATCTATCTCAGTGTGTTCATTATCTATCTATCTATCTATCTATCTATCTATCTATTTCAGTGTGTTCATTATCTATCTATCTATCTATCTATCTATTTCAGTGTGTTCATTATCTATCTATCTATCTATCTATCTATCTATCTATCTATTTCAGTGAGTTCATTATCTATCTATCTATCTATCTATCTATTTCAGTGTGTTCATTATCTATCTATCTATCTATCTATTTCAGTGTGCTCATTATCTATCTATCTATCTATCTATCTATCAATCTAAGTCTGTTCATTATCTATCTATCTATCTATCTAAGTCTGTTCATTATCTCTCTATCAATCTAAGTCTGTTCATTACCTATCTATCTATCTATCTATCTATCTATCTATCTATCTATCTATCTATCTATCTATCTATCTATCTATCTATCTATTTCAGTGTGTTCATTATATATGTATCTATCTATCTATTTCAGTGTGTTCATTATATATCTATCTATGTATCTATCTATTTCAGTGTGTTCATTGTCTATCTATCTATTTCAGTGTGTTCATTATCTATCCATCTATCTATCTATCTATCTATCTATCTATCTATCTATCTATCTATCTATCTATCTATCTATCTATCTATTTATCTATCTATCTATCTATTTCAGTGTGTTCATTTTCTATCTATCTATTTATTTCAGTGTGTTCATTATCTATCTATCTATCTATATATCTATCTATTTCAGTGTGTTCATTAACTATCTATCTATCTATCTATCTATCTATTTCAGTGTGTTCATTATCTATCTATCTATCTATTTCAGTGTGTTCATTATCTATCTATCTAACTATCTATTTCAGTGAGTTCATTATCTATCTATCTATCTATCTATCTATCTATCTATTTCAGTGTGTTCATTATCTATCTATCTATCTATTTCAGTGTGTTCATTATCTATCTATCTATCTATCTATCTATTTCAGTCTGTTCATTATCTATCTATCTATTTCAGTGTGTTCATTATCTATCTATCTATCTATCTATCTATCTATCTATCTATCAATCTAAGTCTGTCCATTTCTATCTATCTATCTATCTATCTATCTATCTATCTATCTACGTCTGTTCATTATCTATCTATCTATCTATCAATCTAAGTCTGTTCATTACCTATCTATCTATCTATCTATCTATCTATCTATCTATCTATCTATCTATCTATCTATTTAAGTCTGTTCATTATCTATCTATCTATCTATCTATCTATCTATCTATCTATCTATCTATCTATCTATTTAAGTCTGTTCATTATCTATCTATCTATCTATCTATCTATCTATCTATCAATCTATCTATCTATCTATCTATCTATCTATCTATCTATCTAAGTCTGTTCATTATCTATCTATCTATCTATCTATCTATCTATCTATCTATCTAAGTCTGTTCATTATCTATCTGTCTATCTATCTATATATCTAAGTCTGTTCATTATCTATCTGTCTATCTATCTATCTATCTATCTATCTATCTATCTATCTATCTATCTATGTCTGTTCATTATCAACTATCTATCTATCTATCTATCTATCTATCTATCTATCTATATAAGGCTTTTCATTATCTATCTATCTATCTATCTATCTATCTATCTAAGTGTGTTCATTATCTATCTATCTATCTATTTCAGTGAGTTCATTATCTATCTATCTATCTATCTATCTATCTATCTATCTATCTATCTTTCTCTCTATTTCAGTGTGTTCATTATCTATCTATCTATCTATTTCAGTGTGTTCATTATCTATCAATCTATCTATCTATTTCAGTGTGTTCATTATATATCTATCTATCTATCTATTTCCGTGTGTTCATTATCTTTCTATCTATCTATCTATTTCAGTGTGTTCATTATATATCTATCTATTTCAGTGTGTTCATTATATATCTATCTATTACAGTGTGTTCATTATCTATCTATCTATCCATCTATTTCAGTGTGTGCATTATCTATCTATCTATCTATCTATCTATTTCAGTGTGTTCATTATCTATCTATCTATCTACCTATCTATCTATATCAGTGTGTTCATTATCTATCTATCTTTCTATTTCAGTGTGTTCATTATCTATCTATCTATTTCAGTGTGTTCATTATCTATCTATCTATCTATCTATTTCAGTGTGTTCATTATCTATCTATCTATCTATCTATTTCAGTGTGTTCATTATCTATCTATCTATCTATCTATCTATCTCTTTCAGTGTGTTCATTGTCTATCTATCTATCTATCTATCTATTTCAGTGTGTTCATTATCTATCTATCTATCTATCTATCTATCTATCTATCTATCTATTTCAGTGTGTTCATTATCTATCTATCTATCTATCTATCTATCAATCTAAGTCTGTTCATTATCTATCTATCTATCTATCTATCAATCTAAGTCTGTTCATTATCTATCTATCTATCTATCTATCTATCTATCTATCTATCTATCTATCTATCTATCTATCTATCTATCTAAGTCTGTTCATTATCTATCTATCTATCTATCTATCTATCTATCTATCTATCTATCTATCTATCTATCTATCAATCTAAGTCTGTTCATTACCTATCTATCTATCTGTCTATCGATCTATCTATTTCAGTGTGTTCATTATCTATCTATCTATCTATCTATCTATTTCAGTGTGTTCATTATCTATCTATCTATTTCAGTGTGTTCATTATCTATCTATCTATCTATCTCAGTGTGTTCATTATCTATCTATCTATCTATCTATCTATCTATTTCAGTGTGTTCATTATCTATCTATCTATCTATCTATTTCAGTGTGTTCATTATCTATCTATCTATCTATCTATCTATCTATCTATCTATCTATCTATCTATCTATCTATCTATTTCAGTGAGTTCATTATCTATCTATCTATCTATCTATCTATTTCAGTGTGTTCATTATCTATCTATCTATCTATCTATTTCAGTGTGCTCATTATCTATCTATCTATCTATCTATCTATCAATCTAAGTCTGTTCATTATCTATCTATCTATCTATCTATCTAAGTCTGTTCATTATCTCTCTATCAATCTAAGTCTGTTCATTACCTATCTATCTATCTATCTATCTATCTATCTATCTATCTATTTCAGTGTGTTCATTATATATGTATCTATCTATCTATTTCAGTGTGTTCATTATATATCTATCTATGTATCTATCTATTTCAGTGTGTTCATTGTCTATCTATCTATTTCAGTGTGTTCATTATCTATCCATCCTATCTATCTATCTATCTATCTATCTATCTATCTATCTCTCTATCTATCTATCTATCTATCTATCTATTTCAGTGTGTTCATTTTCTATCTATCTATTTATTTCAGTGTGTTCATTATCTATCTATCTATCTATATATCTATCTATTTCAGTGTGTTCATTATCTATCTATCTATCTATCTATTTCA
>JBBBDQ010000715.1:2130000-2135000 GCA_037127315.1 Ascarosepion bandense
TCTAAGTCTGTTCATTATCTATCTATCTATCTATCTATCTATCTATCTATCTATCTATCTATCTATCTATATCGTCTTTTCATTATCTATCTATCTATCTATCTATCTATCTATCTATCTATCTATCTATCTATCTAAGTCTGTTCATTATCTATCTATCTATCTATCTATCTATCTATCTATCTATCTATCTATCTATCTAAGTCTGTTCATTATCTATCTATCTATCTATCTATCTATCTATCTATCTGAGTCTGTTCATTATCTATCTATCTATCTAAGTCTGTTCATTATCTATCTATCTATCTAAGTCTGTTCATTATCTACCTATCTATCTATCTATCTATCTATCTATCTATCTATTTATCTATCTAAGCTGTTCATTATCTATCTATCTATCTATCTAGAATCTGTTCATTATCTATCTATCTATCTATCTATCTATCTATCTATCTATCTATCTATCTATCTATCTATTTCAGTGTGTTCATTATCTATCTATCTATCTATCTAATTCAGTGTGTTCATTATCTATCTATCTATCTAACTATCTATCTATCTCTATATTTCAGTGTGTTCATTATCTATCTATCTATCTATTTCAGTGTGTTCATTATCTATCTATCTATCTATCTATTTCAGTGTGTTCATTATATATCTATCTATCTATCTATCTATTTCAGTGTGTTCATTATATATCTATCTATCTATCTATTTCAGTGTGTTCATTATATATCTATCTATTTCAGTGTGTTCATTATCTATCTATCTATCTATCTATCTATCTATTTCAGTGTGTTCATTATCTATCTATCTATTTCAGTGTGTTCATTATCTATCTATCTATCTATCTATCTATCTATTTCAGTGTGTGTTCATTATCTATCTATCTATTTATTTCAGTGTGTTCATTATCTATCTATCTATTTCAGTGTGTTCATTATCTATCTATCTATCTATTTCAGTGTGTTCATTATCTATCTATCTACCTATCTATCTATCTATCTATCTATCTATCTATCTATCTATCTATATCTATCTATCTATCTATCTATTTCAGTGTGTTCATTATCTATCTATCTATCTATCTATCGATCTATCTATTTCAGTGTGTTCATTATCTATCTATCTATCTATCTATCTATCTATCTATTTCAGTTTGTTCATTATCTATCTATCTATTTCAGTGTGTTCATTATCTATCTATCTATCTATCTCAGTGTGTTCATTATCTATCTATCTATCTATCTATCTATTTCAGTGTGTTCATTATCTATCTATCTATCTATCTATCTATTTCAGTGTGTTCATTATCTATCTATCTATCTATCTATCTATCTATCTATCTATCTATCTATTTCAGTGAGTTCATTATCTATCTATCTATCTATCTATCTATTTCAGTCTGTTCATTATCTATCTATCTATCTATCTATTTCAGTGTGCTCATTATCTATCTATCTATCTATCTATCTATCAATATAAGTCTGTTCATTATCTATCTATCTATCTATCTAAGTCTGTTCATTATCTCTCTATCAATCTAAGTCTGTTCATTACCTATCTATCTATCTATCTATCTATCTATCTATCTATCTATCTATCTATTTCAGTGTGTTCATTATATATGTATCTATCTATCTATTTCAGTGTGTTCATTATCTATCTATCTATCTATCTATCTATCTATCTATCTATTTCAGTTTGTTCATTATCTATCTATCTATTTCAGTGTGTTCATTATCTATCTATCTATCTATCTCAGTGTGTTCATTATCTATCTATCTATCTATCTATCTATTTCAGTGTGTTCATTATCTATCTATCTATCTATCTATTTCAGTGTGTTCATTATCTATCTATCTATCTATCTATCTATCTATCTATCTATCTATCTATCTATCTATCTATTTCAGTGAGTTCATTATCTATCTATCTATCTATCTATCTATTTCAGTGTGTTCATTATCTATCTATCTATCTATCTATTTCAGTGTGCTCATTATCTATCTATCTATCTATCTATCTATCAATCTAAGTCTGTTCATTATCTATTTATCTATCTAAGTCTGTTCATTATCTCTCTATCAATCTAAAGTCTGTTCATTACCTATCTATCTATCTATCTATCTATCTATCTATCTATCTATCTATTTCAGTGTGTTCATTATATATGTATCTATCTATCTATTTCAGTGTGTTCATTATATATCTATCTATGTATCTATCTATTTCAGTGTGTTCATTGTCTATCTATCTATTTCAGTGTGTTCATTATCTATCCATCTATCTATCTATCTATCTATCTATCTATCTATCTATCTATCTATCTATCTATCTATCTATCTATCTATTTCAGTGTGTTCATTTTCTATCTATCTATTTATTTCAGTGTGTTCATTATCTATCTATCTATCTATATATCTATCTATTTCAGTGTGTTCATTAACTATCTATCTATCTATCTATCTATCTATTTCAGTGTGTTCGTTATCTATCTATCTATCTATTTCAGTGTGTTCATTATCTATCTATCTAACTATCTATTTCAGTGAGTTCATTATCTATCTATCTATCTATCTATCTATCTATTTCAGTGTGTTCATTATCTATCTATCTATCTATCTATCTATCTATCTATCTATCTATCTATTTATTTCAGTTTGTTCATTATCTATATATCTATTTCAGTGTGTTCATTATCTATCTATCTATCTATCTCAGTGTGTTCATTATCTATCTATCTATCTATCTATCTATCTATTTCAGTGTGTTCATTATCTATCTATCTATCTATCTATCTATTTCAGTGTGTTCATTATCTATCTATCTATCTATCTATCTATCTATCTATTTCAGTGAGTTCATTATCTATCTATCTATCTATCTATCTATTTCAGTGTGTTCATTATCTATCTATCTATCTATCTATTTCAGTGTGCTCATTATCTATCTATCTATCTATCTATCTATCAATCTAAGTCTGTTCATTATCTATCTATCTATCTATCTAAGTCTGTTCATTATCTCTCTATCAATCTAAGTCTGTTCATTACCTATCTATCTATCTATCTATCTATCTATCTATCTATCTATTTCAGTGTGTTCATTATATATGTATCTATCTATCTATTTCAGTGTGTTCATTATATATCTATCTATGTATCTATCTATTTCAATTAATTCATTGTCTATCTATCTATTTCAGTGTGTTCATTATCTATCTATCTATCTATCTATCTATCTATCTATCTATCTATCTATCTATCTATCTATCTATCTATCTATCTATTTATCTATCTATCTATCTATTTCAGTGTGTTCATTTTCTATCTATCTATTTATTTCAGTGTGTTCATTATCTATCTATCTATCTATATATCTATCTATTTCAGTGTGTTCATTAACTATCTATCTATCTATCTATCTATTTCAGTGTGTTCATTATCTATCTATCTATCTATTTCAGTGTGTTCATTATCTATCTATCTAACTATCTATTTCAGTGAGTTCATTATCTATCTATCTATCTATCTATCTATCTATCTATCTATCTATTTCAGTGTGTTCATTATCTATCTATCTATCTATTTCAGTGTGTTCATTATATATCTATCTATCTATCTATCTATCTATTTCAGTCTGTTCATTATCTATCTATCTATTTCAGTGTGTTCATTATCTATCTATCTATCTATCTATCTATCTATCTATCTATCAATCTAAGTCTGTCCATTTCCTATTTCTATCTATCTATCTATCTATCTATCTATCTATCTATCTACGTCTGTTCATTATCTATCTATCTATCTATCAATCTAAGTCTGTTCATTACCTATCTATCTATCTATCTATCTATCTATCTATCTATCTATCTATTTAAGTCTGTTCATTATCTATCTATCTATCTATCTATCTATCTATCTATCTATCTATCTATTTAAGTCTGTTCATTATCTATCTATCTATCTATCTATCTATCTATCTATCATCAATCTATCTATCTATCTATCTATCTATCTATCTATCTATCTAAGTCTGTTCATTATCTATCTGTCTATCTATCTATATATCTAAGTCTGTTCATTATCTATCTGTCTATCTATCTATCTATCTATCTATCTATCTATCTATCTATCTATCTATCTATCTATCTATCTATCTATCTATGTCTGTTCATTATCAACTATCTATCTATCTATCTATCTATCTATCTATCTATCTATCTATATAAGGCTTTTCATTATCTATCTATCTATCTATCTATCTATCTATCTATCTATCTAAGTGTGTTCATTATCTATCTATCTATCTATCTATTTCAGTGAGTTCATTATCTATCTATCTATCTATCTATCTATCTATCTATCTATCTATCTTTCTCTCTATTTCAGTGTGTTCATTATCTATCTATCTATCTATTTCAGTGTGTTCATTATCTATCAATCTATCTATCTATTTCAGTGTGTTCATTATATATCTATCTATCTATCTATTTCCGTGTGTTCATTATCTTTCTATCTATCTATCTATTTCAGTGTGTTCATTATATATCTATCTATTTCAGTGTGTTCATTATATATCTATCTATTACAGTGTGTTCATTATCTATCTATCTATCCATCTATTTCAGTGTGTGCATTATCTATCTATCTATCTATCTATCTATTTCAGTGTGTTCATTATCTATCTATCTATCTACCTATCTATCTATATCAGTGTGTTCATTATCTATCTATCTTTCTATTTCAGTGTGTTCATTATCTATCTATCTATTTCAGTGTGTTCATTATCTATCTATCTATCTATCTATTTCAGTGTGTTCATTATCTATCTATCTATCTATCTATTTCAGTGTGTTCATTATCTATCTATCTATCTATCTATCTCTTTCAGTGTGTTCATTGTCTATCTATCTATCTATCTATCTATTTCAGTGTGTTCATTATCTATCTATCTATCTATCTATCTATCTATCTATCTATCTATTTCAGTGTGTT
>JBBBDQ010000715.1:2145000-2192500 GCA_037127315.1 Ascarosepion bandense
ATCTATCTATCTATCTATCTATCTATCTATCTATCTATCTATCTATCTATGTGTGTCCATTATCTATCTATCTATCTATCTATCTATCTATCTATCTATCTATCTATCTATCTATCTATCTATGTGTGTCCATTATCTATCTATCTATCTATCTATCTATCTATCTATCTATCTCTCTCAGTGTGTGTCCATTATCTATCTATCTATCTATCTATCTATCTATCTATCTATCTATCTATCTATCTATCTATCTATCTATCTATCTCAGTGTGTCCATTATCTATCTATCTATCTATCTATCTATCTATCTATCTATCTATCTATCTATCTATCTATCTCAGTGTGTCCATTATCTATCTATCTATCTATCTATCTATCTATCTATCTATCTATTTCAGTGTGTCCATTATCTATCTATCTTTCTATCTATCTATCTATCTATTTATCTATTTCAGTGTGTCCATTATCTATCTATCTTTCTATCTATCTATCTATCTATCTATCTATTTCAGTGTGTCCATTATCTATCTATCTATCTATCTATTCTATCTATCTATCTATCTATCTATCTATCTATTTCAGTGTGTCCATTATCTATCTATCTATCTATCTATCTATCTATCTATCTATCTATCTATCTATTTCAGTGTGTCCATTATCTATCTATCTATCTATCTATCTATTTCAGTGTGTCCATTATCTATCTATCTATCTATCTATCTATTTCAGTGTCTGTCCATTATCTATCTATCTATCTATCTATCTATCTATCTATCTATCTATTTCAGTGTCCATTATCTATCTATCTATCTATCTATCTATCTATCTATCTATTTCAGCGTGTCTATTATCTATCTATCTATCTATTTCAGTGTCCATTATCTATCTATCTATCTATCTATCTATCTATTTCAGTGTGTCCATTATCTATCTATCTATCTATTTCAGTGTGTCCATTATCTATCTATCTATCTATTTCAGTGTGTCCATTATCTATCTATCTATCTATTTCAGTGTGTCCATTATCTATCTATCTATCTATCTATCTATCTATCTATCTATCTATCTATCTATTTCAGTGTGTCCATTATCTATCTATCTATTTCAGTGTGTCCATTATCTATCTATCTATTTCAGTGTGTCCATTATCTATCTATCTATCTATCTATCTATCTATATATTTCAGTGTGCCCATTATCTATCTATCTATCTATCTATCTATATATTTCAGTGTGCCCATTATCTATCTATCTATCTATCTATCTATCTATCTATCTATCTATCTATCTATCTATATATTTCAGTGTGCCCATTATCTATCTATCTATCTATCTATCTATCTATCTATCTATCTATTTCAGTGTGTCCATTATCTATCTATCTATCTATCTATCTATTTCAGTGTGTCCATTATCTATCTATCTATCTATCTATCTATCTATCTATCTATCTATCTATCTATCTATCTATCTGTCTATTTCAGTGTGTCCATTATCTATCTATCTATCTATCTATCTATCTATCTATCTATTTCAGTGTGTCCATTATCTATCTATCTATCTATCTATCTATCTATCTATCTATCTATCTATTTCAGTGTGTCCATTATCTATCTATGTATCTATCTATCTATCTATTTCATTGTGTCCATTATCTATCTATCTATCTATTTCATTGTGTCCATTATCTATCTATCTATCTATTTCAGTGTGTCCATTATCTATCTATCTATCTATTTCAGTGTGTCCATTATCTATCTATCTATCTATTTCAGTGTCCATTATCTATCTATCTATCTATTTCAGTGTGTCCATTATCTATCTATCTATCTATTTCAGTGTGTCCATTATCTATCTATCTATCTATCTATCTATTTCAGTGTGTCCATTATCTATCTATCTATTTCAGTGTGTCCATTATCTATCTATCTATTTCAGTGTGTCCATTATCTATCTATCTATCTATCTATCTATATATTTCAGTGTGCCCATTATCTATCTATCTATTTCAGTGTGTCCATTATCTATCTATCTATCTATCTATCTATCTATATATTTCAGTGTGCCCATTATCTATCTATCTATCTATCTATCTATCTATCTATCTATCTATCTATCTATCTATCTATCTATTTCAGTGTGACCATTATCTATCTATCTATCTATCTATCTATCTATCTATCTATCTATCTATCTATCTATCTATCTATCTATCTATTTCAGTGTGTCCATTATCTATCTATCTATCTATCTATCTATCTATCTATCTATCTGTCTATTTCAGTGTGTCCATTATCTATCTATCTATCTATCTATCTATCTATCTATCTATCTATCTATCTATCTGTCTATTTCAGTGTCCATTATCTATCTATCTATCTATCTATCTATCTATCTATCTATCTATCTATCTATCTGTCTATTTCAGTGTGTCCATTATCTATCTATCTATCTATCTATCTATCTATCTATCTATCTATCTATTTCAGTGTGTCCATTATCTATCTATCTATCTATCTATCTATCTATCTATCTATCTATTTCAGTGTCCATTATCTATCTATCTATCTATTTCAGTGTGTCCATTATCTATCTATCTATCTATCTATCTATCTATCTATCTATCTATCTATCTATCTATCTCTCTATCTATCTATCTATCTATTTCAGTGTGTCCATTATCTATCTATCTATCTATTTCAGTGTGTCCATTATCTATCTATCTATCTATTTCAGTGTAATAAGTATCTATCTATCTATCTATTTCAGTGTGTCCATTATCTATCTATCTATCTATCTATCTATCTATCTATCTATCTATCTATCTATCTAAGTGTGTCCATTATCTATCTATCTATCTCAGTGTGTCCAATATCTATCTATCTATCTATCTATCTATCTATCTATCTATCTATCTATCTATCTATCTATCTCAGTGTGTCCATTATCTATCTATCTATCTATCTATCTATCTATCTATCTATCTATCTATCTATCTCAGTGTGTCCATTATCTATCTATCTATCTATCTATCTATCTATCTATCTATCTATCTATCTATCTATCTCAGTGTGTCCATTATCTATCTATCTATCTATCTATCTATCTATCTATCTATCTCAGTGTGTCCATTATCTATCTATCTATCTATCTATCTATCTATTTCAGTGTGTCCATTATCTATCTATCTATCTATCTATCTATCTATCTATCTATCTATTTCAGTGTGTCCATTATCTATCTATCTATCTATCTATCTATCTATCTCTATTTCAGCGTGTCTATTATCTATCTATCTATCTATTTCAGTGTGTCCATTATCTATCTATCTATCTATCTATCTATCTATTTCAGTGTGTCCATTATCTATCTATCTATCTATTTCAGTGTGTCCATTATCTATCTATCTATCTATTTCAGTGTGTCCATTATCTATCTATCTATCTATTTCAGTGTGTCCATTATCTATCTATCTATCTATCTATCTATCTATCTATCTATCTATCTATCTATTTCAGTGTGTCCATTATCTATCTATCTATTTCAGTGTGTCCATTATCTATCTATCTATTTCAGTGTGTCCATTATCTATCTATCTATCTATCTATCTATCTATATATTTCAGTGTGCCCATTATCTATCTATCTATCTATCTATCTATATATTTCAGTGTGCCCATTATCTATCTATCTATCTATCTATCTATCTATCTATCTATCTATCTATCTATCTATATATTTCAGTGTGCCCATTATCTATCTATCTATCTATCTATCTATCTATCTATCTATCTATTTCAGTGTGTCCATTATCTATCTATCTATCTATCTATCTATTTCAGTGTGTGCATTATCTATCTATCTATCTATCTATCTATCTATCTATCTATCTATCTATCTATCTATCTATCTATCTGTCTATTTCAGTGTGTCCATTATCTATCTATCTATCTATCTATCTATCTATCTATCTATCTATTTCAGTGCTGTCCATTATCTATCTATCTATCTATCTATCTATCTATCTATCTATCTATCTATTTCAGTGTGTCCATTATCTATCTATGTATCTATCTATCTATCTATTTGTGTCCATTATCTATCTATCTATCTATTTCATTGTGTCCATTATCTATCTATCTATCTATTTCAGTGTGTCCATTATCTATCTATCTATCTATTTCCAGTGTGTCCATTATCTATCTATCTATCTATTTCAGTGTGTCCATTATCTATCTATCTATTTCAGTGTGTCCATTATCTATCTATCTATCTATTTCAGTGTGTCCATTATCTATCTATCTATCTATCTATCTATTTCTAAATTATTGTCCATTATCTATCTATCTATTTCAGTGTGTCCATTATCTATCTATCTATTTCAGTGTGTCCATTATCTATCTATCTATCTATCTATCTATATATTTCAGTGTGCCCATTATCTATCTATCTATTTCAGTGTGTCCATTATCTATCTATCTATCTATCTATCTATCTATATATTTCAGTGTGCCCATTATCTATCTATCTATCTATCTATCTATCTATCTATCTATCTATCTATCTATCTATCTATCTATCTATTTCAGTGTGACCATTATCTATCTATCTATCTATCTATCTATCTATCTATCTATCTATCTATCTATCTATCTATCTATCTATCTATCTATCTATTTCAGTGTGTCCATTATCTATCTATCTATCTATCTATCTATCTATCTATCTATCTATCTGTCTATTTCAGTGTGTCCATTATCTATCTATCTATCTATCTATCTATCTATCTATCTATCTATCTATCTATCTGTCTATTTCAGTGTGTCCATTATCTATCTATCTATCTATCTATCTATCTATCTATCTATCTATCTATCTATCTATCTGTCTTCAATTGTGTCCATTATCTATCTATCTATCTATCTATCTATCTATCTATCTATCTATCTATTTCAGTGTGTCCATTATCTATCTATCTATCTATCTATCTATCTATCTATCTATCTATTTCAGTGTGTCCATTATCTATCTATCTATCTATCTGTTTGTCCATTATCTATCTATCTATCTATTTCAGTGTGTCCATTATCTATCTATCTATCTATTTCAGTGTGTCCATTATCTATCTATCTATCTATCTATCTATCTATCTATCTATCTATCTATCTATCTATCTAAGTGTGTCCATTATCTATCTATCTATCTCAGTGTGTCCAATATCTATCTATCTATCTATCTATCTATCTATCTATCTATCTATCTATCTATCTATCTATCTCAGTGTGTCCATTATCTATCTATCTATCTATCTATCTATCTATCTATCTATCTATCTATCTCAGTGTGTCCATTATCCATATCTATCTATCTATCTATCTATCTATCTATCTATCTATCTATCTATCTATCTCAGTGTGTCCATTATCTATCTATCTATCTATCTATCTATCTATCTATCTATCTCAGTGTGTCCATTAACTATCTATCTATCTCAGTGTGTCCAATATCTATCTATCTATCTCAGTGTGTCCAATATCTATCTATCTATCTATCTATCTATCTATCTATCTTAGTGTGTCCATTATCTATTTATCTATCTATTTATCTATCTATCTATCTCAGTGTTTCCATTATCTATCTATCTATCTATCTATCTATCTCAGTGTGTCCATTATCTATCTATCTATCTATCTATCTATCTATCTATCTATCTCAGTGTGTCCATTATCTATCTATCTATCTATCTATCTCAGTGTGTCCATTATCCTATCTTATCTATCTATCTATCTATCTATCTATCTATCTATCTATCTATATATATATCTCAGTGTGTCCATTATCTATCTATCTATCTATCTATCTATCTATCTATCTATCTATCTATCTATCTATCTATCTATCTCAGTGTGTCCATTATCTATCTATCTATCTATCTATCTATCTATCTCAGTGTGTCCATTATCTATCTGTCTATCTATCTCAGTGTGTCCATTTATCTATCTATCTATCTATCTATCTATCTATCTATCTATCTCAGTAAGTCCATTATCTATCTATCTATCTATCTATCTATCTATCTATCTATCTATCTATCTATCTATCTATCTCAGTGTGTCCATTATCTATCTATCTATCTATCTATCTATCTATCTATCTATCTATCTATCTATCTATCTATCTATCTCAGTGTGTCCATTATCTATCTATCTATCTATCTATCTATCTATCTCAGTGTGTCCATTATCTATCTATCTATCTATCTATCTATCTCAGTGTGTCCATTATCTATCTGTCTGTCTATCTATCTATCTATCTATCTATCTCAGTGTGTCCATTATCTATCTGTCTATCTATCTATCTATCTATCTATCTATCTATGTATCTATCTATCTATCTATCTATCTATCTATCTCAGTGTGTCCATTATCTATCTGTCTATCTATCTATCTATCTATCTATCTATCTATCTATCTATCTATCTATCTATCTATCTCAGTGTGCCCATTATCTATCTATCTATCTATCTATCTATCTATCTATCTATCTATCTATCTATTTCAGTGTGTCCATTATCTATCTATCTTTCTATCTATCTATCTATCTATCTATCTATCTATCTATCTATCTATCTATCTATCTATCTATTTCAGTGTGTCCATTATCTATCTATCTATCTATCTATCTATCTATCTATCTATTTCAGTGTGTCCATTATCTATCTATCTATCTATCTATCTATCTATCTATCTATCTATCTATCTATCTATCTATCTATCTATTTCAGCGTGTCCATTATCTATCTATCTATCTATCTATCTATCTATCTATCTATCTATCTATCTATTTCAGCGTGTCCATTATCTATCTATCTATCTATTTCAGTGTGTCCATTATCTATCTATCTATCTATCTATCTATTTCCAGTGTGTCCATTATCTATCTATCTATCTAATTCTCAGTGTGTCCATTATCTATCTATCTATCTATCTATCTATCTATCTATCTATCTATCTATCTATCTATCTATCTCAGTGTGTCCATTATCTATCTATCTATCTATCTATCTATCTATCTATCTCAGTGTGTCCATTATCTATCTATCTATCTATCTATCTATCTCAGTGTGTCCATTATCTATCTATCTATCTATCTATCTCAGTGTGTCCATTATCTATCTCTCTATCTATCTATCTCAGTGTGTCCATTATCTATCTCTCTATCTATCTATCTCAGTGTGTCCATTATCTACCTATCTATCTATCTATCTATCTCAGTGTGTCCATTATCTATCTATCTATCTATCTATCTCAGTGTGTCCATTATCTATCTATCTATCTATCTATCTCAGTGTGTCCATTATCTATCTATCTATCTATCTATCTCAGTGTGTCCATTATCTATCTATCTATCTATCTATCTCAGTGTGTCCATTATCTATCTATCTATCTATCTATCTATCTATCTATCTATCTATCTATCTATCTATCTATCTAGTGTGTCCAATATCTATCTATCTATCTATCTATCTATCTATCTATCTATCTATCTATCTATCTATCTCAGTGTGTCCATTATCTATCTATCTATCTATCTATCTATCTATCTATCTATCTATCTATCTATCTATCTATCTTGTGTGTGTCCATTATCTATCTATCTATCTATCTATCTATCTATCTATCTATCTATCTATCTCAGTGTGTCCATTATCTATCTATCTATCTATCTATCTATCTATCTATCTATCTATCTATCTCAGTGTGTCCATTATCTATCTATCTATCTATCTATCTCAGTGTGTCCATTATCTATCTATCTATCTATCTATCTATCTATCTATCTATCTCAGTGTGTCCATTATCTATCTATCTATCTATCTATCTATCTATCTATCTATCTATCTATCTATCTCAGTGTGTCCATTATCTATCTATCTATCTATCTATCTATCTATCTATCTATCTATCTATCTATCTATCTCAGTGTGTCTATCTATCTATCTATCTATCTATCTATCTCAGTGTGTCCATTATCTATCTATCTATCTATCTATCTATCTCAGTGTGTCCATTATCTATCTGTCTGTCTATCTATCTATCTATCTATCTATCTATCTATCTATCTATCTATCTATCTATCTCAGTGTGTCCATTATCTATCTGTCTATCTATCTATCTATCTATCTATCTATCTATCTATCTATCTATCTATCTATCTATCTATCTATCTATCTATCTCAGTGTGTCCATTATCTATCTATCTATCTATCTATCTATCTATCTATCTATCTATCTATCTCAGTGTGTCCATTATCTATCTATCTATCTATCTATCTATCTATCTATCTATCTATCTATCTATCTATCTATCTATTTCAGTGTGTCCATTATCTATCTATCTTCTATCTATCTATCTATCTATCTATCTATCTATCTATCTATCTATCTATCTATCTATCTATTTCAGTGTGTCCATTATCTATCTATCTTTCTATCTATCTATCTATCTATCTATCTATCTATCTATTTCAGTGTGTCCATTATCTATCTATCTATCTATCTATCTATCTATCTATCTATCTATCTATTTGTGTGTCCATTATCTATCTATCTATCTATCTATCTATCTATCTATCTATCTATCTATCTATCTATCTATCTATCTATTTCAGTGTGTCCATTATCTATCTATCTATCTATCTATCTATCTATCTATCTATCTATCTATCTATCTATCTATCTATCTATTTCAGCGTGTCCATTATCTATCTATCTATCTATCTATCTATCTATCTATCTATTTCAGCGTCCATTATCTATCTATCTATCTATTTCAGTGTGTCCATTATCTATCTATCTATCTATCTATCTATTTCAGTGTCCATTATCTATCTATCTATCTAATTTCAGTGTGTCCATTATCTATCTATCTATCTATCTATCTATCTATCTATCTATCTATCTATCTATCTATCTATCTATCTATCTATCTCAGTGTGTCCATTATCTATCTATCTATCTATCTATCTATCTATCTATCTATCTCAGTGTGTCCATTATCTATCTATCTATCTATCTATCTATCTCAGTGTGTCCATTATCTATCTATCTATCTATCTCAGTGTGTCCATTATCTATCTCTCTATCTATCTATCTCAGTGTGTCCATTATCTATCTCTCTATCTATCTATCTCAGTGTGTCCATTATCTACCTATCTATCTATCTATCTATCTCAGTGTGTCCATTATCTATCTATCTATCTATCTATCTCAGTGTGTCCATTATCTATCTATCTATCTATCTATCTCAGTGTGTCCATTATCTATCTATCTATCTATCTATCTCAGTGTGTCCATTATCTATCTATCTATCTATCTATCTATCTCAGTGTGTCCATTATCTATCTATCTATCTATCTATCTATCTATCTATCTATCTATCTATCTATCTATCTATCTATCTATCTCAGTGTGTCCATCATCTATCTATCTATCTATCTATCTATCTATCTATCTATCTATCTATCTATCTATCTATCTATCTATCTCAGTGTGTCCATTATCTATCTATCTATCTATCTATCTATCTATCTAAGTGTGTCCATTATCTATCTATCTATCTATCTATCTATCTATCTATCTATCTATCTATCTATCTATCTATCTATCTCAGTGTGTCCATTATCTATCTATCTATCTATCTATCTATCTATCTATCTATCTATCTCAGTGTGTCCATTATCTATCTATCTATCTATCTATCTCAGTGTGTCCATTATCTATCTATCTATCTATCTATCTATCTATCTCAGTGTGTCCATTATCTATCTATCTATCTATCTATCTATCTATCTATCTATTTCAGTGTGTCCATTATCTATCTATCTATCTATCTATCTATCTATCTATCTATCTATCTATCTATCTATCTCAGTGTGTCCGTTATCTATCTATCTATCTATCTATCTATCTATCTATCTATCTATCTATCTATCTATCTATCTATCTCAGTGTGTCCGTTATCTATCTATCTATCTATCTATCTATCTATCTATCTATCTATCTCAGTGTGTCCATTATCTATCTATCTATCTATCTATCTATCTATCTATCTATCTATCTATCTATCTATCTATCTATCTATCTATCATCTCAGTGTGTCCATTATCTATCTATCTATCTATCTATCTATCTCAGTGTGTCCATTATCTATCTATCTATCTATCTATCTCAGTGTGTCCATTATCTATCTATCTATCTATCTATCTATCTATCTATCTATCTATCTCAGTGTGTCCATTATCTATCTATCTATCTATCTCAGTGTGTCCATTATCTATCTATCTATCTATCTATCTATCTATCTATCTATCTCAGTGTGTCCATTATCTATCTATCTATCTATCTATCTATCTATCTATCTATCTATCTATCTATCTCAGTGTGTCCATTATCTATCTATCTATCTATCTCTCTATCTATCTATCTATCTATCTCAGCTTGTCCATTATCTATCTATCTATCTATCTCTCTATCTATCTATCTATCTATCTGTCATTCATTATCTATCTATCTATCTATCTCAGTTTGTTCATTATCTATCTATCTATCTATCTCAGTTTGTCCATTATCTATCTATCTATCTATCTATCTATCTATCTATCTATCTATCTATCTATCTATCTATCTCTCTATCTATGTATCTATCTCAGTTTGTCCATTATCTATCTATCTATCTATCTATCTATCTCTATCTATGTATCTATCTGGTTTATTCATTATCTATCTATCGATCTATCTATCTATCTATCTATCTATCTATCTATCTATCTATCTATCTATCTATCTCAGTGTGTCCATTATCTATCTATCGATCTATCTATCTATCTATCTATCTATCTATCTATCTATCTATCTATCTATCTCAGTGTGTCCATTATCTATCTGTCTATCTATCTATCTCAGTGTGTCCATTATCTATCTATCTATCTATCTATCTCAGTGTGTCCATTATCTATCTATCTATCTATCTATCTATCTATCTATCTATCTATCTATCTATCTATCTATCTCAGTGTGTCCATTATCTATCTATCTATCTATCTATCTATCTATCTATCTCAGTGTCCATATCTATCTATCTATCTATCTATCTATCTATCTATCTATCTATCTATCTATCTATCTATTTCAGTGTCTCCATTATCTATCTATCTATCTATCGATCTATCTATCTATCTATCTATTTCAGTGTGTCCATTATCTATCTATCTATCTATCTATCTATCTATCTATCTATCTATCTATCTATTTCAGTGTGTCCATTATCTATCTATCTATCTATCTATCTATCTATCTATCTATCTATCTATTTCAGTAATCTATCTATCTATCTATCTATCTATCTATCCTATCTTATCTATCTATCTATCTAGTGTTCCTATCTATCTATCTATCTATCTATCTATCTATCTATCTATTTCAGTGTATCCATTATCTCTCTCTCTATCTATCTATCTATCTATCTATTTCAGTGTGTCCATCTATCCTATCTATCTATCTATCTATCTATCTATCTATCTATCTATCTATCTATTTCAGTGTGTCCATTATCTATCTATCTATCTATCTATTTCAGTGTGTCCATTATCTATCTATCTATCTATCTATCTATCTATTTCAGTGTGTCCATTATCTATCTATCTATCTATCTATCTATCTATCTATCTATCTATCTATCTATCCTATCTATTTCATGTATCCTTATCTATCTATCTATCTATCTATCTATCTATCTATCTATCTATCTATCTATCTATCTATCTATCTATTTCAGTGTGTCCATTATCTATCTATCTATCTATCTATCTATCTATCTATCTATCTATCTATCAGTGTGTCCTATCTTATTTCTATCCTATCTATCTATCTATCTATCTATCTATCTATCTATCTATCTATCTATCTATCTATCTATCTAAACCATTGCCCTTCATTCTAAATCAATCATACTTATTTGCCTTGTCTGCATCTCTATCCGAATGACATTTCACCCCCTTATAAACTCACAAACTTCCCTTTCTCCTCACTCTGTTTTTTTCCCTATTTTCCACCCACCTGCAACTTCAACGAATTTCTTTTACTCTACGCGTCGTCCACTTCCTTCATCTTAATTTGTTTTATCGAGGCGTACTGACAACATTCCTGACATACCACTGACTGCAATCTTGCCATCTACTGTGTTTTGTATAAAAGCAATTTTAGTGTGCAGGTCACTTTTGGGGCCTCTTGAGCACTTTTGTATGACTGATAATGGTTGACATTCAGCGATTGTGTTGTACAGGTGGCATTAGTTCGCCATCGACCAGAGCGTCATCAACCAGAGCGTATATCAACTATGCCTACAATAAGGGCTAAACAGAATAAGCTCATCGCTTACTGTTCGACTGCAAAAAAAAAAATATATTTAATAGCGCATGAGGTATCTCAACTATCATTATTATTTTTAATCATTTCACCCCAAACAAGGCGATAATGTTACTAAGACTCAACGGGATTACTCGGAATGAAAGACAACGAGAAGATTTTGGAAAAAACTTGAAACACAATCCTGAAAAAGAAAAAAGGGATAATCTTCTACTCCAATAATAATAATAATAATAATAATAATAATAATAACTTGAACAGATGAAACAGCGGTGGCAAGACAAACCTCTGCATGGCCAATATCCAGTACGTGCCAATAAATCCAATGTTGACAAAGTTAATACTCATCGATGGTTACGTGCATCTGGATTAAAGTCTGAAACTGAAGGCTTTATTCTTGCAGCACAAGACCAAAGTCTTTTCACGAGAAACTTTCAGGCAAATATTATGCATAATAATATGGATCCAAAATGCAGGTTTTGTGATAAACACCAAGAAACAATAGACCACCTAATCTCAGGCTGTTCTGTGCTTGCCCCAAATGAATATAAAAATCGCCACGATAGAGTTGGGCAATATTTACATTGGACAATGTGCAAACATTATGGAAAAGCTGTAAACAAACACTGGTATGAACATCACCCAGCACCGGTTACAGAAATAGAAGATGTAACCATTCTATGGGATTACACCATCTACACAGACAGAAAAATTGAAGCAAACAGGCCAGACATTATTGTTAAAAACCAGAAGGAGAAAACTTGTTTATTAATTGATATGGCTTGTCCAGCGGATTGTAACATAGCAATCAAGGGATTTGAAAAACTGTCAAAATATAAAGACCTGGAAATAGAAATAGAAAAAATGTGGAAATTGAAAACAAGAGTTGTGCCAGTGATAGTAGGTGCACTTGGAATGATAAAAAATGGAACAAAACAACACATTGAAAGAATCCCTGGAAACCCCAGCTTAAGAGATATACAAAAAATTGTCTTATTAAGTACAGCCCACACACTAAGGAAAACTTTATCTATGTAATGCTGGGGATGATAGGGAAGATAGAAAAACATGAAATGGAGCCATAACAACACGCCACTACCTGCCTTAGGTCTCCCCGCAGACTTGGTTGTTAGTGAGACCAAAGCAGAAATCGAAATATGATGAAAAATGACATCATAATAATAATAATAATAATAATAATAATAATAATAATAATAATAATAAACTCTTTAGTCTCTTCTTAGTTCGACCAGACCGGTGTCGAGTCTGTACATATTTTATTTTCTTCTTTTTTTTTTCTTGGGAGGTTTGAGGAGCATGGAACCACTACTTAATTGCTGTTGTTCCACTCTTACCCAAGCTAGGATAAAAAAAATTACGAAAGTATGAATACAAATAATAAACTTAGTTTTTTTTTATAATCATTTCAACCCAAGCAAGTAGTACTGGCACTGGTGCGCAGGGGGTCACAATAATAGAAGAAGGAAGATAGAAAAGAAAAGAAAACGGTACAGTGCATGTTGAAGAAAGGGTAATAGGTCCGAGTTAAGGAGATAGAAGATGGCATATGATGTTGCAATTAAGTTTTTGGAGATTGTACCTCAGAACAATTTCGCTAGAAACTAGGAAGTGACTATTGGATTGCTACGTGCTGTCCGCCCTTCAATATGGCAGTGAATGCTGGACAATACCATCAAAGATGAAGGAAAAACTTAAAGCAATTGAAATGTGGTTCTACAGAAGCCGCGAATCTCATGGATCAAGCATGTGAGCAATGATGAGGTCTTGGAAATGATGGAAACAAAAAGGAAATTAATACTGAGCATCAGGAAGAGACAGCTGAAATTCCTGGGACACGCAATGAGGAAGGAGGGCTTGGAGAATCTGATACTAACAGGCCAGATAGAGGGGAAAGACAGACAGGGGAAGCAACGGATAACATATTTTAAGGACCTAATCAGGTGGATGACGGAACGATGGTTGTATGGTGTAACCGGAGAAGGCGTGCTCAGAGCCATCAGGGATAGGGAAACGTGGAAAGCCATGATCGCCTACGCCCTGAAGTGACAGAGCACCTAGAAAACCTATCAAATGAAGCTGATGAGCATGGATCAGATTTTACCGACAGGCTAGAGATAAAATCTGATTGGTTGAGCAGGTTAGGTATGAGAAATAAAATTTCTTGTAAGCATGCGTAACTGTCATACCGTGCTATTTATCCAATCAGTGTCAACGGCCAGTAGATCATAAAACATGCAGGCAGCATTGTTTCAAAGAAGGAAATAGGGTACACGTGTCAGTCCATAACTGAATGCGGAAAATCTTGATGTTCTACGTCCTGTGGCTGATACTAGACCGTCGCAAACCTTGTGTATGGCAATAACCTATCGACAAAGAACAAATTATAAATCTCTTGAGAGTAATCATTTTAGATATATTAAAGTCTTTTGATAAGGCGTATCACAAAGTATTTCTACACAAACTTGGGTGTTCCAAGTTCTGAGACTGACACTAGACTGCTTTTTTTAAATGTTTCACCCCAAGAAAGGCGGTACCTCCACTGATGCGCAGGGGTCTACATAAGAGAGTTTAAGTTTTAGGCATGAGAAGAGTGAAGAGGAAGACTAACCAGTTACATGGGGTGCCATAGAAAGGGTAAGAGAAGGATGGAAACATCGGTGTGATGACAGCTGCGAAGGTTGAGAAAAAAGAAAAGAACAAAATATACGGGGTGATGTAGAAAGAACTGGAGTCGAGTGGTAAAGAGATGGGAATTGACATTGCATTTAAATTCCTGGAGGTTGTAGTTGTCAGGAAAGCATGTCTACCGAAAGGAAGTTCCACAGGCGGGAAGTGCAAGAAAAGAAAAGTGCAAGATGGAGTAGAACTGTCGGCTGCATTTGCTTGTTTCAACTGGACGAGGGTGGGACATTGTTGCCAGTCTGGTTACACGAGTAAATTCTTGTATTGGGGGCACAACTGACCCAAGTTCGTCGGAGCAGAAGCCATGGAAATATTTGTAGAAGCGACAGAGGGAAGCCACATCCCCGATGAGAAAGTGGCTACAGTCGAGCTGTCAGGTCGGGACCTATCATATTACAGATTCTCCTTTGGAGCCTATCGAGAACACTGAGATGAACAGCAGGGCCGCCTGACCAGATATGATAACAGTATTCTGTGCACGTTCAGATGGTTGATTTATATATATGCAAGATGGATTCAGGCGGAAAATCACAATGACCCAACGCCAGCAAGTGACAGAAATGTCAAAAGCCTTTGATAAGATGTGGTACGTGGGATTAGAAAACAATCTAACTAGGTATGGAATCAATGGAAGAACCTTATCACTTATAATTTTTTTCCTGGTAGGTACATCTATAAAGTGCGGGTAAACGGCCAATCCTCCCAGTCATATGAGATCAAGGCTGGCATCACCCAAATATATCTCCTCAGTCTTACTATTTCTGCTTTACAGCAACGATCTTCCCGAGAAATCTCTCAAATCTTTACTAAATATCACAGTGTATTGGTTCGCCATATCTTCATGACCAGTGCCTGACAGAAGATCTGCCTTTTGATCGCAACAGGGAAAAGACTAGCTGATATGAGTCAATACATCCAAAGCGAAACTAGTAATATTTAATCTCCAACGAAGAGACCTTAAACCTGTACCAATCCCAATGAGCGGCCGACCTTCAAAGGTGGAGCCTTGCCTTGAACGCCTTCTGGGTCTAAAGCTAACCCTCGATCCAAATGAATAATTACTCCTACTGCTATACTCCTACTGCTATACTCTCTGTTTTATCTGATAAAATCAAAAATAAAGTATTGCTCCGATATCTGGGTTGGTGCTTCCCAATCCTTACTGCTCAGCCTCGACAAAGTTCAAAAGCTTTTACCTGGCCTTGAGAGTAATTAATTATTATACACCCCGCAACACTTAACTAAAAGGACAAAACATTACCCTTAACTATACCGTTATTATTAAGGCTAATGTTCCGGTAAAATTACCTTTCATAGTGCCATCATCTATGACCTTCACATCTGTAACCCACCAAGTCGTGTCTACGTTGGCAAACCATCCCAAATATCCTTCGTATTCTTTCGACAAAAGCAAGCTTCATTCAGACAGTCAGTGAGTTAAGTGCCATACGCGATACACGCTTTGGGCGATCATGTCTCTTTCGAGACATGACTGACTAGGCAGAACATTATCCCGCAGTAGGTTGCCATTGCTTTCTGCGGTAGACTGGTTGCCAGTCAAGGCTGTAGAACCCAGTCTGTCCTATTATTTAATCCATAATTGGAGCGAAGAGACGAATTAATACCTTTCCCAAGCGTATTTGTGCATAAGTGAATGCAAGGAATTCAAGTGAAATTCGAACTCGGCTCCCCGATTTTTCGTTCCGAGTTGGTATCCACTGAAAAGCATAGAGGCGGAAGGGAGTTCTACAAGCCAGAAGTACAAGGAAAGATATTGTTAGCATAAAATTTACGTGTACATCTAGCCAGCTCAACTGTAAATTGATGTGATCAGGATGCCAGTCAAGAACTGCGCTTAATTTCAGAAATTCTAGGTACTATATGGAAGAGTCCATTCGAACAATTAACATGAAAGTATCTATAGAAAGAGACACAGAGGCAACCTTATGGCGGCAGAAAAGTGACCGAAGTCGAGCTACCTGATCAGTACCGATAATATTGCTGTTTCTTTGGATTTTATCACGGAAATTAATACGGGTACATGTGGCAGCAATATTTTAAGCATGGACGAACGGTAGACATATATATGCATGATGGATTCTGGTTAAAAAAAATTGTCTTGCAAGACACAGTGAACCGATATTCTTAGCAGCTGACCTAGAAATATATTCAATATACTCTTTGCACTTCGTGTCAGCTGAGTACGTTTTTTGAAAGTGAGAATTGTAATATGAAATAACAAACAAAAAACGCTTTGGTTATTGCTGTGGGATCTCCCATTTTTTTATGATGGTGGAATCGACTTGAGTATGCATATACAGTAGTGCATATATAGTGAGTTACTGAAGAGATCCGCAGGTTACCGTAAGATACCAACAGATAACAGAGAATACATCATCAGTGGTTCATAGCAGCTCTGAGCTCCACTCAGCCAGAATAGTATTACAAAGCACCCGTCAGCTTCCGACGTGGACATACTAATTATACTACGACTTCACTTCAAAGACTCATATATATATATATATATATATATATATAGTCATTGTCATCCGCAGACAGATCTGTTTCCCTGTATCACAGCTGTTCATCAGTACGGTTAGACTCCGATTGCTTCCTAACCCAGGCTCGAAACCCGACTGAATTGGCGTCAGGGCCACGGGGCGTTCGGTGGAAGGAGGCAGTCTTTTTAGCGCATATCATATTACGCGCCCATTTTACTGAATGAGCGATGCGTACACGCTAGAGTGGCTTCTTCTTCTTCTTCTTCTATGTGCCTTGTCCCTTCAGGACGTAGGCGATCATGGATCCCCACGTCTCCCTATCCCTTGTGGCTCTTAGTATGTTTGCTCCTGTTGCTCCTGGCAACCCCCGTTCCGTCATCCACCTGATCAGACCCTGCAAATATGTTATCCGCTGCCTTCCTCTACTGTTTTTCAAAGTCTACCTTTCTTCTAGAGTGCTCAATCAGGGTGTTTCCTGGATTACTAACCTGCATTTAAGTTTGTATCTTTACGTTTAATATACTTATTTTTCTATCTCAAATATCTGGTTTGTTGTTCATTATTTTGTGCGGATTCCTCACCCGGAATCCACAACAGATAGATATGTACAAGCTTCCACGTGTCGGCTACTCAAGGGAAGTGGGACAATCTTGTTTAGTCGTAATGTTTTGGTCTTTTTAGTATATTCACAATTGGTCCACCGGGAGGCGAGCAAGAATAGTTTCCCTACGACTGCAATGAAATACTCAAGGGACGACTGCAGTTGGTAATCGTTTACGTTGTGCTGGCAGCGGCATCTGAGCGTGCAAGTCGAAGTATTTGTGATATAAGTAGATATTATTTTTGTAATTGACTAGTGGGGTGGATATACGGCATTGTGTGTCAGTGGACTAGATCATTCATGCAAGGGATACCGCCTATAGATTTAGTAAAAAAATGGGTGGGGCTTATGGGTTTTTTTTTGCTTCCCATGAGACTAAAAATAAGAAAATTTGAATGACGATTGTCGGATTGAAAGAAAAAAAAATTGTTGATAATAATACAGAGAAATCAGGCGATATTTATTCGTACTCACGTAATTTTCACACCAGTATCAATTGAAGATTTACTGGAAATCAAGTGGGAACAAAACTCTTCAATACACCAGGACTCTCCTCAGTATTTTCTTTTAATTTAATATTGAGATATCACACAAATAATTTGTGGTGGCTTTCATTGGAGTCCAGGTGAAAACAAGATTTTTCAGTTTTGCAGCATGTCAAAAAGATTGAAATTTCCCACAATCTCTGGTTGGATTTTACCAGAGATCAAGTGACAGTTTGAAGCCACCGTACTGCGGAACTCTCCTCAGTATTATTTATTATTGCGAACTGACTGAGATTTTACACAATTACGGGTAGATTTTACAATTTCCAGTTGCATTCATTGTATTCACTCGCAAATAGGAAAGGTATCAGGATGTGCGTTATGGTACAGTGGATATCGGCTCGGAACGAGAAGCCGGGGAGCCGAGTTCGAATTCAAGTTGAATCCATTGTATTCACTTACACGCAAATACCCTTGGGAAAGGTATTAATCCGTCTCTTCCTTCCAGTTATGAGTTAAATAACAGGACAGATTGGGTTCTATAGCCTTGTTCGGTAACCAGTCTACCGCAGAAAGCAATGGCAACCTACTGCGGGATAATCTTCTGCCCAGTCAGTCATGTCTCTTTCGAGACATGATCGCCCAAGCGTGTATCACGTATGGTACTTAACTGACTGAAAGTGGTTACAAGTACCATCGTTACTACATGACTTTCCTCAGCATTTTATAATCATTATTTATGTACTGAGATTTGATGTCTACTTGAAGATATTTACACAAAAAATCATAGCATTTACCATCTGGCTTTCGGCACACTTTTCCGATGGGGGGGGGCGTGCAGTAAAAAATGACGGCAAAATATGTTTATCATTATGCTGTCTAAAATGTTGGCAATATATGTATTGATATACCGACTATTGAGTATTTTACATTAAGACATAAGAAAAAAACCTAAACTTCTGAGCGTGACAAGATATATATATATATATATATATATGCACTACCGGCCATAATTATTAGGCCATCCCAATTTTTTAAAAGAAATGATGTATTTTATACAATTTTTAGTATTTATTGCCAAGTGGATAATTCCAAATGAAAATAGAATGGTTATTTTCTTATTACTTTGCAAATGTTTACAAGGCAAGGAAGCAAACATGAACTCATCCGAATCTCCCTAAATTTTTTAATTCTTTCATATATATATATACCCTACCGGCCATAATTATTAGACCACCTCAGTTTTAAAAAAAATGTATTTCATACTATTTTTAGTATTTATTGCCAAGTGGATAATTCTAAATGAAAATAGAATGGTTCTTTTGTTATTATTACTTTGCAATATTTTACAAGGCAGCCAGGAAGCCTTTGCTTCGGCCAACCAATAGGAGGCTAGCATGGGGAAGTGAGCAGAAAAACTGGACACCAGAACAGTTTATTTGATGCACATGTTATTCTGCAGTATTAACAAAAGAACCATTCTGTTTTCATTTAGAATTTTCCCAATTGGCAATAAATACTAAAAATAATATGAAATAAATCATTTTTTAAACTGGGGTTGCCTAATAATTATGGCCGATAGTGTATATGTTTATATATCGATATATACATGTAAACTACCGACCATTAATTTGGGCCACCCAAATGTTTTTAAAAAATGATGTATTTGATACTATTTCTTAGTATTTATTGCCAAGTGAATAATTGTAAATGAAAATGGTTCTTTTATTAATACTGCACAATAACATGTGCATCAAATGAATTTATAAATATTTAATTGAAAAGAATGAAGCAAATCTAGGGCGAGTTAATGGCTTCCTTGCCTTGTAAAATATTGCAAAGTAATAATAACAAAAGAACCATTCTATTTTCATTCCACTTGACAATAAATACTAAAAATAGTATGAAATATATAATTTCTTTTAAAAAATTATGGTGGCCTAATAATTATGGCCGGTAATGTATATATATATATATATATATATATATATTGTAACAAAGTTGTGGAACTCGTAGGTTTTTTTATCTGCTGTTCATGAATTTACTTTTATAAAGAGTGCTCGATACAACGTAGGTAGACCATTCTAAACTCCAACACCACATTTATTTACATCGTTCTCATTAACAGCGACGCTACTTCCACCACATCCAGACAAAATAAATAAGGAACTTGTCTTAAACTAAGCAACCTCTCCTAACCCATATATCGAAAAACTACAATACGGCCAACAGAATCAGAATAAGCTCCCAACCCCACTTTCACTTAAGCATCATATCACCACAAATAAACCGTTTTCACCATTTAATTTTCATTACAACTTTTTCACCCGATGAGAAGCGCGCAAAGCAGCTTCGAAACGCGAAAACTTTTGTGTAGTGATACTATGAATTTATAAACCATTGCAACAATTATTTCAATATATATATATATAATAAGCTATTGCTAAAGAGCAAACACGCGTCAAGTGCTTTCATAAAGAGTATTAAAGAGACTGAACTGAAACGACTCAGCTTTGCTATTTTTTCTCTGTCCATGATTGTAACGCAGCATTTTAATAATGCTCGAAACGTAGTAGACCAATATTTGTAATAATATTTTTATAATGGAATTAATAATTAAAACATTTCTTGTTCTCTTATTATTCCCTTACGAAATGGTGAAAGTATATATATATATATATATATATATATATCATACCCTGACACATCCAACAATATATTGCCTGATGGGATGCTAGAAATAGCATCGAAACACGACAGCTCTTGTGTAGCGAAAATAATTCTTATTATAAACTCTCTCTCTATATATGTATATATATATATTTATTAATCATTAACATACTATCCTGTTTCGCTGTATCACAGCTCATCAGTGTGCCTAGACACATCCACTTGCTTCTGGCCGGGATCGAAATTCAATTGATTTGGTGTCAGTCGGAGTCGCTACCCACCTAAACCATAGGCACATGAAATCAGCGAAGGGAAATTTTAACGTGTTGTATATAATCAGTGTATACACACGCCAGTCACCGAAGGAACTCAATTCATTTTTGAAGAGTAATGCATATATCGCAGAAATGGAAACTGTTTTTAAAATTTAAGTTAGGGAGCTCAATCGTAATGACAGCATAATATACACACACACACACACACACAGCGGTCTTTAATATAATAGAGGGGATTATTTCACTAATACTATCTGAATGGAATTTTAACAGGTCTCTTCTAAATTTATAAGAAATTATAGGACAAATAAAATCCGCAGTAAAGGATGGTTGGTTGTTTTGTTATGTCAACTTCGGTGGGTCAGTTATTGCCAACCAGATTTTTTTTATTTATTGCTGGTAATACCTTTTTCTTTCAACAATTTATTGTTGTTCTTTTATATAAGTTTTGTGTCCAGTAATACGTTTTTTCTTTTCGCGTATTTAGATTCATTTTTAAGAGCAGGGTCCCCAAGTCCTACGCAGTTATTTAACCCATAACTGGAGGGAAGGATTAGATTAGTACCTTTCCCAAGGGTACCAGTGCTTAAGTTAATGCAGGATATTCAACTGGAATTTGAACTCGGCTCACCAATTTCTCTTTCCGAGCCGATATCCACTACTGCACCACAACGCACATCTGTCACTATACGCTTACAGTACCTAATATTCCCAAGCGGTCACCCATCCAAGAACTGACCAGGCTCAACGTTACTTAACTTCGGTGATCGAGCGAGAACCGGTGTATTCAACGAGATATGGCCGTAAGCCTCCGTAGTAAAGGACTTTCCTCATTATATTTTGTTATTACATATTAACTGAGATTGTAAGTTTCCTGACTGTTTTTACAAAAGATCAAGTTATATCAAGATACATCAGTACTACAAGACTTATAAGGTACTGACTAATATTTGACACTCGCTGGTGGATTTTTACAAGAGATCAAATGGCAGCAATTACTCGCTGTTCTTCAGCACTCCTCTCGGTATTCTTATAATATTACGTATTGACCGAGATCTCACGCAATCTGTCGTGGCTTTTGCTTAGTATTAAGTGGCAGATAGACTCCTCAATTCTCAGGAAAGCTATTTCATGGCTGAAATTTTACATTGTCTTGTGGTTTCCAATGTCGGTCATCTAGCAACCTATTTTTTTCATAATCAGATACACTCTTGGAATTCTTTTTTGTTTTTAATCATTTCACCCCAAGCAAGGCGGGACTGCAACTAGTGTACAGGGTGTTACAGGGGGACACAGAGGGAAGAAAATAGGTGAGGAAGAAAGAATCATCATCATTTATCCATCACACCCAGATGGTGCATAGGGCAGCAACTTTTTGTTGCTGTTTCTGTAACAAACTGTTTTTTACGGGGCAGGGTTGTTAACCCTTCACCCAACCCCCAAACCTGGAGGAACGCTGGACCATTCTTGATCCTTACATTTACAGTACTTTGTATTCCCAAATGGTCACCCATTAAGTACTGACTAGGCTCGATGTTGCTTAACTTCGGTGATCGGATGGGAAACGGTGTATTCAACACGATATAGCCGTAAACGGGGAAGAAATAATAAAAAGATGTAATTCAGGGAGATAGAAAATGGCAATTAATGTTGCATTTAAAATTTTAGGGATTGTAGCTATCAGGGAAGCAAGTAAGCGGGAAAGAATTCCACAGGTGTGAAGTGCACAAAAGAAAGAGGTTAGAAGAGGCGGTTACATTTAACTATTTCAATGGTAAAATAGTAAGACCTAAATGCCAACCTAGTCGCACGCATAAATTGTTGTGTTCGGGGTACCAAGGTTACCAAGGGGAAAAAAAACTTATAAACCTAATGTCTTGGTAATCATTTTTGTTTTATTGAAACATCAGACTTATAAACCCCAAAAATTCATACACTGATGTCATCAAGAACACATGGCCTCGGGAATAAAATCATTCGTTGGATCTAGTGACTTGACCCAAAGAGTTGCTAGTTCAATAAAAAATACCTTGACCTAAATTTAAGTCCTATTCTTTCATGTGAATTAACATTTAACTAATTAGACTTCAATTTTAGTTTTATTTAAAGATTTTAAAATCTACAAAATTGTTTTCTAATGTCAAATTTATTAGTTGCACAGAAATTGAAACTCTGAGTAAATAATTTTTTTAAACGTATCACCCTAAGCAAAGTTGGACCGCCACTAAGGCGCAGGGGTTTAGAGAGAGACACACACGGAGAGGGAAGAAAAGAGGTGATGAAGAAAGAATAAAAGGATGGAATTAAGAGAGAAGATAACAGTTGACGTTGCATTTAAAGTTTTGGAGGTTGTGGCTATCAAAGGAGGTAAGGAGTTCCATAGGGGTGAAGTGCGAGAAAATGAAATGTTAGTGTTAGGGCACCAGGAGAAAATACTCATCAGAGCAGTTGCAGAAAATTGTAGAAAAGATACAGGGAAGCCACGTCACGTTGGTGAGAATGTGACTGAAGTCGAGATGTGTTATGGTAAAACACACCTATTCTATAGTGAATATACGCTTCCACCTAATTTAAGTAGGAGTAGTAAGAGGAACGAGGGTCAGTCGATGTTGGACGATAGTAGTCGACAGTTAGTCGAATACGAAAGTAGTCAGTGACCTGGCAAATATTACTCTGCGTAATACATATTATATCAAGTTCTTAACGTATTTTACGTCGAACCTATTAGGACCGACTTTAGCACAAATATTAGCCTCCACTGCAATAATAACTCTACAACAACATGCCAAATTAGGACTGTTAGAGATTTCACAAAAAAATCCTACCATTCGATTGAAGTCAAATAGCCACAATATTCTCGTTAATCAATTCCTCATCTTACAATGCAAGCTGATTTTAACACACCTGTCACCTGATGGTTTTTAAGATTCTTTAATTTCAAGCTTATACAAACTGTCAATGCTAAAATCTCGCCAGCAATAATGTACACGAACATCATTTTCATAATGTATGTTTTTTTTTCGATTTCGGGCTAGGTTCAGATATTTTCATTTCACTGTAAGCAAGGCGGGAATGTCACTGATACGATGAGGGTTACAGAGAGTGAAAGTGAGAGAATAGATTGTAGAGTTAATGAAAGGATAAAATATAAACAGGATTAAAGCAGATAAACGACAGCGATTAAGATTACATTTTAATTTATGTAAATTATATTTATCAAAGAAGCCATGAAACGGAAGAGAGTTCCACAGGTGGGGAGTGCGGGAAAAGAAATTGTTGTGGCGTGTTGGACCTAGACGTCAACTTAGTAGCACGCTTAAATTCATGTATCCAAGACACTAGAGAGTAAAAGCTCGTCATGCAGTTTCCAAAAAAATATTTATAGAAAAGACAGAGGGAGTTACGTTACATCGGCGAGGAAGAGACTCAAAAGAAGATTCAAGGCAAGACTGTTTTTTTTTTATTTCTTTGAACGGGAACATTCGATGATGCGATCCTCCAAAGAAGGCAAACGGTAACTGTCTAATAAAGGTATACCGGCACATAGATCCCAGCTAAACGTGCTCGATATGGTGAAAGATTTTCGCAAAATCAGCACATAAGCTTGCAGATGGATCTCAGAAATGCCCTCAGATCGGGTAATCTAGTCCTATCAACAGAAAAAGTAGTCCCAGGTGTGATGTTGGTTAGAATCGCAGGAAACAGTTGCTAAAAAAACAAATTTATAAACAAATTCTACAGATGCATGCTGGGAATTCTGGCTACTACTTTTATCCATCACACTCAGATGGTGCATAAGGCAGCAACTTTTGTTGCTGTTTCTGTAACAAACAGTTTTTTACGGGGCAGGGTTGTTAGCCCTGCGCCCAACCCTGGAGGACCAGTGGACCATTCTTGGTCCTTATGTTTACAGCACCTGGTATTCTCCAATGGTCATCCATTTAAGTACTGACCAGGCACGATGTTGCTTAACTTCCGTGATCGAACGGGACCCGGTGTATTCAACACATTAGAGCCGCAGACCTGTGACTTCTGCCTAATCAATACAAAATGGATAATTCTCAGTCTTATTTCAAATTTTTATGTTATTCCTTGTCTTACAACAACTTCGCGTTGTGGAGCAATGGATATCAGTTCGGAACGAAAAATCGAAGAACCGAGTTCGAATTCCAGTTGAATTCCTTGCATTCACTTACGCGCAAATACCCTTGGGAAAGGTATTAATCCGTCTCTTCCCTCCAGTTATGAGTTAAATAATAGGACAGATTGGGTTCTATAGCCTTGGTCGGCAACCAGTCTACCACAGAAAGCAATGGCAACCTACTGCGGGATAATCTTCTGCCCAGTCAGTCATGTCTCTTTCGAGACATGATCGCCCAAGCGTGTATCGCGCATGGCACTTAACTGACTGACTGACTTGTCTTAAAATCAAACCATTTGACTGTATTCCTTTTTGGTGCGAAATCCGTTCCTGCTTTGTACACATTTATTACTATTCTATAATTGCTTTTCTTTTGACTTGCATTATAACTAAGTAAGTAGACATACCTTTATCTGATGGGATAAGGATAGTGGCTTGTTTGGTCAAAATTCAATCTTTGAGTGGTGAGACAATAGTGATCTCCCCAGAACGCAGGCCTGGAGGATAGTATTTCGCGGCCCAGAACACATGACCCCATTTCGGTTACAAGATCCAAAGTTCATTACATTTAGAGTTGCTGAAATGTTGTCAGTATTTGCAGCCAACCACTTTCGGGTCTCTAATCCGTGTTTTCTGCCTGGATTTGCTTTCATAACCATTTACGTGTCAAAATTTTAACTTTCTCTTCCTGATGTTAAGGTTTTCTCTAAAAGTTCGCCGTTGCTCACATATTAAATCCATGGCATTCTCAGCATTCTTCTGTAGAACCACGTTTTTACTTCCTCAAATGACTTCAGTCAGTTAATTGCCATACATGATAAACGCTTGGGCGATCATGTCTCGAAAGAGACATTACTGACTGGGCGGACGATTATCCTGCAGTAGGTTTCCATTGCTTTCTGCGGTAGACTGGTTGCTGACCAAGGCTATAGAACCTAATCTGTCCTGTTATTTAACCCATAACTGGAGGGAGAAGGATTAATACCTTTCCTAAGGGCATTTGCGCGGAAGTGAATGCAAGGAATTCAACCGGAATTCGAACTTGGCTCTCAGATTCGTTCCAAGCGAATATCCACTACACCACAACACACATCCAATTGCCATATATGAGGACTGATATTACGTAAATGCTTAAGACTCTTTTCCTTTTTTTTCTCATAAATTGTTCTGTTTCTTTTCTTAATATTACGATTAGATTTTGAAAGGCATTTTTATTTATCCCAATATTACGGATTTCAGTGTCACACTCTGTTAAAAATTGAATGTTTCATGCTTTTTTAAAAATTACTATCTCAATTCAAAACAAAAGGATTTTTTTCTAAAAGGTATTTTTTATGATACTTTTAATAATAATAAAAACGAAATTAAATCCTTACTGGGTAACGTGTGCTATATATTTGACCTATTTTTACCCAGCGTACCTTACTGGCTGCGGATATTCGCTGTGGTGCAGTGGATATCGACTTAGAACGAAAGATTTGGGAGTCGAGTTCGAATTCCACTTGAATTCCTTGCATTCACTTACGCACAAATACGCTTGGGAAAGGTATTAATCCGACTCTTCCCTTCAGTTATGGGTTAAATAATTGAATAGATTGGGCTCTATAACCTTGGCTGGCAACCAGTCTACCGCAGAAAGCAAAGGCAACCTTCTGCGGAATAATCTTCTGTCCAGTCACTTATGTCTCTTTCGAGACATGATCGCCTAAGCGTGTAACACGTATGGCGCTTAGCTAACTAACTAACCTTACTGACTAATGGTAATCATTGGTCTTTTAAAATGTTATTTAAACCCCTTATAAAAGCAAATGTGTACCATGGGCAAATAGTTCAATAGTTGTGGTATTCAAAACACTTCAATGGTGAGTGAAACATGAGGTTCCAGTTAGTTTGTTTCCCGATTTCTCACTCTGTTAGTACGGATCTATATCTGTTTGATTAGCTCTCTGTCTTTCTTCCTACTTAAGTCTCTACCAACTTCTAGTGGTGTATTAGTAGCTAAGAGTGTCAGCCATACACATCAGCATTTGCTTGTGACAGTTCATAGCATAGGTGGAGGCTATGCATTCCACGAATATGATTTCAGTGTGTTGCTACGAGACGTAACTCGAGGCAAGCAGAAATATTACATGTGCAGAGAACAGACTATCTCTTTTTCACTATATATATATATATATATATATATATATATATATAACATAGTACACTTGGTATGTAATCCGGGTAAATTCCAAAACAGACGAACTGAGAGAACGCAATGTTAAATTCATTTATTTAAGTAAACAAAGTAATATTTTATAAAGGATTTTTTATTATTACCTTGAATAATACATATTTCACCGCTTTGATGTTCTTAACGCGGCTCGTCAGATCCAAATGGTACAATACTAGGCAATCGAAATATCACGTGTATATATATACACACACACACACATATATATATATATATATATATATATATATATATATAAATCTTAAATGAAACTTACAACACATTACAAAACGTTCTTTAGGTATTTCTAATACAGATTAATGAAACTTTTACTCCTAATAATGCATATGTTTAAGCCTTTAGTCAAGCAGATTTTTAAAAAATAATCAATAGAAACATCCCACGAAGAAAAAATAACGTTTAATAACGCAAAAATCTAAAATATATTAATTTAATAATCTAATTGTATTTTTAGCGTAACCGTCATTCATAATTACAGCATGTAAGCCTTTAGATTATCCCTATACGAATTTCTTGCATATTTTTTGGCTAATATTTTTCATATTCCTGAAAAAATTTCTGTAGTTCGTGCAAGTTTTACGGGTTCTTTCTTTGAATATTCTGTTTCAGCTCCCTCAATCGAATATTACATATTTCTGGAGATTGACCTGGACATTTTAGAACGTCTATTCTATTTGAACTTATTCACCATTGTGTAAACTTTGCAGAATGTTTAAGATGGTTGTCTTATTAGAAGACTCAACTTGGCTTCAAGCCCAGTGAATGTACAATCTGACATCAGTTTCACCCCCCAATATCCCTATAATATGTTCCATTCATCCTCTCTACTATTATTTAAATGTTCCCAACACCTTGGTCATTAAGTAAACCCAGATCATGATTTGGTCCGCCTCCATATTTTATTGTTGGGATAGCAGTCGCTGTCTCACCGGTGTGACGTGGATCCTCTGTGCTTCTTCTATAAATACTTTCACAGCTTTTTCTTCAATGAACTTAGATCACTGGTAGCCCTAGGTATGAATTTACACGAGCTACTTGATTACCAACTAGGTCACACCCTTTTATAGTGAAACCGATGAAATGTAACCACAATTTCTATTCTAACAGCTTCTTTTCACGCACTTCCCTCCTTTGAAATTCTCTTCCATATACTTGCTTCCCCAACAGCTACACTCTCCAGGAATTTAAATGTAAAGTCAACAGTAATCTCCTATCACACTAACTCGCATCCATTGTCACAAGCTCTTTTTTCATCTACTCCACCCCTCCCTCGGTATTCTCATCCGTCTATTACTTTCCTCCTGACATTCCCTATAACTAACCCCTCTTTCTCATCACTTCCCCCTATGTAACCCCCTGCGCAACAGTGGCAGTAGAATGCCATGCGTGGGGTGAGATGATTAAAAAAAGTATTCTTCGGCGAACATTCAGTACCCTTCTTTCTGCATACCTCTGTCACAGCGTTTCTGCTAAAAAGGTCATTTTTCGTTCTATCTGACTAGAGTACATTTTTCCAAAATGCTGTAGTTTTGATAAAATGCACGTTTGCAAAATCCAGTCTAGCAAGAACGTATTTTTCGCTTAAGAAGCGTTTTTTTTTTCTCCTGTGGTCCTCAAAAAGATGTCATATCGGCGAAGTGAACGACTAATTGTATCCCTACTCACTTTTTGCTCCATTTAATTCTGGTCCTCCATGAATTTCTTTTAGCCTTCCTCGTTTCTCATTGCTAACTTTTATCGCCAGTAATCTTGCCGTCCGTTCCGTTACCTTTCTAAGACGAACAGAGCATTTTTAGAGGGGACGAATGGAAGGACACGTCTTCCAGTGACAAACTATCGTACCAACTGAACTCAATGGCACATTTAACCGACTAGATATATTCATATAACCAAATTCATTTGCATGAAGGTCAAAAATACATTTAGAGAGGTCTTCATCAATTATTTTGCTTTTCCCCATTTTATCAATGTTTAAAGGACAGTTGACAGAAAAAGAATGACGCAATACTTTTAATCATTCTTAAAAGTAATCATAAAATCAATCTGGAATGTTCTAAAAAACAAACCCATTCTCTAATTGGGAAAATTCTTGTAAAATTTGTACACTTTTATAAAAGAAAGCTGTTGTAAATAAAAAAAAATATGTTGTAAACTTTTGAATTACTAATTATCGTTTTTACTTAGTGGGATATTTTCTTGAAGTTTTTAAAAGCCTGAGCATTTGACTGAATAATTAAATATATGTTCTACGAGCAGAATAAGTTTAATTTATGTAACCGTATTAGAAAACCTAAAAACATTTTTGTAATGTGTTGAAATCTTTTGCGTTGCACTGTATATATATCTATATATATATATATATATATATATATATATATATATATACTAGCAGTGTAGCCCGGCGTTGCTCGGATGTAATAAAAGCTTTAAAATTAATCCATGGTCCTGGAGCTCAGACTCTTTGGACGTTAGCACAAAAGACTAAAATGCAATAGTTGTTTCCAGTTAAAGCGAAACCGCAGGTATCGATTTCCGATATCGGGAAAAATGAGTCGTCTGACATGATCTGCTAATGTTTAAGTCTAAAAACTATAATTTTACCAAGTTAGAGCAGATTCTCGAGCAAGAACCACGATAAAAGGGCTGAAATCCTGATCTTGATCAGGCCTAATTGGATATCGGGGTATCGAGTTCCAATATCGGAGAGAAATTGGAAAAAATAAGACACCAATGACCTGACCAGAAGCCTAAAGAATATTTGTGTGAAGTTTGGTGAGAATCGGATAAAAATTGTAGATTTGTATAAAAGACATACAGACAGTTAAACAGAAACATCTTGCCTTATATATATATATATATATATATATATATATATATATATATATATTATCGATTTTCTGCACTATTGTAAGTACTGCAACCTTGAAGCTTCTGAATATCGTTTCTTATATCTTTGTCTATAAGTGTATCAAATTTGATTAAAATCGGACCACTCCTTTTATAACCCGATTTTTTCGATTATCGATTCCCGATATTTATCGGGGGTACCTCGACATAAAGCATACTTTGAAAATCATTTGTTCCTGAAGAAACATGGTATGAGGAACGAGAACAATCTACTCCAGAAGACGAATAAGAGTTAGATTCCAAATTCTAATCTCTTGAAGGTGACTGCAGAATACAACAGCCGAAACATCATGGATATGACATCAAAGATACGAACGAGAGTACGAATCATGTACTATGGCGTAAATTGTATCTCCATGTTATATCATTAATTTGTCCTATTGTTGTAACCCTGCATAAGGGGTCACAAATAAAACAGAAACACGGGAAACGCGTAAAGGTGAAATATGCCAGATTGTTTGTCTAGCTGACGAGCAAGCAATGTTGGACATCAAAGTCTCTGTTCGGTAAGTCACTCTACGGGTGTCTGACTCATACCAGACTGGTGCTCTCCCGGTGACATTTTTTTTTATAATCGTGTCGCCCCAATCAAGGCATTTTACTGCCACTGTTGTGTAGGGGGTTACATAGGATGAATGTTGAGGAGAAGTTGCAGGGGGTGTCAGGAAGAGAGTAGGAAGGGAAGAGAGTACTGATGAGAGTGGGGTGGACGAGGAGGAATGTTATGAGGAGTGAGAGGTTGCAGGGGGTATCAGGAAGAGAGTAGGAGAGGGAAGAGATTATTGATGAGAGTGGGGTGGACGAGGAGGAATGTTATGAGGAGTAAGAGGTTGCAGGGGGTGTCAGGAAGAGAGTAGGAGAGGGAAGAGAGTACTGATGAGAGTGGGGTGGATGTAGGTTGAGTTAGTCCATTACTATGTTAATGGGTAGGTCCGCCACAACACCTATCTAAATTGTTTATTTTATTTTATTTTTTATCTTTTTATTTATTTATTTATTTATTTATTTTTGCAGATGCTGCTGAGAAATGTCCAATGACCGGATTTAACGACTCGTGAACAAATGCAAACAACTTCTGACAAATTCTCAATATGTTCGTTTTTGGTATATTGGGGAAATAGGGATGAAAAATGGATCTATTTTCATAATACGCTACAGTTTACTCTCGCATCGATCAAAAATCTGCTGAGGCTGACAAAGCAAACCTCGCTGCTCAGTGGTGGACTGAGGTAAGAAATGGCTCGTGAACTTTAATGCTTCCAAAACGAAGCTGCTATCACAGTCAATCACTCCTACCCACCCATTAGCATGGATCAGGCTAGTCTCCCTGAAAACAAAACACTGCGCCCCCACCCGGCTTAACTCCCACAACAGACCTCAAGTGAAATGACTATATCGAATCCATAGCTAAATCCGCTGCTGAGAAACTCGGTTCCCTTTGTAGGACCAGGAAGTTTTTTTTTTCTGCCTGAAACAATCCTGCACATATATAAATCTATACCACTCGTGCATTGAATACTGCTGCCATATCTGGTCGGGTGCTCCTGCTATCTACCTAGGGGTCCTTGACAAAATCCAACGGAAAATCTATAATGTGATAGATCTCGACTTGGCAACTCGGATACAGTCACTTTCTCACCGACGCAATGTGGCTTCCCTGTGTCTCTTTTACAAATACTTTCATAGCTTCTGCTCCAATGAACTTAGCTCACTGGTGCCCCTATATATAAATTTACTCGAGCCACAAGATTAGCAACTAGGTCCCACCCCTTCATCAGCTTCTTTTCTCGCACATCCCGCCTGTGGAATTCCCTTACGCATACTTGCTTTCCCGACAGCTATTATCTTAAAGAATTTATATATAGTCAATAGTCGTCTCCTATTTCATTAACCTGCACCCTCTCTTTCATGCTCCTTTCTCCGTCCTCTCCACTCTCATCAGTATTCTCATCCTTCTCTTACCCACTTCCTGACACCCCCTATAGCTTGTCACTCTTTCTCATATCTTTCCTCCTATGTAACCCCCCTGTAAAACAGTGGCAGTAAAATGCCTTGCTTGGGGCGATATGATTATAAAAAAAATAATTCTATGCTATTATACTGTGGATATAAAGTGGGGGATCAATTATACATTACAATCAATATATAAACTGATCCCTCACTTTATGGCCACATTCATCCTTTTCTTACCCACTTCCTGACACCCTCTAAAGCCTGTCAGTCTTTCTCATAACTTTCCTCCGATGTAACCCCCTGAAAAAAAGTGGCAGTAAAATGCCTTGCTTGGGGCGATACCATATTAAAAAAAAATCGAATAAAAAAAGCAGTGGCTTCATTCCGGCTAGGTTATTCAAAGCCCGCTACAAAACAAGAGAACTTTGAACGAAATTTGTAATTTCGAGGTGGTGTTGGACATTGAGCTTGTCCCAGCCCAGATGGTCATGTCGTAACCTTTATGCTCAACAACCGCAACGCGTATATAATGCTTTGAAATCCCGCTACCCAGTATTAGTCATTTGAAGACGTGCACCAATATGACCAATATGACCAAGTGCAAACTTTATAAACTTGAGAGCTGGAAACGCTGCTTAAACCTGTCTATAGTCTAGACCTTGCTTTATGAGATTACCATCTTTTTCTGGGCAATGACACATTTCCTGCACGATCAGAGGTTCGATTATGTCGCTGAGGTTGAAAACGGTTGCAGGGAGATATTTTTTTTAGCACTGAACCAGCCAAATGGAATAAACATGAAATTGAGCGTTTGGTTCAAATATAGCAGCAAGACAAAAGAATATGATGAGACTTTTTGATGAATAAATGACTTCATATGTAATTTGTTTGACTAATTTGGAGATTAAAGCTTCAAATAGGAACAAATAAATGAATATATAAATAAATGAATAAAAACTGAACGACAACTCACGTTTTATCAGGTATTAAATTACATCAACTAGCATCCGCCATTATTTACCTTTTCTTACACAGTTCGCTTATAGAATATATTAGAGCATTGTTAATTTGACAAAATTAAAAAAAATGCTTCTTCCACTTTTCTTGTTTGTAAATACAAGTTTCAAAATAAATTCTGTACATTTTTTTCCTTGATAATTTCCTTTTGGAGATGAAACACATTTGTGAAAAAGAAGTTTTCCTTTTTTCTTTATATCGCTCATTCAGTAATGGATTAGAGCACTCTGGCTATTGGGTGGGTATAATGACAATATACACGCTAAAAAGTCTGCCTTCTTCTACCGAACGCCCATAGCCCAGAGGTAGAATCGCCGACTGACGCCAATTCGGTCGGGTTTCAATCCTGGGTTAAAAGCAATCGGAGTCTAACCGTACTGATGAGCTGTTATACAGCGAAACAGATCTCTCTGCAGATGACTATATATATATATATATATATATATACATATAAAATTGGCTAGCCACGTGTGGAAATTAAAATCAAAATATGGAAAAGACCCAGACATAACATGGAGTATTGTAAAAACAGCCAAGCCTTACAACGGTGGAAAAATATCTAGACTGTGCCAAGAAGAAAAGTTAGCGATTATGCTATTCCCAAACAAAAACGACCTGTTAAATGAAAGAACGGAAGTTATGACTAAGTGTAATTGTACTAAAAATACATCTTAGGTTTGCACAATTATGGAGGAAAACACCATAATTCGTTTTAATTTTAAAAATTGCGCGTTCAAAAATTCCCTGCCACGTAAGCGTTCAAAAAACACCGTTCCGTGAGCGTTCTTAAAAAGAAAAACGGTAAATCATTTATTAAAAATCACCTGAAGAGACCACTCATGGTAAAATGGTAAAAACCTAGGTCTCGTAATAACTAGTTTACAAATGGCAAATATTCAAAAGTTCTACAATATAATTGTATTGAACAATTTTAATACAAATGTGCACTGGTCTAACCCTATTATGACCAAAAACTGATTATTAAATAATTAATATATATATATATATATATATATATATATATATATATTGAGCAGTGTTTTAATTTAATGTTTTGAACATTGCAAATATTTTCTTCGTTGCTTATTCACTCTCTTCCCCCTCTGTACATTTTCTCACCTTTTCCTCTTTGTTAAGCCCTGACGTCGCCTGTATATGCTTTTATTTTACTTCGTACCTAAATTTAAGGTCTATTTCTCTCTGAGCTATTTTTATTGGCTTCTTTCCTCTCGTTTCTTTCTTTCTCTCTATTTTTCCTCTTTGTTTTGTCTTTCCTTTGTGTCCTTCTCTTTCCTCTTTCTCCCCCCTCTTTTGTTTGAGTTCTCTTTGTGTTTTCTCGTTTATCCTATCCTCTTTACCTCGTACGTAAAGTTTTCCAATAATAAATTGAAATGAATTTTCATAAATTTTCTTTTAAAAAATAACGTTTATTGCCATCATTATTAACTACATGATGAGACATTGTTTATTCAATGTCGAAACAAAATGCACAATTTTGTAGTAGTTTGTAGTTTGTACATGTTCTAAAGTATAATGTATAATAAATAAATAAATAAATATATAAATATAAACAATCAACATATATCTAGAGAGATAATAATCTTGATTTATTTCGACAGTCGGATTAGCGTTCATCTTATCTGGTCGCGAAATATCAAATGGTTTTATTTAATTCAGAACATTTAAAAAGTTATCAGAAAAATATTTACTTCTAGTGATGTCAAGTTACGTAAAGTGTTGAGAAGTATACAGCTTAGGATTAAAATGTAGGGACATTATCGGAAATGTCACAAAAATTAAAGATACTTATCCACTAACATATACCTTCTTCTTCTTCTATGTGCCATGTCCCTTCAGGACGTAGGCAATCATGGATCTCCACGTCTCCCTATCCCTTCTGGCTCTTAGTATGTTTGCTCCTGTTGCTCCTGGCAACCCCCGTTCCGTCATCCACCTGATCAGACTCTGCAGATATGTTATCCGCTGCCTTCCTCTGTCTCTCCTTCCTTCTAATACCTAAATAAACCATAAAGTAAAAACAATCCGATATACAAAAATGACACAATTGATATTAACAAACAAACACCTACCTAAGAAACACATATATACACGCAATATACATAAAAAACTAATACAACAATATAAAGACAAAGAGGATAAAATAAAATAAAAAACAAATAGATACATTAAAAAATGAAAATATATAACCGAATACAACTACAAATAATTAAAAACACAAAAATAAAAAAATATATACTAAACTGAAGCTAAATTTACTAGGAAAAAAAATTAGTGGGCAAAAAATAAAATCCTATTGAACATTTAATTTATACTTGTTTTTATGTCGGCATTTAAAAATAAGTTCATTTTTCTAGTTTAAAAGCTGGCTAGTTTCTTTAAATTTAATTATTTTTATTTTTTTCATTTAAGCGTAAGTTATATCTATTTTTAAAGCTTATGGTGGCTTGGAATTTACCTGTAATCTTCCATTCAATCTGTGGAGAGAGGGACCTCTGTTTTTTAATTAGGAGAAATATTTAGACAGAGCTTTCTGGAATTTAAGGTGTGACCGAGAGAAAGAGAACTTACGATAATAAAACCTCTGTTTCTAATTCCGGTAAAAATTCCAATGTGTACTTTTTATTTATTTATTGTATTCTATAAGGAAAATAGTTGCTTGGTACATAACTTTTTCAGACATACATATACCTCCAACTAGGTAGTTATATTTAATTCTACAATTACGGGATGGATTAGTATTTATTTAGTCATTATTATAGAGATTATCTACTGTTTTATTATCATGGGAATTAATGAAACTGCGGATATTGCCAGGACAAGAAAAACTTATTTTTAATGTTTTTTTTTTTCTGTTAATGATATTACGTTCTGGCTTGTTAAATTTAAAATGTTAATCGATCAATTTCAGAAAGTATTGACCTATATTAATATTAGATTATTGGCATAAAGGTGGGGTTCAATCATATAACTTTTCTTTTCTTAAGTTTATTTAATACCATTCTCATTAGGGGATTTTAGATAGAATAATTCCTGTTTACACACACTTTTTTGAGAGCATTACTATAAAAGACTAGGAGTGGTTAGAATTCCTGGTCTTCACCCAGGCGTACCGGGTTCGACTCCCGGTCTATGAACGCTTTTAAAGAATGTGCATTGGAGTGCAGTGCATATCGACTCGGAACGACAAATCGGGGAGTTCAAATTCCAGTTGAATTCACTGCATTCACTTCCGCACAGACACCCTTGGGAAAGGTATTAATCCGTCTGTTCCCTCCAGATGTGGATTAAATAATAGAACAGATTAGGTTCTATAGCCTTGGCTGACAACCAGTCTACTGCAGAAGGCAATGGCAATCTACTGCCGGATAATCTTTTGCCCAGTCAGTCATATCTCTTTCGAGACATGATCGCCCAAAGCGTGTTTCACGTATGGCACTTAACTTACTGACTGTCTATAAAGGATTTTATTATCATTAAATGTTTTACTATTGCAGGATAATTTATTTATCATAGCATTAACAGTAGCAGAAATTTGTTTATTACTTGGTGGCGATGGTTAGAATTTACGTTAATGTATATTGCAGACTCACTATTTTAATGATAAGATTTAAAAGTGTTATTAGAAAGGTCCAAAGTAATATCTAAAAATTTACTATTTCATGGTTTGAAGAAATTTCTATTTTAAATCCAAGTAATTCAAAATTCCTGATTATTTTCTTTTGCTTATTAGAGAATAGAGGACAATTACTATTAGGTCAGACAATAAAACCTTCAGAGTCCGATTTGTTCAGATTCAATAATCTAATTGTTCAAAATATAAATGAACACTAAATCAGAAATTTGATCAGAGTCAAATTCACCCATAGAGAAATCAACATTATCACAGTGGCTTTTTATCCAAATAGAATTATTATTAGATAATACCTATATTCTAGGTGCTGAAATAACTTCATAGTCTTCATTTGTAATATCTACAAGGTTCTTAGTGAAATTCAAACTATTCAAAAATACAATTTTATAAATAGAAGGGTACAAATCTATAATATCGAACTGAATAAAAGTAGATTTATCTTGTTTATAATGTTATTGAATCATTCAATAAAATGAGAAGAATATTTCCAGATATTATTAAAAATTATTTTTAAATAGTGCTAATTATATTTTAGATTATATTTTTAGAAATAAGTCCCAATTCAGTTTTGGAAGGGTTAATTATTCTGTTTAGTAGTTTATTGTCAAAATTATTGTTATGATCCTTTAAAAGTAGATAAATATTTTTAAGGTGAATTCAGATAGAAATAGGCCTTCATGAGGGATCTAGTGAAGAAATTTAAAGATGGATAAGGAATGTTTCTAAAATGAATATTCCGGGGAAAATTTTTCCCATTTGTATGGTAAGATTCGTAGAGTTTTTATTATAGGAACAATGCGAAGAGAGCCCAACGTAAGTCAAGGTGCCATTAAGAAGATAATGTAAAATTCGTAAAACAGTGAGGATAATCCAAATAATTAACTTACTTAATATAAAATATAAACGATATATATATATATATATATATATATATAGAATAAGAAGTGTGAGAAGCCGTGAACGTTTTCTTTAAAATGTATGTTTATTGTTTTGGTATTTATACAAGTTATGAAGTATTAATTATTCATGATGTGCGCTACACGTGTTTCGAGCCTAAAATTGACTCTCTTCAGGCGAACAAATTCGTGGTTTTATGTGTGTTAGTTGGATTTTGTTCTGTGAGTGTATGTCTCTATGTGTCTGTTTGCGTGTGTGGGTGATTTTTATTTATTTCTTTGGTATGAATTGGATTTTGAGATTGGTGTGTGTATGTATATATATATATTTTTTTTTGTGGCTTGTCTATCTATGTGTATATGTATGCGTGTTTCTGTATCTTTTTCAGTGTGTGTGTTTTTTATCTTGTTTTGTTGAGCGAAAGTTTGTATTTTTTTATGAATCTTTCTTCCTGCATGAGTAAAATCTCATAATTAGTATTTTGGTAAAGTGGTTTGACGAAAAAAATGCATATATATGAAATTATTTGTTTGAACATTTCTTTTTAATCGATACTTGTATTTGAGTAGATATTCTGTTTTTAATCAAACTGTATACTTATATATTTATATATATTTATTTCTACCGGCCTGGTTATTTACGATAAATTTTTGTACGAAAATGTTCGTCATTCGGCAGGCTTCGAATATTTACTCGAATACGAATATTGATTAAAGAAAAATAATAATAATAATGTTCAAACAAATAATTTCAATATGTCGGTTGTTAAAACAATTTCGTTAATCTTCGGAATTTTCTATAACGTATCGTTAAATTGTAATGTTGCTTAGTACCAAAATTTCTGTTTACTAGAAGAAAGGTATCTTGTCATAAAAGCAGAAGACAAACTAAGAAGAGAAAAAAAGAACGAGATCATACAATATTCACCAAACGGGAACAAAATTCCACACCACACCTGCAAATAATGCAAAACAAAACATGCATACACACACGAACACAAGGACTTAACCCTTACCTCTTGGATACATATACTAATGCAGAAAAAAATCGACACGACACAATAAAAAAGGTCAACCCGAAATGGTGAAAAAAAGTCAACTCAATATGAAGCAATCAATCAGACATACACTAAAAAGATGTCTGCACAACAAAAATAATAAAAACAATTAACCACCTACAAATATACAACACTTAAGCACGCTAAAAAGAGGTTAACATAAGAAAAAAGAAAAAAGCAATTAAACACCTGCAAATATTACAACACTTAAGAGACAAAATTTACCAAGCAAAAAGAATATGCTGACACAAAGAGATCAAATTGCACCAAACTTCAGATAAATACGAAAAAAGAACCAGCAGAAAAACAAACCCTGAAGAGTGAAGACATGCTAATAATGCCCTCACGAGACTTCGAAGACAGCCTGACTGAAATAACACTGCTCAACTAAGTGAAAAAAATTATGTATACACACTACCGGCCATAATTATTAGGCCACCTCAGTTTTTTTAAAAGAAATTATGTATTTCATACTATTTTTAAATGGATAATTCTAAATGAAAATAGAATGGTTCTATTGTTGTTATTACTTTGTAAAACTTTACAAGGCAAAGAAGCAAAGAAGCAAAGATGAACTCATCCAAATCACCCTAAATTTTCTTCATTCTTTCATTGATGAAACTGCAATATAAGTAATTATTTAATATTTATAAATTCATTTGATGCACATGATATTGTGTAGTATTAACAAAAGAACCATTCTATTTTCATTTGCAATTATTCACTTGGCAATAAATACTAAAAAATAGTCTGAAATATATCATTTTTTAAAACACTGGGATGGCTTAATAATTATGACCGGTAGTATATATATATATATATATAAGTTGTAAGTTTTAAAATGTATATATATATATATATATATATATATATATATATATACATAAGTTGTAAGTTTAAAAATGTATATATATATATATATATATACATAAGTTGTAAGTTTAAAAATGTATATATATATATATATATACATAAGTTGTAAGTTTAAAAATGTATATATATGTATATATATATATATACATAAGTTGTAAGTTTAAATATATATATATATATATATATATATATATATATATATATATATTAATGCAGGTTTCATTGAATAATATAGACAAGTTTTGTCTATTAATTTTGTGTAGGATCCGTTCATACCGCCTGATATACTTGATGGTGATGTCGTTAAAAGACAACAAAAAATCACAGTATTTGTTGAATTTTTTATCGGGTCTAAGCTTTCGGCTCACATAAGCCATTATCAAACAGTAAATATTAACACACAGTAAACATAGAACATTTAAGCTATTAACAATAAAGATAATTGAATTGAAAATATATATATATCCGTTTGAATAATTGAATTGAAAATATATATATATATATATCCGTTTGATGTGGGTCAAAAAGTAGCAGTGGAGAGTGACAAGAAGGGACTACAAATAAACTTTAAGAAAACTGAGTGCATGGTCATTAGCAAAAGATACAACCCAAAATGCCAAATACAGGTGGGGGGTAACAGAATCAAACAAGTCCAAGAATTTAAGTACCTTGGAAGTGTTCTAACAGGAGATGGAAAGTGCGACACGGAGATCCGAAGGCGAATTGGCATGGCAAAGGACGCGTTCCAGAAGATGAGCAAAATACTAACACACAGGAAAATCTCAATAGAAACGAAGAAAAGAGTGCTAGACTGCTACGTGATGTCAGTTCTTCAATACGGCTGTGAATGCTGGACAATATCATCGGAAATGAGGATAAAACTGGAAGCGGCCGAAATGTGGTTCTACAGAAGGATGCTACGGATATCGTGGACTGAGCATACAAGCAACGAGGAAGTGTTAGAAAGAATGGCAACAAAAAGGAAATTGATGCTGAGCATCAGGAATAGACAACTGAAGTTCCTGGGACATGCAATGAGGAAGGAGAGCCTGGAGAGCCTGATACTGAATGGACAGATAGAAGGAAGGAGAGACAGAGGAAGGCAGCGGATAACATATTTGCAGGGTCTGATCAGGTGGATGACGGAACGGGGGTTGCCAGGAGCAACAGGCTCAAACATACTAAGAGCCACAAGGGATAGGGAGACGTGGAGATCCATGATCGCTTACGTCCTGAAGAGACAAGGCATATAGAAGAAGATATAATCAATTCACAAGTAGGCATCTACGCTGAAAACACCACCATTTACTCCTGTCTCAATAAGAAAATTTACCGAGGTCGCCAAAGCAATGAAAAATATGCCGGAGCCAAAAGATGTCACACCGTTGCAAAGCTTTCTTCGTCTACAAACTATTACGGTGAATTCATTGAAAACATGCACAAATTGAGGGCCCCTCTCAACGAACTATTGAGAAAAGATAATCATTGGAATTGGACGAAAGGTTGTCAGAAAGCCTTTAAGGAAATAATAAAGAGATTAATGTCTGACTGGAAATCATCATTGCTCTCGACGCAAGATCACACGGAGTGGGAGCTTGTATATTACACAAGATGCAGTATGGCACAAGGAAACCTATAGCTCACCCGTCTAGATCGTTGCTACCGGTAGAGAGGAATTATTAGCAAATAGAGAAAGAAGCGTTAGGCATAATATTCGCCATAATTCGCTTCCACAGATACATATATGGAAGAGAGTTTACTCTTCAAACTGACCATAAACCTCTGCTCACTATATTCAGATCGAAAAAAGGACTGCCTGTTTACTCTGCCATCAGACTTCTGGGGCGGTGAACGATATTATTGAACTATAATTTCAAACTATAGTTCCTACCGTCAAAGAAAATTGGTCATGCGGATGGTTTATCTAGATTGGTACCTGCGAAATGCGAACCTCTGGAAGACTTTGTAATAGCCGTTTTGAGATCCGAAAACGAAATTTGTAAAGTTCTAAGTAACACAGTAAGGGATTTACCAGTGACATTGTTAGAAATGAAATAGACGAATTCATACGAAGTACAAAGAGGAAAATAGACGAAAAAGAAAGATATCTGGCGGACAGCTTTTCAATTTGTGACCATGTATTACTTTATAATGAAAGAGTTGTCATACCCAAATCGTTACACAAACAATTTCTGAAAGAACTTTCATATAGGACACCCAAGGAAAAACCGTATAAAATAACTAATGAGAAGTTTTGTTTACTCGCCTAATATGGATGACAACATTACTCAGATGGTAGAAAAATGTCGAGGTTGCGCTGCAGCAGCAAAGGCACCACCAACTATACAAAAACTATAGCTTAAGGTGGACAAACCTTGGCCTAGAGTCCCTGCGGACTATGCAGGATCCATTGATGGATATTACTACTTTATAACGGTAGACAGCTTTAGCAAATGGCCAGAAGTCTTCAGATACAAAAGCCCTATGACAGAAAATACCATAAATTGTTTACACGAATTATTCGCAAGATTTGGCGTAGTAGATTGCCTTGTAACTGATAATGGTACTTAATTCACCTCGAGCGAATTTCAAGAATTCTGTGCGACTTATCAAGTCAAATATATCAAAACAGCGCCATACCATCCACGATCTAACGGTCAAGCCGAAAGTTTTGTGGACACTCTTAAGAGAGTCTTGAAAAACGCAGAGGACATACCAACAGAAAGAGCTATACAACAGCTCCTTCAACTTTACAGAATCAGCCCGAACGGAAACACACCATCTGGTCTTTCGCCAGATGAAGTGATGCTTCGCTGCAAAATACGGTCTGCTTTTGATTGTCAGTAACGGTTTATGGTTTGTCTGCAAAGTGAAATGTTTAGCGTGAATATACCGGTGAAACTTCATTACTGCGAAAATAATCCCTAACGACCTTTTTTTATATAATCGTTTCACCGGGAGCAAGGCATTCCACTGCCACTATTGCGCAGGGGGTGAGAAAGGATGGTTAGATATAGAAAATGTCAAAAGGAGGGTGATAGACGGGTAAGGATACCGAGAATGAGGGTTGGGTCGATGGTGAGAGTGTTGGGAGAATAGATGCAAGTTAGTGTGATAGGAGGTATCTTTTGACCTTACATTTAAACTCCTGGATATTGTAGCTGTCGGGAAAGCAGACATGTGGAAGGGAATTCCACAGGCGAGAAGCGCGAGAAAAGAAGATGTTGGAGTAGAAATTACGGTTACAACTTATCTGTTTCACTGTAAAATGGTGGGACCTAGTTGCTAATCTAATATCTCGTGTAAATTCGTACCTAGGCGGCATCAATGGTCTAAGTTCATCGGAGCAGAAGCCGTCAAGGTATTTATAGAAGAGACACAGGGAAGCCACGTCACGCTGGTGAGAGAGTGATTGCAGCCGGTCTGCTAAGTCAGTATCGATCACGTTACAGATTCTCCGTTGTATTTTGTCAAGAAGCCCGAGGAGAGTAGCAGGGGCACCCGACCAGATGTGGCAACAGTATTCAATACACGGGCGGATGGTAGATTTATATATGTGCAGGATAATTTTCGAGTATTTATTTTTGGAGGAAGACGCGTTCTCGGCACATGATTTATAGCTTTGTGATGTCCATCTGGCATCGTGTGCTTAATATATGCCATAACGCCATACGACCTGGCGTCGCTGGCAACTATACTGTTCAAGTCTAGGTTATAGTGGGTGAGAAACAAGTCCGACATTAAGATTATTTGTCCGAATGCTTTTTGGCATTTGGGTGTCCCTTCCCAGTTCTTGTCGTGTTTCAAAAGTTCGTTTAATAGAGCACGTAAGTTGTGCATACTCGGTATAAACGTCTGGTAATAATTTGCTAATCCTAAAAAGATTTTCAGGCGCTGTCATGTCCTCCATTGCTGTAGCCCGTTCTGGATCTGTTCCTATGCCCTCTTTATCGATGATGCGTGCTAAATATTTAATTTTCTTCATAAAGGATTCGCATTTGGATTCTTTCAATTTGAATCCCTACTCCTGAATTCTTTCGAATATTTTATGCACATGTCCCTTATGCTGTTCTACATTTTGACTGATCCTTTAAATGTCCTCCAAATATGCAATCGCGAAGTTCAGGTCACTCAGTATAGTGATCATCACTCGTTGGAAAATTGCCGGTGCAACCTTTACCCCGAACGGTAGACGTTCGAACTTGTACGACCCACAATGGATGCTGATACATAGCAACTTAGAACATTTGCAGATATGCGTCACTGAGGTCGATTTTTGAAAAAAAAAATTACCCCATTTAGTTTTGCTAAAATTTCATCCGGTCTAGGTAAAGAATAATTGTAGTCTTTGAGCGCTTCATTAAGCCACGTCGAATCTCCTTTGGCTTTTTCTTCACATAGACGGTCGGTGAAGCCCGTTGACTGTACACAATTTTCGACAAAACACCGGTTCTTTTTAGTCTGTCGAGTTCTTCATATCTTTTTTTGGTAACGAGGAAAAAAAAACAACATTACATTTTTTCTTATTACAACGACCAAGGCTCCCAGAAAAAAACTTCCTTAACACTTTCTTCTAAGTTTGTTATTAAATTATTTGCCTCGGTGATCAGGTGGTCAGGTTTTCTAGCTTTCGGCAAATTGAACTGATTGGCATGTCCCTCAACTTCAATTCTTCCATCCAGTCGGTGCCAATTAATTTTTCTGTATTTTTTAAGTACAAATGACTTTAGTTTTAACGTCCTTCCTTGAAATGGTAAGTTCTCCCGTAAACTTGATTTCTTCCCCTGTCACGGATCTGGCCATTTTATTAATTCTTAGCAAGGTTGATTTTTCCAACCTTTTCTAAGTGTGTAGATTAATGATTTTTAAATCTGAACCAGAATCCAACTGCAGTTTAATATTTTTATTTACGATATGTATGCTGTGGTGCAGTAGACATCGACTCGGAACGACAAATTGGAGAGCCGACTTTGAATTCCAGTTGCATTCACTTCCATACACATACCCTTGGGAAAGGTATTAATCTATCTCTTTCTTCCAGTTATGGGTTAAATAATAGGACAGATTGGGTTCTATAGCCTTGGTTGGCAACTAGTTTATCGCAGAAAGCAATGGCAACTTACTGCGGGATAATTTTCTGCTCATTCAGTCATGTCTCTTTCGAAATGTACTTCCTAATGTTTAACCCGTCTTGATCATCGCAAAAAATCGTTTCATACTCACTCAGAGAATCACAAATGCTTTTATCTCTCGAAAAACATAAATTCTCGTAGTTTAGCGGCTCGTGTATAAGTTCAGCGTAAGTTAGTTAAACTTATATTTTCGATCGGTTTCTTTTTTCTGAATTACCAAATACTGTTGAGTAAAACAAAGTGTGACGAAAATAGAATTTTGTTTTTGTTCGGTTTCCGTTTCTGGGTTGCTAAGAACTGTTAAACAGAACAAAGAGTAACGAAAAATAGAATTTCTTGTGTATAATTTTGAACCAATACTGATAATTTCCATGCTGTCTTTTAGGATCCTAGGGGTCCTTAAAAATCCTGGTCGTCCGCAAGAAACCTAGTGTGGTCCTTAAGATTCCTTGTCACCAAGATTTGTGACTTTGTTACCAAATTGTTGTGGCCTAGTTAGGGGTCAGAAATAAAGACACAAAGACAGAATAGTGTTAAACAAATATATTACAACGACAGTAGTACAAACAGATACCAATGAGAAATTATTAGCGTGACAACTTAGTCTTGCTGTAACAGTTATCTGCTGGAATATATTCCGCTTTCACTCTCTCTGCCAGTCAGCACTACAAAGCAAAACTCTTTAAATAGATTTAAACAAATATGTCTGTTGATACCATTTCGCCAGTTTCTGTAATGTTTCAATATATATATATATATATATATATATACTACCGACTCATAATTATTAGGCCACCCCAGTTTTTTAAACATGATGTATTTCAAACATTTTGCCACTTTCCGTAAGATTTCGTTATATATATATATATATATATATATATATATAGTCATCCACATACAAGCCTGTTTCACTGTATCACAGCTCATCAGTGTGGCTAGATATATCCACTTGCTTCTGACCGGGATATAATCAGAGAAGGGAAAACTCAATTCATTGCTAAAGAGTAATGCATATATACATGTTGTGGATCCTGGGAATAAGGCTCGCACAAATAAATGAACAACGACCAGTAATTGAGATAGAAAATAAGTGTATTAACGTAAGGATACAGAATCCAATGAAGATTAGTAATCCAGGAATACGGGTTTGTATAAAGTATATGTACAAGTCTCTGGAGGTGAAGCCGTAGTATATTGAGTATGACCGCGTCGGAAGCTAACAGGGACGGAGTAATACTCTTCTCGATTCACCGTGGAGCACAGAGCTACTATGAACTACTGTGTAGTGACTGCTAATCTCTCTCTGGACTATCGTATTCTCCGGTTAACTCTCTGTGAAAACACAGTATTCTTCAGTCTCGCTTCAGCTTTCGAAAGCGTGTATTTTTATTTTCAGCGCAATTTTGTAAAATACCCCCTATTTTAAATACTCTATATTTTAAATTACCCCCTATTTTAAAATACCCTCTATTTTAAAATACCCCCTATTTTACAATACCCCATATTTTAACTGTAGCTTTGTCAAGAAAAAATATGTTGAGTGGTCCTGATGTAAATTTATTACGAAATGAGGGTAATTTCAATACACTTTCCTATTCTTAGTTTAATTAAGACAAAAATCGACTTAGTACATCCAGAACATAAAATAAAAGATTATACGAACACAATTCGTATCTTCTCTCCAGTTATGCTTTAAATAATAAAACAGATTGAGTTCTATAGCCTTGGATGGCAACCAGTCTACTGCAGATAGCAATGGCAACATACTGCGGGATAATCTTCTGCTCAGTCAGTCATGTCTCGTTCGAGACATGATCGCCCAAAGCGTGTATCACGTATGGCATTTGACTGACTGAATACAGCAGAACTAAGTCTTTCATGAAACCCCTTAAAAAAAAAGTATTCTTGCCAAATCTTTTCTAAGCGGCTTAATTTGTACTTTGCTGCTTTGACAGAGTTCAAAATCAGTTGGTGGGGGGT
>JBBBDQ010000715.1:2195000-2262500 GCA_037127315.1 Ascarosepion bandense
CTGTTCCTATCTATCTATCTATCTATCTATCTATCTCAGTCTGTTCCTATCTATCTATCTATCTATCTATCTCAGTCTGTTCCTATCTATCTATCTATCTATCTATCTATCTATCTCAGTCTGTTCCTATCTATCTATCTATCTATCTATCTCAGTCTGTTCCTATCTATCTATCTATCTATCTATCTACTCAGTCTGTTTCCTATCTATCTATCTATCTATCTATCTATCTCAGTCTGTTCCTATCTATCTATCTATCTATCTATCTCAGTCTGTTCCTATCTATCTATCTATCTATCTATCTCAGTCTGTTCCTATCTATCTATCTATCTATCTATCTCAGTCTGTTCCTATCTATCTATCTATCTATCTATCTCAGTATGTTCCTATCTATCTATCTATCTATCTATCTCAGTCATTCCCTATCTATCTATCTATCTATCTATCTCTCTCTGTTCCTATCTATCTATCTATCTATCTATCTATCTATCTCAGTCTGTTCCTATCTATCTATCTATCTATCTATCTGTTCCTATCTATCTATCTATCTATCTATCTCAGTCTGTTCCTATCTATCTATCTATCTATCTATCTCAGTGCCTGTTCCTATCTATCTATCTATCTATCTATCTCAGTCTGTTTCTATCTATCTATCTATCTATCTATCTCAGTCTGTTCCTATCTATCTATCTATCTATCTATCTATCTCAGTCATTCTATCTATCTATCTATCTATCTATCTCAGTCTGTTCCTATCTATCTATCTATCTATCTATCTATCTGTCTGTTCCTATCTATCCCTCTATCTATCTATCTGTCTGTTCCTATCTATCTATCTATCTATCTATCTATCTCTGCAGTCTGTTCCTATCTATCTATCTATCTATCTATCTATCTGTCTGTTCCTATCTATCTATCTATCTATCTCAGTCTGTTTCTATCTATCTATCTATCTATCTATCTCGATCTGTTCTATCTATATCTATCTATCTATCTCAGTCTGTTCCTATCTATCTATCTATCTATCTATCTATCTATCTATCACAGTCTGTTCCTATCTATCTATCTATCACAGTCTGTTCCTATCTATCTATCTATCTATCTATCACAGTCTGTTCCTATCTATCTATCTATCTATCTATCACAGTCTGTTCTATCTATCTATCTATCTATCTATCTATCTATCTATCTATCTCAGTCTGTTCCTATCTATCTATCTATCTATCTATCTCAGTCTGTTCCTATCTATCTATCTATCTATCACAGTCTGTTCCTATCTATCTATCTATCTATCTGTTATTTACTATCTATCTATCTATCTATCTATCTATCACACAGTCTGTTCCTATGTATCTATCTATCACAGTCTGTTCTATCTATCTATCTATATGGGTGTTTCTATCTATCTATCTATCTATCACAGTCTGTTCCTATCTATCTATCTATCTATCACAGTCTGTTCCTATCTATCTATCTATCTATCTGTCTGTTTCTATCTATCTATCTATCTATCTATCTATGTATCTATCTATCTATCTATCTATCTATCTATCTATCTATCTATCTATCTATCTATCACAGTCTGTTCCTATCTATCTATCACAGTCTGTTTCTATCTATCTATCTATCTATCTATCTATCTATCACAGTCTGTTCCTATCTATCTATCTATCTATCTATCACAGTCTGTTCCTATCTATCTATCTATCTATCTATCTATGTAGTCATTCATTCTATCTATCTATCTATCTATCTATCTATCTATCTATCTATCTATCTATCTATCTATGTTTCACAGTCTGTTTCTATCTATCTATCTATCTATCTATCACAGTCTGTTCCTATCTATCTATCTATCTATCTATCACAGTCTGTTCCTATCTATCTATCTATCTATCTATCTATCTATCTATCACAGTCTGTTTCTATCTATCTATCTATCATTCATTCTATCTATCTATCTATCTATCTATCTATCTATCTATCTATCTATCTATCTATCACAGTCTGTTTCTATCTATCACAGTCTGTTTCTATCTATCTATCACAGTCTGTTCCTATGTATGTATGTATGTATGTATGTATGTATGTATGTATGTATCTATCTATCTATCTATCTATCTATCTATCTATCTATCTGTCTGTTCTTATCTATGTATCTATCTATCACGTATTTACCATCTATCTATCTATCTATCCATCTATGCCAGTCTGTTCCTATCTATGTACGTATGTATCTATCTATCACGTCTGTTTCTATCTATCTATCCTTGCAGTCTGTTCCTATCTATGTACGTATCTATCTATCCGTCTGTTTCTATCTATCTATCTATTACAGTCTGTTCCTATCTATCGGCTATCTATCCCCGTCTGTTTCTATCTATCTATGTATCTATCTATCTATCATGACTTCTGGGATTGTGCAGAATTACTTTATAAGTAGCGAAGTAGGCTACATCTGAAATATAAACCTTTGTAAATTTGTCAATAGGTATAAAATAAAACATATAATTGGGTATGTTTTATTGGCATCAAACGGATTTTGAAATTTCCTTGTATGAGTAGTTTTAATGTTCTTTTCTTACACTGAAATTGTGCACACATGTAATTTATCAATCTTAAATTTAAATGCAATGTCAATTCCCACCTCTTATACACTTGCCTCCAGTCCTTTCTACATCCCTCTCTGTATCTTGTTCTTTTACTCACTTGCTCTTTGTCTAATGGCTGTGTACTCTGATGATTCTTGGCGCCAGTATTATGCCATTTGGACGCGTCCACATCACAGTCTACAGAGATGTGTACATCCCACAACACGCTTTATATAGGTCTATTCATATCTTCTAGGATTGGTAGATTAAGCTACCAAGCAGTGAATTGTGCTACATTTTATAAAGCAATCCGTTGTAAATTAAGCAACTGCAATTACAAAATAAAGGATTAATATTGGTACATTTTTTGGCATCAAAAACATCTTAAAATTTCCATGAATGACAAGTTTTAATGTTTCTACTTTTATTATAATAGTATACATATAATTCTTTTTGTTAATAACATGCATTGTTGTTTGATTTAAATTCATTGTCCTGGCTCAAAGGCCGAACTGGCGGATCAGATGAATTTTCTTGCTGTGAATATCTAAAAAGGTGGTTTAGATGAATGTCCTTGCTGTAAAGATCTGAACTGGGGGATTAGATAAATGCCAGTGGTGTAAATGTTTGAAAAGTTGGATCAGATGAATGTTCTTGCTGTAAAGATCTGAAAGGGTAGTTTAGATGAATGCGCTTGCTGTGAAGATGTGAACACTGGGATTAGATGAATGCCCTTGCTGTAATAGGTCTGAAATGGTGGATCAGATGAATGTTCTTGCTATATGATCTGAAAGGGTGGTTTAGATAACTGTCCATGGTGTGAAGATCTGAACTAGAGAATTAGATGAATACCCTTGCTGTAAATGTCTGAAAAGGTGGATTAGATGAATGTTTTGCTGTAAAGATCTGAACTGTGAGATTGGATGAATGCCATTGCTGTAATGGTCAGAAATGTTGGATCAGATGAATCTTCTTGCTGTAAAGATCTGAAAGGGTGGTTGAGTTGAATGTCTCTGCTGTGAAGATATAAGAACTGAGGGATTAGATGAATGTCCTTGCGGTAAATGTCTGAAATGGTGGATCACATGAATGTTCTTGCTGTGAAAAACTGGAAGGGTGCTTGAGAAAAATGTCCTTGCTGTGAAGATCTGAACTTGCGGATTAGATTAATGCCCTTGCTGTAAAGGTTTGAAAAGTTGGATCAGATGGATGGTCTGGCTGTAAAGATCTGAACTGGGGGATTAGATGAATGTCTTAGCTGTGAATATCTGAACTGGGAGATTGGATGAATGCTCTTGCTGTAAATGTCTGAAATGGTGGATCATATAAATGTTCTTGCTATAAAGATCTGAAATGGTTGTTGAGATGAATGTCCTTGCAGTAAAGGTCTGAGCTGGAGGATTAGATGAATTCCCTTGTTGTAAAGATTTGATAAGTAGAATCAGATGAATGTTCTTGCTGTAAAGATCTGAATTAGGGGCTTAAAAATGCCCTTGCTGTAAACATTTGAAATGGTAGATTGGATGAATTTTCTTACTGCAAAGAACTAAACTTGGGAATTAGATGAATGCCATTGCTGTAAATCTCTGAAATGGTGAATCAGATGAATGTTTTTGCTGTAAAGATCTGAACTGGAGGATTAGATTAGTGTCCTTGCTGTAAATGTATGAAATAATAGATCAGAGGAATGTTCTTGCTTTAAATATCTGAACTGGGGGATTACATGAATGCCATTGCTGTAAATGTCTGAAATAGTGGATCAGATGAATGTCATTTCTGTAAAGATCTGAACTGGGGGATGAGATGTCATTGCTGTAATGTTCTAAAATGGTTGATCAAATGAATGTTCTTGCAGTAAAGATCTGAACTGAGAGATTAGATGAATGCCATTGCTGTAACAGTCTGAAAAGGTGGATCAGATGAATGTTCTTGCTGTAAAGAACTGGACTGGGGGATTAGATGTTTGCGCTTGCTGTAAGTTTCTGAAATGGTGGATCAGATGAATGTCCTTGCTGTAAAGATCTGAACTGGGGGATTAGATGAATGCCCTTCCTGTAATGGTCTAAAATGCTGAATCAGATGTATGTCATTTCTGTAAGGATATGAACTGGGAGATTAGATGAATGCCATTGCTGTAATGTTCTAAAATGGTTGATGAAGTGAAGGATCTTGTAGGAAAGAACTGAAGTGGGGCATTAGATGAATGCCCTTGCTGTAAATTTCTGAAAAGGTGGATCAGATGAATGTTCTTGCTGTAAAGATCTGAACTGGGGGATTAGATGAATTCCATTGCTTTAAATGTCTTAAATTATGGATCAGATGAATGTCCTTGCTGTAAACATCTGAATGACGGTATCAGAGGGATGCCCTTGCTGTAAAGGTCTTAAATAGTGGAACAGATGAGTGTTCTTGCTGTTAAGATGTCAAAGTGTCGCTTAGATGAATGCCCTTGCTGTAAAGGTCTGAAATGGTGGATAAGATAAATGTTTTTTCTGTGATGATCTGAAAGATTCGTTTAGATGTATGGCCTTGCTGTGAAAATATGAACTAGAGGATTAGATGAATGCCATTGCTGTAATCATCTGAAAAGCTGGATCAGATGAATGTTCTTGCTGTAAAGATCTAAACTGTGGGATTAGATGAATGCCCTTGCTGTAAATATCTGAAATGGTGAATCACATAAATGTTCTTGCTGTGAAAATCTGGAAGCGTGCTAGAGAAATATGTTCTTGCTGTGAAGATCTCAACTTGGGGATTAGAGGAATTCCCTTGCAATACATGTCTGAAATGGTGGATCATATAAATGTTCTTGCTATAAAGATCTGAAAGGGTTGTTGAGATGAATGTACTTGCAGCAAAGGTCTGAACTGGGGGATTAGATGAATGACCTTGCTGTAAATGTCGGAAATTTTGGATCAGATGAATGTACTTGCTATAAAGATCTGAATGGGTGGTTGAGATGAATGTCCTTGCTGTGAAGATATAAACTGGAGGATTAGATGAATGCCCTTGCTGTAAATGTCTGAAATGGTGGATCATATAAATGTTCTTGCTATAAAGATCTGAATTAGGGGCTTAAAGGAATGCCCTTGCTGTAAATGTCTGAAATGGTAGATTGGATGATTGTTCATGCTGTAAAGATCTGAAAGGGGGATTAGATGAATGCCCTTGCTGGAAATGTCTGAAAAGTTGGATCAGATGAATGTACATACTGCAAAGTACTAAACTTGGGGATGATTAGATGAGTGCCATTGCTGTAAATGACTTAAATGGTGAATCAGATGAATGTTCTTGCTTTAAATATCTGAACTGGGGGATTACATGAATGCAATTGCTGTAAATGTCTGAAATAGTGAATCAAATGAATGTCATTTCTGTAATGATCTGAACTGGGGGATGAGATGAATGTCATTGCTGTAATGTTCTAAAATGGTTGATCAAATGAATGTTCTTGCAGTAAAGATCTGAAGTGGGGATTAGATGAATGCTCTTGCTGTTAATTTCTGAAATGGTGAATCAGATGAATGTTCTTAATGTAACAAACTAAACTTGGGGATTAGATGAGTGCCATTGATGCAAATGCCCGAAATGGTGAATCAGATGAATGTTCTTGCTGTAAAGATCTGAACTGGAGGATTAGATTAATGTCCTTGCTGAAAATGTCTGAAATGGCAGATCAGATGAATGTTCATGCTGTATAGATCTGAACTGGGGGATGAGATGAATACCATTGCTGTATTGGTTTAAAATGGTGAATCAGAGGAATGTCATTTCTGTAAAGATTTGAACTGGGGGATGAGATGAATGCCATTGCTGTAAGTGTCTGAAATTATGAATCAGATGAAAGTCCTTGCTGTAAACATCTGAATGACGGTATCAGAGGGATGCCCTTGCTGCAAAGGTCTTAAATGGTGGAACAAATGAGTGTTCTTGCTGTTAAGATCTGAAAGTGTCACTTAGATGAATGCCATTGCTGTAATCGTCTGAAATGGTGGATCAGATGAATATCCTTGCTTTAAAGATCTGAAAGGGTGGTTTAGTATGTCCTTGCTGTGAAAATATGAACTGGGGGATTAGGTGAATGCCCTTGCTGTAAAGGTCTGAAATTTTGTATCAGATGAATGTTCTTGCTGTTAAGATCTGAAAGGGTGGTTTAGATGAATGTCCTTGCTGTGAAGTTCTGATTGGGGGGATTAGATGAATGCCCTTTCTGTAAATGTCTGAAATGATAGATCAGATGTAACTCATAGCTGTGAAGTTCTGAACTGCACTTTATATGTGTGGTTTTGCTGTGAAGGTCTGAATTGGTTGATCAAATGAAAGTCTTACCAGTGAATGTCTGAAAGGTTGTATTAGATGAATATCCTAGCTATCAATGTCTGCACTAGTGGATTAAATGAATGTCCATGCTGTAAAATCTGAACTGGTAGAGCAGATGATGGTCATAGCTATGAAGATATAAACTGGTGGATAAGCTAAATGTCCTTGCTGTGAGGTCTTAACTGGTAGATCAGATGAAGGTTCTAGCTGTGAATTTCTGAACTGGTGGATTGGATGAATGTCTTTCTTGTGGATCAGCTAAAGTTCGTTGCTGTGAAGGCCTGAGCTGGTGAATTAGATAAATGTCCTTCCTGTGAAATCCTGAACAGTTGGATCAGATGAAGGTCCTAGCTGTGAAGATCTGGTGTATCAGATAAAGCTCTTAGATGGGAAGGTCTGAACAGGTAGATTATATGTATGCCATTACTCTCATGATGTGAACTGGTGGATTAGATGTAGGTTGTAGCAGTGAAAGTCTGAACAGGTGGATTTGATGAATGTGCTTGCTCTGAAGGTCTGAAGAGTTGGATTAGATGAATGACCTTGCTGTGAAAGTTTGAAATCTGATGTAGGTCCTAGCTGGAAAGATATGAACTGATAGATTAGATAAATGTCCTCTTCGTGAAGGACCGAACTTGTGGATTAGATGAATGTCCTTGCTGTGAAGGTCTGAACTGGTAAATCAGATGAATGTGCTTGCAGTGAAAGTCTGAACTAGTGGAGTAGATGAATATCCTTGCTGTAAAATCTGAACTGGTAGATAAAATAAAGGCATTATCTTTTAATGTCTGAACTGCTAGATTAGATGAATGCCCTTGTTGTGTAAGTTTGAACAAGTAGATTAGATAAATAGTAGATCAGCTGAAAGTTCTAGCTGTGAAGGTCTGATCTAGTAGAATTGAGTGGATGTCATTGCAGTGATTGTCTGAACTGGTGGATCTGGATAAGGTCTTTGCAGTGATGGACTGAACTGATGGAACTGATGAATGTTATTGCTGTAATATTTCAAACTGATAGACCTCGTGAATTGTTTGAATTGGTGAAACTGGTGAATGTCTTTGCTGTGAAGGTGTGATCTGATTGAACTGGTGTAGATTCTTGGAGTGAAGGTCTTAACCGATGGAACTGATGAATGTTATTGCTGTAATATTTCAAACTGATAGACCTCGTGAATGTTTTATGCCTAGGTTTGAATTGGTGAAACTGGTGAATGTCTTTGCTGTGAAGGTGTGATCTGATTGAATTGGTGTAGATTCTTGGAGTGAAGGTCTTAACCGATGGAACTGATGAATGTTATTGCTGTGAAGGTCTGAAATGGTGGCAGTGATGAAGGTGCTTGCTATGAAGATCTGAACAGTTGGAACCGATAAAGATCCTACCTGAGAAAGTCTGAACTGGTGAAACTGGTGAAGGTTCTAGCGCAGAAGATCCAAATTGTTAGAACTTGTGCTAGTCCTAGCTGTGACACTCTGAAATGGCAGAATAGATGAATGTCCTTTCTGTGAGGGTCTGAACTAGTAGAACTAGTAAATGTCTTTGTTGTGAATATCTCCTCTAGTGAAACTATACATGTTATTTTTTTCGCAATTAGGGGCCAATTCCAAATTTGCTTTCAGCTGAGCAGTTAAAATTTCTACACTGAGTCTGTATCCACTGTTAATTGTCATACAAATTATTTGATCACTAATATCGGCACAGACAGAAGATACCGAAATGCAACACGATTGGGAATTGCATAATAACCACACTACATTTTAAACCAAGTCAATTTATTAATGAAACTGTATGGGAATTGGCAATAGCTGTGCTACCAAAATATTACATATCATCATGATGGCGGATGTGTACATACTGATCTTCTTCACGTATTAATTACACCAGATTAAGCTCCATCTCCCAAAAAAAGCTAAGGTCCACTCAGTTTTTTGTAAAAACCACAGGTAGGCTTCGTGCATAATGAAGATACACAAATGTACTTCAGCTAGTGAATGCAACAAAGATTACCCAGGGATGCTAATAGACTAGCATAGTCGTAAATGAGCAGCCATTATTATTATTATTATTATCATTATTATTATTACTATTATTATTATTGTGGTGTTCAGAAAGTTACTTCATATGTTAGAGCGGTAAGAAAAATCCATTCAAACAAAGATGAAATATACATTTATCTAACTAAAAGTCAGGATGCAAAAATCAGAAATCTGCAAACCTGGTACCATGAGTATGATGAGTCGTGGCCTTCATTCAGTCCTATTGCCAAAAATTCATGACAGTCAGCATTATTAAGTCCTCAGAAGAAGGAACGGTAGCCCCCTTCCTAACCAGCAAACCAAGCAAACCATATACACTATGCATAATATTGGGGTTCTTGTGGTACTCTGCCGTGAATGGAGAACCGTCCCTGCAGGCACATCCAATAGGAAATCCTGAGTCCACACTGTGCTGCAGTCTCTCCCAGTTTCCAGCCAGTTCATGGTACATTTGATGACCGGCAATGGCTATTTTTTTGCCCTTTACCACCTTTAAAATTATACTATTACCAAAAGCAATAAACCAAAATGAGACTAGATTAACTCGCCCAAAACACACCTAAACCCCCCCTCAATTTTTCTTTCTCCACCATTCGTTGTATCTGTAGAAATTTTTACAGTAACTCCTTCTTTATTTTTTTTTTTTTTTGAACACTCTCCAGATACTCTATCTCTTTAATCTGAATTAATCAATCTGAATTTTCTGTTTCCAGTTGTCTTTCACACTTTTGGAACATCTCTTGTGTCCACTTGTCTGTTTATAAACCTTTTCGACTGGTAATGGAACAATCTTTCCAGTTTCTACAATGTTCTTACTTGTGACTCCAACTTACACTGTTAAACTCAGTTATATTTTTGAAAAAAAGATTCTGGTTGTAAACAGCAATAACAAAAGCACATCAGGAACATAAGTTTGATTCCTGCTCAAAGACACTAATGGTGCTGGCAATAGTAATATTTGCCTTTTCCTTAGAGGAAAGATTCGGCATTAGTTGTCCGAAAGGCCAACGCTACTTGCATTTATAAACTTATGAAACTTTTCTTTAACACATGGTTTGGATGACCAGTAACACTTCTTTCCAGTATTAATAGTGGTTTCCTTTCTAACATTTCGTTCGATATAATATCATCGAAAATGCCTGTGGAGCTCCCTTCCATATACTTGCTTTCCTAACAGCTACAATCTCTAAGAATTTAAATGCAATGTTAATTCCCACCTCTTGTCCACTTGACTCCAGTCCTAATCTCAATCTTTCCCCATCATCTTGTGTATCTTGTTCTTAAAATGTCTCACTTTACCCTCGCAAAGATCTTCACACCAGTATTCCCAACCTTCTCTTGCCCTTTCTCCAACACCCCTTGTAACTGGTTCATCTTTCTCGTCACTCTCCTCTTGCCTAAACTTTCACTATTCTCTTATGTAGTCCTGCGCGCACCAAAAGTGGTACCGTCTTGCTTGGGGTGAAATGGTTAAAAAAAATTAATATTGATAATTTCTCATTCCATAAATTCAGACAGCTGGGATTATATTATTGATAATGGAGTGAAATATCATAATTGATGTATTTATTAATTAAAATCAAATACGTGTTTATTTTGTGAGATTTGTGAGGGTACGTCTAACACCTGGTAACAAATTCTTCTTCCGCAATTCTCACCTGTAAAACTCTCCTGTATATTTTGTCAACTATGACCTTGAAAAATTTAAACTTGATGCATCTATTTTTGTTTATTGCCCTTCTTCCTACTAATTAATATCTTTACTAACACTTGCATGTTAGTGGGTTTATCGCCTTGTTTGGAGTTAAAAGAAATAAGTAGTTTAAGATCGCCTAAAGCGTCTATCACGTATGACATTTAACTGACTAAATATAATAGTTGAAAACATGATTAATGCTTCTACTAAGCATAAAGTGGGGGATCAGTTTTATATTGTTATGAAGTAATAAACTGATCCCCCACTAATCACTACTTGATAATATAATACATTTCTTCCCCCTCTACCTATGAGTCAACTAATAGCACACACTGGGTTCTATAGCCTTGGCTGGTTACCAGTTTAATGCAGAAAGCAATGACAACCTACTGCAAGATAATCTTCTGTCCAGTCAGTCTTTAGACACATGATCGCCCAAAGCGTGTATTACGTATGGCACTTAACTGACTGAATGACTCCGTTCTCGGCCTGATCTGGATTTTATAAAAGTAGAGGAAAGCATGAGGATTCAGGTACTTACTAGAATGGTACTGGGAACGGTGCCTCCTCGAGGGGACACCTGTTCATCGTGACTGGTAGTAGTTCGTCGCCAATTTGTTGTGACGTTCTGGTGAAACTTTGCCGCAAAGTTATAGTGACAGGTTTGGTCGGAAGTAAGACACGGGACACAAGACGTAGGTTCAAAACAATGCATTAGTAGAACAAGAAACAAGATAGTCAAAAGAAGTGTTAATAATAAGTACTTTAGAAATGAGTAAGTTGGAAGGTATTATTACGCTGCTTAATTCCAGACTAGTAGCTGTGGTTAACTGTTCTCGTTAACCGGAAGTCACGCAGGTAACCACATATAACAAGAGGGAAAGTCCATTCCTAGTAGGGTGGCACCATAACAGAATTCAATCAGTTTAGTCTTGGAGGCATTAAATGTAACGAGCCAGTTTGCTACTGAAAAGTTAGTGTTATATCGAAAAAGAAGTCAGAAAACACATTTAATCGACTGAATAGTAAAGAACACGATATATATATATATATATATATAAGGCAAGGTGTTTTTCTGTCAGTCTGTCTGCCTGTCTGTCTGTCTGTCTGTCTGTCTGTCTGTCTTTTATACAAATCCAAAATTTTTATCCGATTTTCACCAAACTTCACACAAATATTCTTTAGGCTTCCGGTGATGTCATGGGCTACATATTTTTTCAGATTTCCCCCCGACAACGGAAATCGATACCCCAATATCCGATCAGGTCTAGTCAAGATCAGGATTTCAGCTCTTTTGTTGTGGTTCTTGATGCAGAATTTGCTCTCACTTGGTAAAAATATAGGTTTTTAGTTTCAAACATTAGTAGATCTTCTCAGACGACTCATTTTCCCCGATATCGGAAATCAATACCCCCGATATTCTATCGAATCTGATCAAAAACCGATATTCAGCCATCAATATGTCTCATTTTCTCCAATTGGACTCCCGATGGGTACGATAAGTTTTCATGGATTTACTATGTACTGGAAATCGATATCCTATCGGGTCTGATCAAAATCAGGTTTTCAGTCCTTTTATTTTGGTTTTTGCTTTGGGTTTTACTCTAAGTAGGCATAAGTGTAGTTCTTGGTCTCTGCCATGATACCATTTACTCAGAGGACTTATTTAGCCTTCAAAATTCAGTTTGCGACGGAAAACTTATTTGACATCGATACCGGAAATCAAAATTTGATTTACATCAATTCATTTTTCTTTCAATCTAGGGTTTCGCTTTGACTTTAAACAACTATTGCTTTTTAGTCTTTCGTGCCAACGTCCAAAGAGCCTGAGCTCCAGGACCTTGGATTAGTTTTAATGCTTTCATTACACCCGAGCAACGCCGGGCTATACTGCTAGTTTGATATAAAATCTCTCCAATCAAATTCTATATTGGTTAGATCTTAAAATCCCTACCATAAAATTTGCAACAATTTTTAGATAAGTAAAAAGATTTTTTTTTTCAGAATCAATTTTATCTATGGTTTCAATTGATATGTGAAACCAAGTGTGTGTGCACCCAAACCTAGTTCATTTGAAGATTTGAAAGCTAAAATAACTAATGTGATTTCAGGCATTACTGTAAATCACTTGGCAAATGTTTTCCGTGAACTGCAAAATCGTATTACCCTTTGTATTGCTAACGATGGAGAACATGTGGAAACTTAAATAAAATTTCAATAAAACCTTAAAAAATATAGATTTACTTCTTTCTAATCCTTTTTACAAATTATTTCTATCGCAAATAAAAATAAATTTAAAAAAGTGCACACGAACATTATGGACATCTTGTATAAATGTCATTATGGTGTATCGTCAATGGTAATATCTTGGCAACGAAAAAGTTTTAATCAGGTGGAATGGGATGCGAAATTGCGCGTGATTAACAGCCTACATCCTCTTTCAATGCCATTTTCAAACATTGATCTGAGAAAACGGTTGATTACAGCTGACAATTTAGCTACTTCTGAACATGTTCGGTGCCTTTTATGATATAAAGACATCTCGATCTAACGAAACTAATCATTCGAGAACATGACATGAGCTTATGTTAATGTTTTGGTTTTGTAGTAATGTGCAGTATTGTTTGAAACTACTCCTAGCGTACCTTGTACTGAAAAGATCTGGGTTCAACAGACAAATGATAAAAGAACAGAAATGTTCCCTCATTTATTCATAGGGTCTCGCATTATTGTGTACAATCTGTCTATATATCTATCTGCTAGTTACCTCCAATCTATCTAGCTATCTACTACTCCCCACAAATCTATCTATCTATCTATCTATCTATCTATCTATCTATCTATCTATCTATCTCTCTATCTATCTATCTATCTATCTATCTATCTATCTATCTATCTATCTATCTATCTATCTATCTATCTCATCTATCTATCTATCTATCTATCTATCTATCTATCTATCTATCTATCTATCTATCTATCTACTCTCATCTATCTATCTATCTATCTAAATCTATCTATCTATCTATCTATCTATCTATCTATCTATCTATCTATCTCATCTATCTATCTATCTATCTATCTATCTATCTATCTATCTATCTATCTCATCTATCTATCTATCTATCTATCTATCTATCTATCTATCTACTCTCTCAAATCTATCTATCTATCTATCTATCTATCTATCTATCTATCTATCTATCTATCTATCTATCTATCTACTCTCCTCAAATCTATCTATCTATCTATCTATCTATCTATCTATCTACTCTCTATCTATCTATCTATCTATCTATCTATCTATCTATCTATCTATCTATCTATCTATCTATCTATCTATCTATCATCTATCTATCTATCTATCTATCTATCTATCTATCTATCTATCTATCCCAGTATTTTAAAATATATTCATATATCAATCTTTTTTTATAACCGTCATTATTTCGTTTTATTATAAATCTTATACTCCCAGTTAGAATGACCACCTCTATTTCTAAACCGTGTAATTCGAATGTCTGTGCGTGTTTTTCCGCGGGGATCGAAACTGCATCCCTTTTACATTTGACTTCAATTTGCTCCGGAGGTTCGATCCTCGCCAAAGTGTCCAATTCCGGCATTAAATCTCTGGTAGAGGTGTTTTACAATTTTTTTTGGAATTGCTTTAAAAAAGAAAAAAACTCTCAATTCAAACTAATAAATCTTCTAAATATAACATTTATAGCAATAAAGAAAAAATTATATATATTTATAGCTTTTCCTATATATATATCTATCACTTCTTTCTTGCCGCCCATTCACTGGCCCGACAGTTCCAGCCTCATCGTGACCAGGCACGTTCTTCTACGGGGGTTGTAGTCATATGCGGAGAAAGTGTGAACAAGACAATAATACATGTGAGATTCCCTGGATTACAACGAGAATCGCCCACAGACCGCTTGGCGACAATAGCAGCGGAGAAACTGAGACGCCCCGGCCTATGTATCAGCAAGGACGCCGTTTCATATATATATATATATATTCACTACTTCAGGTCATATTTTAAAATAAATGGTGAAAATGATTTATTTAGAATATAAATTCATCCTGTATTTTTCAAAATACTAATTTTCACCATTTATTTTAAAATAACACCTGAAGAAGAACAGTATTGTCTTGAAACATGAACATTTTTGTGTAGCGATATAATGCTTTTATAAACCATTGTAATAACAAAATTGTAATATATATATATATATATATATATATATATATATATATATATATCCCAGGGGTAGAGTCGCCGACTGACGCCATTTCGGTCGGGTTTCAATCCCGGGTAAGAAAGCAATCGGAGTCTAACCGTACTGATGAGCTGTGATAGAGCGAAACAGATCTGTCTGCGGATGGCAATACTATATATATATATATAGTCGATCGAGGCAGCAAATAATTTTCTAAACATAATAAGGGACAATGAATGTCTATTATCTTTAATCATGGGCTGTTCTAAACATCGTATTTTGGCTTTAATTTCAATTGAAAATAAAGACAGAAATTCTCCAACATTTGAATAATTTAGGCTCATTTAATGCTGCGGCTTCATGTAACTTAAATTTAGTGTATCGAGGCAGCAGATAATTTTCTAAACATATACTGTTAAATATAAGAAACAATGAATGTCTATTATGTTTAATCATGAGCCGTTCTAAACATCGTTTAAAATTTAAGTTACTGAAATTAAAGCCAAAATACGATGTTTAGAACAGCTCATGATTAAACATAATAGACATTCATTGTTTCTTATATTTAACAGTATATGTTTAGAATATATATATATATATATATATATATATATATATATATATATATATATTAATCCATTTATAATTCTTTAAAATTTTGAAATATAAGATTGGTTTGAAAATTTTTACTCACTGTCTAGACTCGACAGATTTCAAAAGCGCTTACGCGGCCTTGTCGGTGATGAATTGATCCACACACTGCAACAGTTATTTCACAGGCGGAACGTTGCCAGCCTTTTACGACGGCAGATATTCGGCTGGTTGGTTGGTTGGTTGGTTGGTTGGTTGGTTGGTTGGTTGGTTGGTTGGTTGGTTGGTTGGTTTTGTTTCGTGGCACATTTGTAGATGTAACATAACCAAACTTCCTAGAACTTACAGGTTTTATTCAAAATTATCAGAAGTTTATCAGCAGGTGTAACTGTGAAATAATAAAAGTATACCTTTTGCATGTTTAAATAGAAATTTATTAATAGAAAAGTATGTATTGGTAGAAGTTAAACGTTCAGTGAGATACAGTTAAAAAAGTTAAGGGTATCAAGAACTCACAGTCGTCTATGCAAGAGTGAGTTTATGTGTATGTAAGCAGGAACGTATGGATGTATATATGTATGTATGTATGAGCGTTTATTGTTGGGTAGGGTTGTATTTGAAGTTATCGCTCAGGGTGAATGTGTGAAAAGAAAGGAGGTGAGAGAGAAAAATAAAGACAATAGGGACGTGTTAATTACACTCGTCTCTTTGACCTCTGGCGGCAGTCGACTTTTATTTTGTTTTTGGTGCTCGCAAAGGTCATTTAGAAGTTTTCTCCCGGATGTGATTCTGGCCTTTCTATTTTGTTTTTTAAATGTTTCCTAGTTTTTTATTGGTCGAAAAACATTTCGCGTCGAGGTGTGAAATTTCGTGTGTTTTGTGTGTGCTAAACAAAGGTTTTGTAAATTTGAGTAAATTCGTTTATTTCTAACAAAATCAATGAGTCAGTGTTTATCATCTGAATTTTTAAATCTAGAATTGTTTTGTTCACTACACATGAACCCCTTCAATGAACTCAATTTTATGACTTCAACTAAATATATTTTGCTATGCACTAAAGTAAATGTAGTATTGGTCATTTTGCTATAAATTTATTGTTGGCAATATTTTATACAAAAGAAAATTATTTTTATAGTGTTTTGTTTTGATTTAGGGTGTCACTATTTGCCCATAGCTGGGATCGTACTACCACCCAGGAAATGTTTAGACGAGTTAACTTCCTTAAATGCTCGAAACTTCATACCTAAGAACAACCCCTGTTCTTTTGATGAAAAAATACCAATTCAGATAGATTTTTTTTCCGCAGAAGTTCTACTTTGTGAAACAGACTCCCGAGAGAATGCTTCCCTGACAACTGCAATCTTGGTCTCAACTTAACTGATATATGGTCCTGGTTATTAAGATAAGCTACATCCGGAAGTAAGGCCACTGTTTGAGAGATTAGAGGTTCGAGGATCGTAGGACCACCTCGTAATGGCTGCTGTTCGCAGGGATACCATGAACCAGGATAGCAGCACTAGTTAGAGTTCCAGCTATGGGCAAATAATGAAGCCCTAACAAAAGCAAAACTCTATGAAAGTATAAAAATACATTTATTGGATGAAAAAGCCAGCAATACATTTTTATATAAAAAAATCACCAACAATGCATATTCATAGTAATATTACCAATTATACATTTTCAAAGCAAAATGACTCGCAATTATACAGTAAAATTATCAACAACTAGCAGTATAGCCTGGCGTTGCTCGGGTGTAATGAAAGCTTTAAAACTAATCCATGGTCCTAAATCTCAGACTCTTTGGACGTTGGCACGAAAGACTAAAAAGCAATAGTTGTTTCCAGTTAAAGCGAAACCGTAGACTGAAAGAAAAATGAATGGATGTAAGTCCAATTTTGATTTCCTGATATCAATATCAAATAAGTTTTTTTCGTCGTAAACTGAATTTTGAAGGCTAAATAAGTCCTCTGAGTAAATGGTATCATGGCTGCGAATATGAACTACAATTATACCTATTTAGAGCCAAACCCGAAGCAAAAACTAAAATAAAAGGGCTGGAAAAAATACAGACGTACAGGCAGATAAACAAACCCACGCACAAACATCTTGACTTTTATATATATATATATATATATATATATATATATATATATATATATATATATTATCGATTTTCTGCACTATTGTAAGAACTACAACCTTGAAACTTCTGTACATCGTTTCTTATGTCTTTGTCTATGAGTGTATCAAATTTGATTAAAATCGGACCACTCCTTCTATAACTCGATTTTTTCGATTATTTTCGATATTTACCGGGGGTACCTCGACACAAAACCTAGCTAAGAACACTCGCAGACGTTTATAGTACAACTATGTAAATTTTCAAGAAAATCGGTTCAGCTGTTTCGGAGTCTATAGGTAACGGACACACACACACACACACACACACACACACACACACACACACACACACACACACACAGACAACGTTCCATTTATAAATAAGTTTAGATTTAGATTTAGATAGATACATTTTATATTAACATGACTAACAATACATTTTATTTATATTTAAAACCATACAATTGTGTTAAAATATTTAAAATTTTGGCATTATAAAACCCACAGAGATGTTGATATTCCGTTAAACAAAACTAACCAACCAAATAATCGATACCTATCCTATTCGTTCTCATAATATATCTTTTACTCTCTGCTACTCCCTTTCTTAGAATCTTCCTAGTAAAGCTCTACCTTGTTTAACTCATGAGCCTTGAATCAGACGAATTATCAGTGTAAAAAGCTATTTCAGGACTTAGAAGATTATGGCTGTCCAAAAGTTTTTAACTTTATTTTCCCTGAATTCTGAATGGCTATGAATTTGCGTGAAGACAATGGAATAGTTTTCAGCTGTTTTACCAACAGTTTTGAATTCAGAAATCTCCTTCTCCTGAATTGGCTGCCAACCAAGGCGAAGAAACCGATTAACCATGATTTTTAAAAGATAGGAGAAAAGATTGATTCGTGAAAATTGTGAGAAAGTGAATACGTACAGACCCAGGCAGGAATTTGAAATTGGCTTGTCGATTTCACATCAAACGCAGAATATATTTAACCTTACTCATACCTCATCTGACAGTAATATTGACCAACTCTAGGACTAAATGATAACACAATAATATTATCCGTTTCCTTATAAGGAAATATTCAATTTACAAGCCAGTACTGTTTTCGGTTGAAATTCATAAATTGTTTCTATTAAAAACAATATTTTAGGGAATTATCGTTTCTCAAGTCCAGTAGCTGCTATAGCTATTGTCAATATTCATAGGGTTTTACTTTACAACCAGTGTTCACATCTTGATTATGCCATTATTTTCTCTTCAATTTACATCTGATATTAATTTTAGCTGTTGCTGCTTTTGAAACCCTCAAGTGTTGTGGTTTTTGTTGTCTGGCAGAATTCTTTGTCCACAAGGTTCGGATATGTGTGGTCTTCGTCAGCTACCATAGGAAACCTATTCGTACAAAGCCACACAAAGTTAACAATTGATCTTAGAAAACGGCTAATAGCTTAAATATGTCTGATGAAATTATATCTTTTTTTTTATTGTGTGCCGCTGTGGTCACAACTCTCCCTGCTGTAATTGTGGTTCATGGTGACATTCAAGGTAAAATAATTCAATGGCTTGCCGGATCTTTTTCTACCGTTGATGTTGGGCTTATGCCGTCCCTCTTCTCTACAAATGTTAAAAACTGTTGACCTATGAGGCGTGACTCCGACGGCCAGGCTGGCGACTGGATGATGGCCGCTGGACACAGGAAGGTTGGCGTTCCATTTCATCGGTCTAGTCGGGAAATCCTCACATAGCTTAGACGGCAGGTCGATGCCGTTGGCCGTCGCAGTGCCTTATGCAACTTCTTGAAGCCATGTTTGAGAGCCATGAGTTAGTTTTACACAATACCGTAGTTCCAAGCATTTTTATTGTTCTAAAAATAGATGTGATCTTCACTTCAACCCAGCCGCTCATGGCACGTGACTGCTCTAAAAGGCCACAATTCTCAAGAATATTCACACAGTAAAAACTATTAGGTTGTCCTAAAAGATCGTAAACACTTGCGAAATGGGTCTATCTGGTCCAGCACAATCGAGACAAGCGATGGTTTCAGAAAGGGCAAGAGACACCGTAGGTTCCAAAACAAGATCGATTCGGTAAGAAAGTCATGTGTTGCGTTTGGTGGAACTTTGAAGAAATGGTTCATTTTGGGTTGGTTCAGAATGGTCGTGCCATCAGTACCGAACTTTACTGTCAGCAACTTGAACGGGTCCACGAATAGTTGAAACAAAAGTACCCGGCTCTGATCAACCGAAAGCACGCTTTGATGCAGCAGGACAATGCCAAGTCACACACCGCCAGGAAGACCAAAGACAAGTTTGAAGAGCTGGACGGCGTTGAGGTTCTGCCACATTCAGCCTACAGCCCTGACTGTGCTCCATCAGATTAAGGCATTTTCCGCTCAATGCAACACTTTCTGAAGGGTCGCCGATTCGACTTGTTTGATGAAGTCGAAGAAGCGTGTCAATAATTCTTTGATTCGAAGCCGGCTGAATGGTACTTTGAACGGATCCGAAAGCTTGCAGATCAATGGCAGAAAGTCTTGGAAAATGATGTTCTTTATTTTGAGCAATAATTTTTGTTGTTTTTGCGAGTAAGATTTCAATTTTTTTGAAGTGTTTTCTGGTAACCTTAGATTACTTGGCAAGTAAAATTTCAATTTTTTGCAAGTGTTTACGAACTTTTGGGACAACCTAATATTATGTAGTATAACATGTAGAGAATGGATATAACTTACCCAAAACCCTTGAGAATGGCTATAGCACAGATCGAAAGCACCCGAAACAACAAAAACTATGGACATTTTTTATATTCTTTAACTCCTGAAAAACAGATAATTGTTTGAAAACTGGAAAAACTCAATAAAAGATTAAATCATCCTTGTCGGTCGTATTCAATGAAAGATGTTTAAAAGAACAATTGCTGCTTAAATACACATTAATTAAACAATATAAATTTATATATGTGAATAAAGACAAGAGGAAATCTTATGATAGTTGTGGCGTTTCGTCTTCTGAGGGACTTTATCAAGGCAATCGACTCGGAAGGACAAATCGGGGAGCCGAGTTCGAATTCAAGTTGAATTCCTTGGATTCACTTTCGCACAAATACCCTTAGGAAAGGCATTAAACCGTCTCTTCCCTCCAGTTATGGATTAAATAATAGGACAGTTTGGGTTCCAGAGCCTTGACTGGCAACAAGTCTACCGCAGAAAGCAATGGCAACCTACTGTGGGATAATCTTCTGACCAGTAAGTCATGTCTCTTTCGAGACATGGTCGCCCAAAGCGTGTGTCACGGATGGCACTTAATTGACTGAAAGTCTGTCAGAAAAAGAAACGCATCGACTAAGGTAACCTTCCTTCTTGTCTTTATTTATGTTGTTCTTTTACAGACATTCTCCATCTAATTTTTTTTAAACGCGCACACACGGAGATACACACATATTCGTATTTGTTTTGTGGCCACAAAGTTAGCGTCAATCGATTTTATATTAGATTATTAACTAACACACACACACACACACACACACACACACATATATATATATAATTATATTGTTATGTATCAATTGTACATTGCGACACGGAAATTTCTATGTTTCGAGATAGATTCTCATCCTCAGGCAATGTTGATGTTAGTTGTGCAGATGATTACATTTAAATGACAAAAACATTTGGTTTGCTGAGTATGTATGTGGGTGTTTCTTGTGGCTAATCAGAATGAAGATTCATTTTGGGATTTGGCCCCAAAGAATACATTCTAACCAACTTTTGCTCTTTGTTCCTTTTTCTTCCCCCCCCCCCCTTATATATATATATATATATATATATATATATATATATATATATATATATATTAGGATCTTGAATAACTTCTCGTTGGTTTTTCATGAAAAGTAATGTTATATTTCCAAAATTTAGTGAAAAACATGTCGTTTGAATTTCACGTTGGAAAAACACGTTTTTTTAAGCTAACCACGTGTCGACTAATTTTTTTTTTGCATCATCATGAGATTAAAAATGTTGCTCAACCAGGTCATGTATCATCGATCGGGACGAGAGATAATCGAATAGGGCAATTCCTGGGAAATACGATAGAAGGGGTAACACATCTTATTTAAGCGTTTCCAAATAGGTTTTCACCCGTTCTGCAAAATGCGGTTTAACGTTGTCTTAAACCGCATTTTGTTGCAAAATCCGTTTGTCGTGTTTCTTCTGGTATAGCGGCCGTTAGTTCTTCAATCCTGGGTCAAACGCATTAATTCTAATTGATAGTGATATCTCGCGATGGTGTCAGTCGATTTGAGCAGGTCATAATAAACTACACCCAGCTAATCCCACCAAATGAAGAGCAAAAGTTTTGAACCATAAATATTTGGTTTTGGCGCCTATGCTGATGCACAGCCGGGCTTACACCACAATCTTCTACGCTTAGGGTTATCGTAGTGTATCCACTTTTCATCGCCGGACACGATATGATACAAAAACCTTTTTCTTTTCTGCCGTTGAAGCAGCTGTACACACGTGCCAAGACGACGTTCGACATCCCTCGACTTCAACTCCTAAGGTGCCCAATGTCCTTGCCGTTGAATAATTTCTAATGCTTTGAAACGTTTTGAAACTGTTTTGTTCAGATTGCACTTGACATAAGTCTTCATGAAGTAATGCCTCCAATTCTTCGTCTTCAAGCTTTTTCGGTGAAGCAGGGCTTTCTTTAACTTCAACATCAAAATCCTCATTTTTGAAGCATCTAAACGAATTGCTGCATTTTCTTTCCGACAGAGCATCGGTGCAGTAAGTATCAACAAGAATTCTGTGTGCTTCAGCTGCAGATTTCTTTTGAATAAAGTAGTGCAGAAAAATTCACTGCAAATACACTTTCATCCGCATGAAATCCAACATGCTTAACACTATGAGAAACAAAGTTGTTTAGACTTCGGCAAAATAACATACACTGAATTTCAAGCTTGCTTATAGTACTTCCTTATTGATGCGTTACCAAGTGCAACTACGCGTACGTAGTTCTTGGAAGACTATCTGTTGGAAAATAGCAAGAATTTATTGAAATCCCTGATTATATATATATATATATATATATATATATATATATATATATATAGTCATCCACAGACAGATCTGTTTCGCTGTATCACAGCTTATAACTACGGTTATACAGCCTATTGCCTTTTTTACCCAGGATTGAAACCCGACCGAATTGGCGACCTCTGAGCTACGGACGCTCGGTAAAAGGAGGCAGACTTTTTAGCGTGTAAATTATCATTACACACGCCCAATAGCTGAGAGTGTTCTAATTCAGTGCTGAATGAACGATGCGTAGAAGCCAGAGTGGCTACTGTTTTTCAAAGACTACTATTCTTCAAGAGTGCTCAATGAGAGTATTAGCTCCATTGATCTCTTTATACAGATATAACACATAATGTTTCATATTAAGTTGACCTTGGATTATCCTCTTCGTTTATGAACTGGACATCTATACAGACACACACACATATATATATATATAACAACAAGATATAGTTGGAGAGCAGTGAAAGTCCGTCCTTATAGGCACAAAGCAACAAAAAGTGCTCAATACTATCATGGAAAAGTAGAGAAAATATACACTTTTTGGGGATCCGTATCACACTACCCGTTTTTCGGCCGTTAGGTCTCTTCAGACATAGACACACACACACACACACACACACACATATATATATATATATATATATATATAAAGAGAGAGAGAAAGAGTAAAGAGAGAGAGAGAGAGAGAGAGAGAGATTAAAATTAGAAAAAGCGAAGCTACACAATATATAGTTAAGCAGGTATGTGATGAAAATATACGACGGATTCCTATGAAAGGTTTGTCTTAATCCATTTCCTATGGGTGGAGATACACATACCTTCTACCCAGAGGTACGCAGTTCTTTCATCGTTTGATGCACATGTGGAGACCTTTATTGTAGAACTCTGCGGTTCCACAATATAGCCTAGACTGCACCTCATTAATCAGCGTGTCGTCATTCTGGGAGCGCCTGCCTATCAAATGAAACTTCAGCGAGAGAAGAATTTAAAGACGGACAAGAAGTGTGTGGCCACAGGGGCGTGTATCTCTTCGAGTGACGTATTAGTCGTTTACTAGAGCATTGTCGTGCAATATCATTTACTGAGAAAAAAAAATAACGCGACTATATGTTTTAAAGATTTCTCGTAATTTCAACAGTATTGAGGAATAATTCCCGGGTAATGAGGGACCCATTCCAAAAAATATATAAGCATCTCTTTCGTCGCAGGCTTCTTTGGGTTAAAAAATAGAGTGTTGAACATTTTGGGCGGTGATTAATCACAGTGCTTCCATTGCTTGGATTATGGTTTATTATCTGAACCGATAAAGGATGGGCGTTGTGGTAGATACCAGCTAGGAATGAGAAATTAGAGAACAAATTTCGAAATCCAGTCAGGTTTGTTATAATTACTTACGCTCATAGTTTTAATTTCTAAATAACCTTTAATTTTTTTATAATCCTACTAGCAGTAGAGCCCGGCGTTGCTCGGGTGTAATGAAAACTTTAAAACTAATCCATGGTCCTGGAGCTAAGACTCTTTGGACGTTGGCACGAAAGACTAAAAAGCAATAGTTGTTTCCAGTTAAAGCGAAACCTTAGACTGAAAGAAAAATGAGTGGATGTTTGATTTCCTGATATCTATATCAAATAAGTTTTTTTCGTCGTAAACTGAATTTTGAAGGCTAAGTAAGTAAATGGTATCATGGCTGAGACTAAGAACTACAATTATACTTACTTAGAGCCAAACCCGAAGCAAAAACTAAAATAAAAGGGCTGAAAAAAATAAAGACATACAGAACCACGAAACAAAACCGAGCAAAGAACACTCGCAGACGCTGATCGTACAATTGTGTAAACTTTCAAGAAAATCGGTTCAGCCATTTTGGAGTCTATATGTAACGGACACACACACACACACACACACACACACACACACACACACACACACACACAGACAAACTTCCATTTATAAATAAGTTTAGATCGCCCCAAACGAGGCATTTTACTGCCACTGATTTGCAGGGGGTTACATAGGAGGAAATTTATGAGAAAGTGTGACTGGTTATAGAGGGTGTCAGGAAGTGGGTAAGAGAAGAATGAGAACACTGATGAGAGTGTAGTGAACGGAGAAAGGTTCAGGAGAGAAAGGATGCAGGTTAGCGAGATAAGAGTTGGCTATTGATTTTACATTTGAATTCTTGGAGATTGTAGCTGTCGGGGAAGCAAGTAATTGGAAGGGAATTTCACAGGCGGGAAATGCGAGAAAAGAAGCTGATGGAGTAGAATTTGCTTTTACATTTTATTAGTTTCACAGTAAAAGGGTGAAACCTAGTTGCTAATCTTGTGGTACTTTTAAGACCGATTCTAATTGTTGTGCTTTTATTTGCCTTGGTTTTCAATTGAAAACGCCTTTTTTTTCTAGTTCTTGTCTATTGAGCTGCATTTCCTGAAGATATATTATAGAGTCTTTTGTCAGAAAATGCAGATGTCTGTTACCCTCGTGTATAAGAACAGGTCTTAAAATGCCAATATAAATTCCAGTTGAATTCGTTGCATTCAATTACGTACCGTCGCATTCACTTACCTACCGCAGAAAGTAATGGCAACCTAGTGCAGGAAAATATTTTACCCAGTCCGGCATGTCTCTTTCGAGATATCACCCAAGCGTGTATCACGTATGGCAATTAACTGAGTGAGATAACATGCAGTCTGATTTCACAAAACCTCTTCTCAGACGCCATGCTTAGTTGGTATCTAATTTGCGGTGGTATGATTGTTGCATTGTGTACTTTGTTTTTTTTTTTTTTCTATAATCATATCGCCCCAAGCAAGGCATTTTACTGCCACTGATTTGCAGGGGGTTACATAGGAAGAAAGTTATGAGAAAGAGTGACAGGTTATAGGGGGTGTCAGGAAGTGGGTAGGAGAGGGATGAGAATACTGATGAGAGTGGAGTGGACAGAGAAAGGAGCATGAGAGAAAGGATGCAGGTTAGCGAGATAAGAGATGGCTATTGATTTTACATTTGAATTCTTGGAGATTGTAGCTGTCGGGGAAGCAAGTAAACGGTAGGGAATTCCACAGAGATTAATTAACGAACATATGTAAGATTCCTAAATAAAACGCCATTTATTATTTTAATTATGCTTTGTTCAGGTTTTGGTTACGAAACTAAGTAATTTTTACTTTCGAAGAAAGCTGAACCACTCAGTCAGTCAGTTAAGTGCCAGACGTGATACACGCTTGGGCGATCATGTCTCTTTCGAGACATGACTGACTGGGCAGAAGATTATCCCGCAGTAGGTTGCCATTGCTTTCTGCGGTAGACTGGTTGCCGACCAAGGCGATAGAACACAATCTGTCCTGTTATTTAATCCATAACTGGATTAATACCTTTCCCAAGGGTATTTGCGCGTAAGTGAATGCAATGAATTCGGCTGGAATTCGAACTCGGCCCCCCCGATTACTCGTTAAGTCAGTATATATATATAGTGACTTGAATTGATAAATATACGTATGAGGTTGGACATAAGTATAGTATTATTATTCAGGTGTTAATAAAACAGTACTCAGTGTATGAACAGAGTTGCATTATATATATATATATTAATAAATATGCATATTGTCCGATGTCTATGGCGCGACACGGAGTTTCATGTGTTATGGACTCAGCAGGTGCATATTACACGGTGACAGTTTAATAGATTTGAATTTAAGTTCACTTGATGTTCATGGAATTAAATCTTATGAAGTTAAATTACTGCTTATTAATGACAAGATTAAAACTGTAAATATTCTAAGATTACATATAGATAAAAATTAGAATTTAAAATTAATATATAAAATAAAATAAAATAAAATAAAAAAATTTAAAAATTCAGGGAGAAGAAAGTAAAGGGCGTAAAGCATAAAACTTTAAAATTTAATAATTCAAATATTCTAATATTACATGTAGATAAAAAATTAAAATTATCAAATTTAGATAAAAATTAAATTAAAATAAATATGAAAATAAAATTAAAATTAAAATTAAAAAGTAACATTTAATATTAATATTAAAAATTAAGCAATGCAGAAAGCTAGAATAACAGGGGCTTAATTCATAGTTATTAAAAGTAATATTTGCGGAGGAAAGAAAGAATATTAAGAGCGACAAGCGACAAAGACAAATGAAAACAGATGATCGCCTACGGCTTGAAGGGACACGGCATATGAAGAAGAAGAATTTCGTCCATTGGCCTGCATTAATAAACGGTAATGTATTCTTTAACGTACAGGCCGGTAGACGTAATAGACAGTGTTAAAAAAATAAGCACCGGAAATAAATGGGCGTCTCAAAATAAAATAATGAAAATAATGTTTCTAGTGAGAAGGAATACAGTGTAACCCTGATATAAGAGAGTTGTCGGAACCGGATAAAAGTTATCTTATATCCGAGTTTCTCATATATCCGGGTTTGGTTTTATATACATTGCCACGGGCTCTAATTTGGGACCAGATACAATCTCTCTTATATCCGGGTATCTTATATCCGGGTTATACTGTAATATCAGGTTAAAAATTTAAAAAAGTTAATTATTAAGAAATGTCTTAGAAACCAAACTACTTATATTCCATCATCGCCGATCGGAACCTGAAGTATCACCAATCGCGATGTACGGATGTTTCCTCACGGAGACCTCATGCCTTGACCGCCTACTGGAACTACGTACAAACGATCCATCACTACAAATGCCTGGCTCCTTATGCTTCTCTCTAGCTTTACAAGAGCTAAATCAAGCGTGGAGTACTGTTGCCAAATACAGTCTAGAGCTTTGCAATATTTTACTTTCCAGCTTTGAGAGAGTCCAAAAGATCCTCCGCGTACTTATAGGCGACAAATTATTTTCAACCTGACAACGAGTTTCTCACAATCAACCACCTCGCTGCTCTCTCGCCATTTCAATTAGACGAAAGTTTCACCAGTTCTAAGCTTCACGACTAAGAACTACCATGCTATGCACTTTTTATAGAAACACCATCATTCTATTTGTATACCACTGGTGAGATGCAAGCTCCACCCGAGCAGATTCTTACCACGAACCGCTTTCTGATACCAATTTCAAAGCATTCTTTTTCTTTTATGTGCCATGTCCCTTCAGGACGTAGGCGATCAAGGCTTTCCACATCTCCCTGTCCTTGGTAGCTCTCAGCACGCTTTCTCCTTTTGCACCATGTTACTCCCGTTCTGTCATCCACTAGCTCAAGCCCATCAATCTAGAATATAACTGTATATGACCAGAAAATGAGGGATCAGTTTAGATATTGATTATAATATAGAACTGATCCCCCGCTTTGTACCCACATAATTTCTTATAAACAGTTGGCATATATATACTTCTTTTATGTGCCATGTCCTTTCAGTACGTAGGCGATCATGGCTTTCCACGTCTCTCCTGTTGCTCCATGCAGACATCGTTTCGTCATCCACCTGATCAGCAAGCAGCCTCTTTTTACCTCTATCTGGCCTGTTAGTAACAGGTTTTCCAAGCCCTCCTTCCTCATTGCATGTTCCAGGAACTTTAGCTGTCTTTTTTTGATGCTCAGTATTAATTTCCATTTCGTCTCCAATTTTCTAAACCCTCCTCATTGCTCACATGCTCGGTCCATGAAATCCTCTGCATCCTTCTGTAGAACCACTTTTCAGCTGCTTGAAGTTTTTCCTTCATCTTCGAGGATATTGTCCAACATTCACTGTCATATTGAAGAATCGACATCACATAGCAATCCAGTACTATCCTCTTTGGAAATTGTCCTGTTTCTTAATACTTTACTCAACTTCTGGAATGCTTCCTTCGCCATGCCAATTCGCCTTCGGATCTCTGTGTCGTACTTTCCGTCCTGTGTTATAACACATGCTAGGTATTTAAATTTCTGTATCTGCTTGATTTTAGAGTGCAACACATTTTACTTTCCCTATTATTAAAACCTTAACCAATTCAAATCTAGGGTTAACCGTTATCATCTTCACATATCCGCCTATACTGTAACTTTTACTCTCTGCCACTCTACCTTAACTGGCTCTCGAGCCGTTTACAGCGTTTAAATCATTGCAAAAACGACCTGCTCTGATTATTTATTTCCTAAATTATGAGAATGAGAGTTATCAACATTTATATTATGTAAAGACAAAATATCCTCATCTTTGACGTTACACTTTGGCTCTTGACAAGGATGTGTTTTCCCACAAGACTTATTCAAATTTCACAGTGACGAAATCCTTAAAGAACCAGAAGTCCCATCAGGATTCATTATTGGCGGCGACAATCTTAATAACATCAGATATACAGGCGTCACAGTGTTGAGAGCCCAACGCAGAATATTTTTTTAGTACTAATGTATTATTAGGCACATTACTTTGCACAGAAACATGGTCTAGTATCTACAGGCATTATTTCTTCTAAGAAAACCAGACAACTTAATAACGATGACAATGTTTCATGTAAGAAATTCAGACAACTTAAGACAATTATATCTTACTACTACTAGGTGTAAACAAACAACAAAATAAGATGAAAGAAATACGAGTCAAAAATTAATAATAATGACAATGATTCATGTAAGAAATTCAGACAACTTAAGACTATTACATCGACTTACTAGTTGATAGTTGTTTCCAGTTAAAGCGAAACCGTAGACTGAAAGAAAAATGAATGAATGTAAGTCAAATTTTGATTTCCTGGTATCGATATCAAATACGTTTTTTTCGTCGTAAACTGAATTTTGAAGACTAAATAAGTCCTCTGAGTAAATGGCATCATGGCTGAGCCTAAGAACTACAATTATACTTACTTAGAGCCAAACCCGAAGCAAAAACTAAAATAAAAGGGCTGAAAAAGATACAGACATACAGGTAGATAAGCAGACACACACACAAACATCTTGCCTTTTATATATATATCCTTTTTCTGCACTATTGTAAGAACTGCAACCTTCAAATTTCTGTATATCGTTTGCTATGTCTTTGTCTATGAGTATATCAAATTTGATTAAAATTGGACCACTCCTTCTCTAATTCGATTTTTGATATTTATCGGAGGTTCCTCGACACAAAACCTAGCTAAGAACACTCGCAGACGCTTATAGTACAACAGTGCAAATTTTCAAGAAAATCGGTTCAGCCGTTTCGGAGTCTATAGGTAACGAACACACACACACACACACACACACACACACACACACACACACACACACACACACAGACAAAGTTCCATTTATAAATAAGTTTAGATAGATTCTAATTTTCATTATTTTTTTCATTTAAGTTCTTCCATTTCATTTTTCTTAGAATTTTATCTTTTATTTCTTTAATCTTCATATTCTTTCATTAATTTTTTTCATTCTAATTTTATTTTCGTTTTTCATATTTTTTTCACTCTTTTTTTCTTCTATTCTGTCTTCCTTCACACCCAGCGATACTTCTTTTATCTTACTCTCTGTTTTGGCCGACACGGTACAATTAACCCGACCATTATTGAGGCATTTGTGTGGGAAGAGCGGCAAAGTTGAAAAGAAATTGTGGCAGTTCACAAGGAATCGAATGAGTATCGTGTACTAGGCGATTCTCAAAAGCGGGGTTGCAAAGAATGAAGGGGCAGAGGCGGTAAAGTAGCCAGTTCGGGTTGGAAAGTGTTAAGAACAACGAACCGGAGGCATACAAAGTCTGGTCTATTGACGAAGAAGAGATATTGTACAGTGGCTGTCGGACAATGTAAAGAGGTCACAGAGACTTTGATTATCGCATGACAAGAATGTGGGCGAAGACTCCTCCAGTATATCGACAAGCAATGGAATTTTTTCCTATTTATTAAGACTTGCTTAGTCAAGTACAATTTCACCTACTAGTGAGACTTTTTTGCGATTTTTAGCCTGTGTGGGGTTTATTTAAAATGGGGCTTTCCAAAATGGCTTTCATTGTTATCACAATAAACGTGAAGTTATCAACATTTTTGCCGGTGAATTGCACATGCGCGTGGTAAAACATGTAAACACACACATATATACACACACACACGCATGCACATACACTTTATTACGTACACTTAGACATACACGCGTATGAACACACCAACACACATACTCACACACCTCACTCAGTTAACTGCCATACGTGATACACGCATGGGCGATCATGTCTCGAAAGAGACATGGCTGAATGAGCAGAAGATTATCCGCAGTAGGTTAAAATTACTTTCTGCGGTAGACTAGTTGCCGACCAAAGCTATAGAACCCATCTGTTATTTAACCCATAGCTTGAGGGAAGAGACGGATGAATACCTTTCTCAAGGGTATTTGCAGGTAAGTGAATGCAAGGAGTTTAACTGGAATTTGAACTCGGCTCTCTGATTTTTCGTTCCGAGCCGATATCCACCGCACTACAACGCACAGCCCACACACCACAACGCTGTTTTATTCTCTTTGTCTCTCTCTTTATATAGATACTAGCAGTATAGCCCGGTATTGCTCGGGTGTAATGAAAGCTTTAAAACTAATCCATGGTCCTGGAGCTCAGACTCTTTGGACGTTGGCACGAAAGACTTAAAAGCAATAGTTGTTTCTGGTTAAAGCGAAATCATAGACTGAAAGAAAAATGAATGGATGTAACTCAAATTTTGATTTCCTGGCATCGATATCAAATAAGTTTTTTTCGTCGTAAACTGAATTTTGTAGGCTAAATAAGTCCTCTGAGTAAATGGCATCATGGCTGAGCCTAAGAACTACAATTATACTTACTTAGAGCCAAACCCGAAGCAAAAACTAAAATAAAAAGGCTGCCAAAAAAATACAGACATACAGGCAGATAAACAGACACACACACAAACATCTTGCCATTTATATATATATTATCGATTTTCTGCACTATTGTAAGAACTGCAACCTTGAAACTTCTGAATGTCGTTTCTTATGTCTTTGTCTATGAGTGTATCAAATTTAATTAAAATCAGACCACTCCTTCTATAACCCGATTTTTTCGATTATCGATTTTCGATATTTATCGGGTGTACCTTGACACAAAACCTAGATAAGAACACTCGCAGACGCTTATAGTACAACTGTGTAAATTTTCAACAAAATCGGTTGAGCCGTTTCGGAGTCTATCGGTAACGGACACACACACACACACACACACACACACACACACAAAGTTCCATTTATAAATAAGTTTAGATATATATGTATATGTGTGTGTATGTGTGTATGTCTCTTATTAAAAAAATTTTAAAAAGGCTGAAAAAGATACAGACATACAGGCAGATAAACAGACACAGACACAAACATCTTGCCTTTTATATATATATATATATATTATCGATTTTCTGCACAATTGTAAGAACTGCAATCTTGAAACTTCTGAATATCGTTTCTTATGTCTTTGTCTATGATTGTATCAAATTTGATTCAAATCGGACCACTCGTTCTATAACCCGATTTTTTCGATTATCGATTTTCGATATTTATCGAGGGTACCTCAACTTAAAACCTAACTAAGAACACTCGCAGACGCTTATAGTACAACTGTGTAAATTTTCAAGAAAATCGGTTCAGCCGTTTCGGAGTCTATAGGTAACGGACACATATACACACAGACACATACACAGACAAAGTTCCATTTATAAATAAGTTTAGATATACCTACATTCCAACACATACAAATCTGTCCTTATTTTTGCCGTGTCTCTTCAGGGCATTGGTGATTGATGTAATGAATAGGTAATAAATATGTATACTACTTGGTTCCCACTCACTAGAATGTGATTGGCTGGTATCAGCCATAAATATAGACTAAGGTTAGAACGTCCAGAGGTCTACCCATAGAAATCTACCGATAGAGGCCTACCGGGATTCGACTAGAGATCTACGACTATTGATCTACGTCTATTAACTACGCTTACGTCTCGGGATACTGCATACGACGAGTACCGTCTATCACGTCTACGGACTAGATTGTTCTACCCGGTTACATTTGCCTTAACCACTCAACTACCTCGAATGGTATATATATATATATATATATATATATAGTGTATCAAAGCAGCAAATAATTTTCTAAACATATACTGTTAACTATAAGAGACAATGAATGTCTATTATGTTTGATCATGAGCCGTTCTAAACGTCGTATTTTGGCTTTAAGTTTAGTTGAAAATAAATACAAAAATTCTCCAAAATTTGGATAATTTTTTATTAATTTTGTTCTAAGCTTTCGGCTCACATGAGCCATCTTCAGAGAGCTTATGAAGACGGAACACAATAACATCCACCATCACCGACGACTTTATTTTGTGTTGACATAAAACTCCGCTAGGCAAAGGCAATAGTTACCAAAAATAACAAACGCAGTTCGCAAATTTTCAATGCGGTTCTATGACGTCACACCGCTTGATAGCGCGAAATGACAACAGAACCATGTATTCAAATGCAATGTAATGTGTTATGACCGGATTTTCGTAGAGAATTTAGTTTAGTGCTTGTAGGGTTATTAGAGACTATGAGGTCAATTGTTTTGAATTTTTTATAATATATAATGAGTTTAATTTGATTATTACTATCCATTGGTTTAACATTACTATGTATTATGTTTTTGAGTGTTTTTTTATCTTGTTTGTAATTATTATATATTTGGTTACAATAGTATAAATTAATAGTGTTACGTTTATTTTGATGTAAACCATTATTATTGATATTATCAATATTGTTAGAGCTATTGTTAACTTTGTCGAGATATATTTTAATTTATCTAAATGTTGGAGAATTTTTGTCTTTATTTTCAACTGAAATTAAAGCCAAAATACAACGTTTAGAACGGCTCATGATTAAACATAATAGACATTCATTGTCTCTTATATTTAACAGTATATGTTTAGAAAAAAATATATATATATCCCTTTCCGGGACATATCAGTGTCTAAGGCGCCCCATAATTTCCTGACCTTTGTAGTTCTTAATATAATTTCATTTTGTGTCCACCCTAAACCCTAACCCTGCTATCCATTAACATATGATCACCAGGAAGGTGAGGCGTTGTTTCTCTTCATTTTGATCTGTCCTCTGAGTATCAAATTTTCCATACCTTCTTTCCTCATTATGTATCATAGAAATTTTGACTTTCTCTTTCTGATGTTCAGTATAAGTGTTCATTTTACTCCCATTTTTTTCTAAAACTACGTCATGGTATATTCGGTACCATTCTGTAGAGCAGGGGTCGGCAATTCATTCGACCCCGCGGGTCGGATCGTGTTATAATGACGGGTCGCGGGCCGGACGAAGGCCATTAATGATAAATAAAGAAAAATTATTTATGCAGACCCCTGTCAACCTAAACATATAAAACCATAATGAAAATAAACATTAAAGAAATCAGAAAAATAAAAGAAAATCTAAAATTAAAAATCACCTAACAAAAATTAATTTTCCTCAAGGAACGTCAAAATACTTCAAAGTGAAAAAAATCAACCGAAGTGAAATGGATGAAATTATGACGTGTAGGTTTGAAACTGTTATTGAAAATTGTACCACAAACGAACCACACACACACACACACACACACATCAAACAAAAACAAAACACATATACCCATACATACGAGTATAAATAGTTGCAAATATATACACTTAGGTATGAAAAGATAAAAACATGGCCCATTGAAAGTTTCTAGTAATTTACACAGGGTAGGTGGCAGGGGTAAGCGATGGGGGTCGCTGTTGGAGGAATGAAATAGAAAGCTGACTGAGGCAACATTGTCCATTTGAAGGTTTCCCCGTCTAAAGTCTGTCGCCGGTCGGTCGGTCAAATCGGCTCTCAGATTGTTTTTAATGATTTTTTAAACATTTTTGCGCAGAAATGGATGTGATTCGGTTTTGATCGTGTTTTTGCGGTCATAGTATTCAAATTCGGTTGTGTTGATCAAAGGATGATAACAGCAGGGATTTTGTTGAATTTGAAAGCCTCGTCTCTCATGTTGAAAATAGAGTCATTGTTAATCATGCTCGCGAGCCGGTGAAAATGCCTTCGTGGGCCGGATCCGGCCCGCGGGCCGTACGTTGCCGAGCCTTGTTGTAGAGCCACATTTCTGTCTTCATTTGTGCTGAGATTGTCTAGCATTCATTTCAGTACAGAAGGACTAATATTACGTAACAGTTTTTTTCTTTATTTCTAACGCTATTTTTTCTTTCATAATACATTGATTAACTTTGGGAAGTTTTGACATTTTTTTTTTCATTTCAAGCAAGTACAAAACTATAACGTTATTTATAATCGTCTTACCCTGTTGTGTTGTGGGGTAGTTTTCGCACTGAAGGCTATAATCGTGCTATGTCGGTTGCTAATCGACTTAACGCATCCAAAATGTTAAGAATTTGGTTATCTTCCACTGAAAGCTGACTCCTTAGTATTCGACTAACTACCCATTAATATCAACTGCCTAGTAGTGCTACTGAACTCCAATAGAACTCTCTAGAACTTCCAAGAACTTCTTCCGCTAACTTCCTATTAATTCTTATTAATATAGGAGGAAGAGTCCATTATCTAAGGAATAGGTGTGTTTCATCATAACACTAAGATAGGCAGTATTGCCACTAGTGTGCAGGGGTTACATAATTTGAGATTGACAAGAGAGGAGAACAGGTCACAGTAGGTGTTGGAAAATGAGTAAGAGAAGGACGGGTACATTGGTGTGAAGAGAGCTGCGCGAGAGAAAAGTGTAAAGTGAGAAGAAGGATGGGAATCAAAGACATAAAAGATGACGGCGCACTTAAACTCTTGGAGATTGTAGCTATCAGGGAAACAAGAATACGAAAGGGAGTTCCATAGGCGGGAAGTGCGAGAAAAGAAACTGATAGAACAGAAGCTGTGGTTACATTTGATAGTTTTCACAGTAAAAAGGTGGGACTTTGTTGCCAGTCTAGTAGCTCGAGTAAAACCGTGTGGGGTAGTGGGGTACAAAGGAACTAAGCTAGTCGGAGCAAAGTCCGTGACAGTATTTGTAGAGAAGACAAAGAGTAGCCACATCTCGTCGGTGAGAGAGAGACTGGAGTCGGGCCACCAGGTCAGGATCGACCACATTGCAGATTTTTCTTTGAATTTCGTCGAGAACCCCAAGTTGAACAGCAGGGGTACCCGAACAGATATGACAGCAATATTTAATGCACGGGCGGATAGTAGATTTGTAAATGAGCATAATGGATTCAGAAGAGAAAACCTGCTTGGCCCGACACAGGGCCCGACCTTCTTAGCAGTAGATTTAGCTATTAATTCAGTGTAGTCGTTCCAGGTCATCTGAGAGAGTTCGGCCGGGGAAGCGCAGTGTATTGCTGTCCGGGCGACTAGCGTAATCCATGCTGATGGTAGGTAGGAAGGATTGTCTATAGTGGTTAAAGGATAGCAGCGTCGTTTTGGAAGCCATTTCTTACCCTAGTCCACCACTATCTGGTGATCCTTTTCGGTATCAGCAGCAAGGTTTGTTTTGTCAGCATTAGTAGATTTCTTAGCGAGGCCGGAGTAAATGATGATGTCTTCAGCGTAGATGGCTACTTCGTATCTGGTTACATCAGGAAGTTCATTGACGAAAATCAGTAAAAGCGTAGGATCTAGGACAGTGCTCTGAGGGGCACTCGCGTTCGTATGACAGGAGCTGGAAGCATGCCTGTTCAATTAGTCAGTTAAGTGCCATACGTGAAACACGCTTGGGCGATCACGTCTCGAAAGAGACATGACTGACTGGGCAGAAGATTATCCCGCAGTAGGTTGCCATTGCTTTCTGCGGTAGACTGGTTGCCAGCCAAGACTATAGAACCCAATCTGTCCTGTTTTTTAACCAATAACTGGAAGGAAGAGACGAATTAATACCTTTCCTAAGAGTATTTGCGCGTAAGTGAATGCAATGAATTCAACTGGAACTCGAACTCGACTTCCCGATTTCTCGTTCCGAGTCGATATCCACTGCACCACAACGCACTTCCGCGCCTGTTCAGTACGACATTCATTACGCGATTCAAAAAGAACGATTTGATTAAGACAAGCAAGCGTCTAGATATACCCTAGCCTTGTAGCTTGAGCAGAAGGCTAGTGTGCCACACTCTGTTAAATACGTTGGAGATATCCAGGGCAACAGCTCGAGCTTCACCGTTCTTATCAAAAGCTTGGTATATGTACTCAGTGATGGGCGTTAGCTTATCAGTGGTGGGCTATGAAATGCTGAACCATTTCAGCATTGATGATGGCCTCGGACACTTTGCCTAAAATCGGTAGGAGGCTGATAAGACGATAAAAAGAGGGGTATGGGAGTTTTCCCGCGTTCTTGAAAAGAGGGATCACAGATGAGGTCTTCCTGCAGGAAGAAAAACAAGAAGCAGAGAGACAATATTTATCTCTTTCAAAATAAAATCCCTAAACTTCAATGCGTGCTAAGTACTTTGTGATGATGCCACCGAAATCATCCAAAGTGAAGGCGCCCAGTACCATTGTCACAATCGCCTCCATCTTTCCTTCATCTTTAGTCCTTCCTATCTTCAATCAATATGAAGTATGGCCACTTACTGCAGATAAAATAAAAAGCTTTACGCGGGAATTGTCTTCTAGCTTCACTCTCGAATCATCAGGTATATCTGCATGATTTCCCGCTAGTAAAGAGACTCTACTGAGTGATATGCACACAACTTCGTCCATGGTTTCTGCTATCATTTCTAAACTAGATCCCCACAATTCTTGCGATTCGACAAAATCCCCGTAATCTTCTTACAGAGATGTTGTTCCTGAACTGGCTCCACTTATTGCCAAACTTCATAATAAGCTTTTTAGCTTGTTAGAAACTCTCCTCTGTAGTTACTCGCTTTAAGAAATCAGGAGAACCTGACCCCACGAAGTATTAGTCTATTAGTAAATTAGTCAGCTATGACAAACTCTGTCTGACAGAGTTCAAAATGTTAAAAGAGCTGTTACATATGTTTCCTAAATCTGGATCAGTCAGTTAATCTCCATACATGATACACATTTGGGTGATCATGTCTCAAAGAAGACCTACCTCTTTTTGGCAAAGTACTATAATTTTGCATTTTGGATGTGCGTTATGGTACAGTGGATATCGGCTCAGAACGAGAAATCGGAAAACCGAGTTCGAATTCTAGTTGAATTTGTGACATTTCCTTACGCACAAATACCCTTGGGAAAGTTATTAATCCGTCTCTTCCCTCCAGCTATGGGTCAAATAACAGAATAGATTGGGTTCTATAGCCTTGGTTGGTAACCAATCTACCACAGAAAGTAATGGCAACCTACTACGGGAAAATCTTTTGCCTAATCATTCATGTCTGGTAAGATACATGATCGCCCAGGTGTGCATAACGTATGGCACTTAAGTAACTGAATATAATTTTGAATTCCTGTTGAATTCGTTCCATTCACTTACGCAGAAATTCCCTTAGGAAAAGTATTAATCCGTCTCTTTCCTTTAGCTATGGGTTAAATAACAGGGCAGATTGTGTTCTGTCGCCTTGGTTAGCAACCAGTCTATCGTAGAAGGTAATGATAAACAACTGTGGAAAAATCTTCTGCCCGGTCAGTCATATTTCTTTTGAGACATGCTCACCCAAGCGTGTATAAAGTATGCCACTTAACTGAGTGATTAGAATCTGGATGTAAATTGTGGCTCAGTGGATATCGGCCTGGAACAAGAAATAGGAGAGCCGACCTCGAATTCCAGTTGAAATGGTTGCATTTACTTCCGCTTAAAGACCCTTGAGAAACTTATTAACCTGTTGCTTCTTCCTCGATCTATGGGTTAAAGAACATTGCAGATTGTGTTTCATAATATTGGTTGGCAACCAGTCTACCGCGGAAAGTAATGGCAACTTACTACAGAAAATCTTCTGCCCAGTCAGTCATGTCTTTTTTAAGACATGATCTCCCAAACGTGTTTCACGTACAACATTTAACTGCTTGACTAGAATCTGCAATCAACTAGAGGAACCAATGAATGTGGATGATTCATCATTGTTTTAGCGGCATGATTGGTCCAGTTGTAAAAGTTATGGCTGGTAGAAATAAGGAATGGGGATGGTTCATTCTTGTGTGCGCGGCATGATGGTTCCCAGTGGTAAAAGTCAGGGCTATGTTTTATTCTTGTGTATGCGGTATGGTGGATCCCAGTTCTAAAAGTAAGGACTAGTAGAACCTAGGAATATAGATGATTCATCCTTGTGTACTCCGAATGGTTAGTCCCAGTTGCAAAAGTCATCGCTTCTTTAACTGAGGAATGGGGTTGGATCATTCTTGTGTACGCGGCAAGTTGAGTCACAGTTGTAAAAGTCAGGCCTTGTGGAACTAAGGAATGCGGAGTATCCATCTTTGTATACGCGGCATGGTAGGTCCCAGTTTTTAAAAGTCAAGGCTGGTAGAACTAAGGAATGCGGATGATTCATCCTTGAGTACGCGGTATGGTATGTCCCATTTCTAAATGCCAAGACTGGTAGAACCCTGGACTGGGGATAATTCATCCTTTTGTACGTGTCATGGTGGCTCCCAGTTGTAAATGTCAGGGCTGGTGGAACTAAGGAATGGACATAATTTATCTTTGTGCATTTGGTATGAAATACCAATTGCGAATATTCGGGCTGATGGGCCTCGTGTATGTAACTCGTTTGAATACATCCCATTTAAAGATCGGTAGAGCAGCGATAGAATCAGGACTTTTCGTCTGTGAGGAAAGAGATTGTAGGGTAGAAAATAATTAATTATCAAAAAGTCTATTTCGATCTCTATCAAGATTGGTAAGTGTGCGCTGGGCATCTAGATATGGTAGCAATACTTCATATTTTGGCTTGTAAAAAGAGAGTATATTAGCGGGAGACAATTACTAAAATGAATGTTTCTGTTGGCGATAGATTGTATATATATATAAGTTCAGTTGCGTTGCAAATCGGACCAGACCCCAAGTTTATTCTCAGGGTACAACTTCCTCCAGGCAAACGCTTGTAGATTAAACATAACCCTCCAACCAGATCGTTACTTACGAAATAATACCATGAGGATCTGTAGAAGTAATCTGATTTTAGTTTCAGATTGTAACCAACTGCTATAGGATATGGAAGCAAAGATTAAACGTTGGTATGTTGAGAGGTGAACATTCAAGCGGTCGTTTTCCCTCACAGGTTGTTCTCAGTGGACACTGACTGCCTCTCTAACATTTTGGAGGCATTGGTTGTTGTCTTCTAGAGAACTATTTTGTTATCTTGTCATCTTTGTATAAGAAACTAAATTTTTTTCAGTGTTTCTCTTTGTCTCAGCTGCTTACTTCGTACCAGTAAAGTCCACTTTCTGTTAACGATCAGGGAAAATAAATGTTTCAACCCGTTTTATGTAACAGGTCATCTGTTTTTCATTTAATAAGATATCAACTGACATCGCGACATTTTAAAAAGGACCAATAAACGTTATCGCTGGTTTGAACAAGATGTGATAATTCAAATGCATGTTCTACGTATAATATCAGCTAGAAAATAATTTTTATGCTTTTTTAAATTCGCAAAACGCTTGCCTGAGATGAAATATTTACAAAGGGTTTAGTTCAGTAACTGGAAGATGTTAGGATGATTGCACTTTTTCTTTATTCAATGTTATGATAATCGAAATCCTGAAAATCAAGGTACGGATAATCAAGAAATTGTTGTATATTTGCGTGACATTATGGTTCGACACACCTACATCCAAGATTAAGGTGATATTTCATCGCGATCTCAAATGTTTCTTATTCATGGCCGGCAGATGGAATCTTTGAAGTCGGGGTTTTTAAGTGGCACCCACTAGGTTGAAGAGGAAAAGAAAAATAAATGAGTGGATGAGGGGTTTGAGGGTCAAGTTACAACAATCCAGACAGGAAAAATTCCAACTGCTACTCTATACTATCTGGCAGTTTGGCATTTTGGCCTACTCGTAGTGGAATGTGCGTTGCGGTGCAGTGGATATCGACTCGAAACGGCAAATCGGGGTGCCGAGTTCGAATTTCAGTTGAATTCCTTGCATTCACTTTCGCGCAAATACCTTTGGGAAAGGTATTATTCCGTCTCTTCCCTCCAGTTATGGGTTAAATAACAGGACAGATTGGATTCTATAGCCTTGGCTAGCAACCAGTCTACCGCAGAAAAAAATGGCAACCTACTGCGAGATAATTTTCTGCCCAGTCAAACATGTCTCTTTCGAGACATGATCGCCCAAAGTGTGTATCACGTATGGCACTTAACTAACTGACGTAGTGGAAGACAGAGCCTCTCTTGTAAATTATAATAAAGTTCTTTCTATTGTTGGTTACATATCGAGATTTGTAGAGGGTTGATAGGAGGAAGAACTTGGCTGATTGACTGACATGGCAGATATAGTCCCTAGTCTCGTTCATTTACCCACCCGAACACAGCAAGAAAATCCCTGATAAAAAAAACAAAAACAAAAAACACCAAAGTGTATTAGAGAGAGGGTTTCAGTTTTAATTTCTCCCAGTGGGGCTTGCGTGCCTTTTTTGCTAACTTGTAAGCTTGCAGTTTTTAGTGCAGGCCGACACGAAAGAGAATCGAGACGCAATGTGGGGAATTGATTGGCCGGTTCGGTCGGGGAAGAGATAATTGAGGAACCCGATGTAAGTTTACACATCACTTTTCTTAGGATCGAAAAGTGTCTTCCTTAAAGTTTAGTTAACCCTGGAACACTAACCATCAATTAAAGTTACACCACTACTAACCAAGGGTATATCATACCCGATTTTGAAAATATCAAAAAAATATTAAATATAAATCTTTATTAGAAATATTTTTACATGCAGGCACTTCAAACTTTCTACATTGAGTTAACATTAATTGGAACTGAAAAACATTATTTAGGTAAGAAAATCAGGTACTGAAATTTTAATCAAATTGTAATTAAAATGGCATCATTTGCGCTGGGTGCTATATACCTGGATGTGCGTTGTGGTGCAGTGGATATCGACTTGAAATGAAAAATAGAAGAGCCGATTTCGAATTCCATTTAAATCCCTTGCATTCACTTGCGCACAAATACCCTTGGGAAAGGTATTAATCCGTCTCTTCCCTCCAGTTATGGGTGAAATAATAGGACAGATTGGGTTCTATAGCCTTGGTCGGCAACCATTCTACCGCAGAAAGCAATGGCAATCTACTGCGGGATAATCTTCTGCCCAGTTAGTCTTGTATCTTTCGAGACATGATCACCCAAAACGTGTATCACGTATGGCACTTAACTGACTGACTATATACCCATGGTTAGTATATTTACCCTACTTCCCCACTGGAGCGAGATGTGACACAAGGTCTTTCTTAACGTGGGGAGCCCGACCACGTACAGACGGGCGAAGGAATAAAAATTTTCCACTCCCCTCAACCGCCGATTGAGCTGGCCCCGGTGACGAGTACCTGGTCCACCCCTCTGCTGCAATGGGGTGACGCGGCCGCTGGACACTGTTCCCCGGGCCCGGGCATCTACACAGTATAAGATGCACCTCTGCCCTCACGGACGGAGCTACAACTGAGCCGCACGATGTCTTCGAGGGGAGAGACGCAACTGAGAGATGACTCTGATCCCCACCTGATTTGTATGGTTAGGGTTCTCGGGTTAAAGTCAAATATTGGATGATGAACAAGAGCTGACATCGTAGCAAGGAAACCAAAATATCGAGTAAAGACTTATAAAGTACAATCGATAGAAGAATGATTTAAATGTCGCGACTTTCAGGAATAGCTTTATTTCAAATTCTGTCAAGGTACTTAATGATGAGCGTTGTTCTGTAGAGAATATCAATTCGGAAAGAGTAAACGGGGAGCCGAGTTCGAATTCCAGCTGAATCCATTGTATTCACTTACGCGCAAATACCCTTGGAAAAGGTATTAATCCGTTTCTTCCCTCCAGTTATGGATTAAATTACAGGACATATTGGGTTCCATAGCTTTAGCTGGCAACCAGTCTACCGCAGAAAAAATGGTAACCTACTGCGAGATAATCTTCTGCCCAGTCAGTCATGTCTCTTTCGAGACATGATCGCCCAAAGCGTGTATCACGTATGGCACTTAACTGACAGACTAAATATAATAGTTGAAAACATGGTTAAGGCTTCTACTGGCATAAAGTGGGGGACCAGTTTTCTATTGTAATGAAGTAATAAACTGATCCCCCATAATTACTACTTAATAATATAATACATCTCTTCCCTCTCTACCTATGAGTCAAATAATAGGACAGATTCGGTTCTATAGCCTTGGCTGGCAACCAGTCTACCGCAGAGAGCTATGGCAACCTACTGCGGAATAATCTACTGCCCAGTCAGTCATGTCTCTTTCGAGACATGATTGCCCAAGCGTGTTTCAAGTATGGCACTGAACCGACCGACTTTATGAAGGTGATATAGTGTATGACAGTTTCAAACAAAAGAAATCATATATTTTCCCATTAATTATAGAGCAGTCGAGAGAGATTTACGCAAGATGACAGCATCTTGAAAATATTTGACCTGATTTCATTCAATGTCGTTGTTACCGGATTTTCTTCTGTTGCCCTTGCTGCAGGTTCTTTGTTGAAAATATTTTTTGAGGGGGGTTATAATGTGGTTCTATTTTTTTTTTACATATGCAATGTGATTGTCATTTGCGATTCGCTTTCTGCTTTCATTTTCCTTTCTTTTCTTCATCTTCACGATTACTTTTCTTGTTATTGCATTCTCTTAACCCATTTTTTCTTGTTATTCTTCTTCGATCTAATTTAGGTGCGTTTTGAAATTCGAATGCCCGAATTCCTATCTATCTATCTATCTATCTATCTATCTATCTATCTATCTATCTATCTATCTATTTCAATTTGTTCATATCTATCTATCTATCTATCTATCTATCTATCTATCTATCTATCTATCTATCTCAATTAGTTCATATCTATCTATCTATCTATCTATCTATCTATCTATCTATCTATCTATCTGTCTCAATTAGTTCTATCTATCTATCTATCTATCTATCTATCTATCTATCTATCTATCTATCAGAATTTGTTCATATCTATCTATCTATCTATCTATCTATCTATCTATCTATCTCAGTTTGTTCATATCTATCTATCTATCTATCTATCTATCTATCTATCTATCTATCTATCTATCTAAACCACTTCATTACCTTTCTGTTTAATCTATTAAGTATCTACCTATCTATTTCAGCCTGTAGATTATCTATCTATCTATTTATCTATCTGTCAATATCAATTTGTTCATATCTATCTGTCACAACTTTCTCATATCTATCTATCTATCTATCTATCTATCTATCTATCTATCTATCTATCTATCTATTTCAATTTGTTCTATCTATATCTATCTATCTATCTATCTATCTATCTATCTATCTATCTATCTATTTATCTATCTATTTCAATTTGTTCATATCTATCTATCTATCTATCTATCTATCTATCTGTCTATCACAATTAATTCATATCTATCTATCTATCTATCTATCTATCTATCTATCTATCTATCTATCTCAATTAGTTCATATCTATCTATCTATCTATCTCAATTAGTTCATATCTATCTATCTATCTATCTATCTCAATTAGTTCATATCTATCTATCTCAATTAGTTCATATCTATCTATCTATCTATCTATCTATCTATCTATCTTTATCTCTGTTTGTTCATATCTATCTATCTATCTATCTATCTATCTATCTATCTATCTATCTATCTCTTGTTATGTTTTGTTGACATGCTTTTTGCTCTTTTCTTGTTCATGTGCTGCCAAGTTGCCTGTATTTTAGGAATATTTGGTGAAGAATTATCCAATATCTATCCAGTCCCATTTTTGCCGACAACTACACACTTAAAAAAATGAAAATGTCGCGCATCATGACATCCTGTGGGACTCAGCAGCAGAAGACAAAATAAGTTTTTTGCCGACAACCGACTGAAGAAATGCTGATATTATTTTAAAAAACTTGTCAGGAAAAATAAGATTCCATACTTTTTTTGCACTCCCAGTTGTTTATGTTCACATGCAAGAATGATTATGCACACATATTGAATTGTCTACTGACAGTGTCATTGATTTGTACGCACACATATACACACTCGCAAACGCATTGTCAAAAGAACTGATTTGGTCTTCGTTACAAGCGTTCGCATCTACATACACACACCTACACTCATATTTATTTTTTTATTTTTTTGACAGTCAGTGGTTTTGTTATGTGTTTCGATAAAAATAAATAGAAAGAAATGATAAAATTTTATATATACACTATCGGCCATAATTATTAGGCCACCCCAGTGTCTTAAGAAAAATTATGTATTTCATATTATTTTTTCATTTTTATTGCCAAGTGAATCATTGTAGATGAAAATAGAATGGTTCTTTTGTTAATTCTGCACAATAACATGTGCATGAAAGAATTTATAAATATTTAGTAATTACCTATATTGCAGTTTCATTAATGAAAGAATGAAAAAAATTAGGGTTATTCATCTTTGCTTCTTTGCCGAGTAAAATTTTGCAAAGTAATAATAACAAAAAATAATTTTATTTTCATTAAGAATTATCCACCTAAAAATAATATGAAATACATAATTTCTTTTAAAAAACTGGGAGGCCTAATAATTATGGCTGGTAGTGTATATATATATATATATATATATATATATATAGTAAGCTCTCATAATTGATCTCTCGGGAGGAAGATTTAAAAAAAAATGTTACCACTTCCGCAATTAAACCATTACTCTTCAGCAATGAATTGAGTTCTTTTGGTTACTGGCGTGTGTATACCCTACTTATATAGAACACGCTAAAATGTCCCTTCTCTGATTTCATACGCCTATGGCTTAGGGGTTAGCCACTCCGACTGACACAAAATCGGTCGATTTTCTATCCCAGCTAGAAGCAATTGGATGTCTAGCCACACAGAAGAGCTAGGAAACAGGCTTGTATGTAGATGACGAATATATATATATATTTGTGTGTGTCTGTATAATTATTAAAGTGTTATTGGTCAGAGACAAATGAGACCAGTAAGTAGTTGTATCAAAAGTGCTCAAACCTATTTTGAGCTTTTACATATTCTAATTTGGAAGAGTATGTGCGTAGTGGTGCAGTGGATATCGACTCGGAACGACAAATCGGGGAGCCGAGTTCGAATTCCATTTGAATTCTTTGCCTTCACTAACGCACAAATACCATTGGGAAAGGTATTAATCCGCCTCTTCCCTTCAGTTATGGGTTAAATAATAGGACAGACTGGGTTCTATAGCCTTGGCTGGCAACCAATCTACCGCAGAAAGCAATGGCAACTACAACGGGATAATTTTCTACCCAGTCAGTCATGTTACTTTATCCCGTATGACACTTAACTGACTGAATTTGAAAGGCCAGCAAATTACGTTACTTTGGTTTCAAACTTTCGGTTTTTCAAGACGTTTTATATTAACTGATCATCGAACGCTTTTACGAACGGATAACAGGAAATTTCGAAACGCATAAAACGGAAGTTTAAAATAAGGGACAGGTTGATCAAGACAGTGTTGGTTGAAAGACAGTGTTGGTTGAAAGGTATATCAAGTATAACATAACGTCCATTTTGTTTAAGCCTATGTTTTGTTTCTGTGGGTACAAGTCTCTTTATATATATATATATATATACGGCTGTCTAACCGTACTGATGAGCTGTGATGAAGCGAAACAGGTCTGTCTGCGGATGATTATTTACGCTCTCACACCCTGATTGAGCACCCTGGAAGAATGGTAGACTTTGAAAAACAGTAGCTACTCTAGCATATACGCATCGTTCATTCAGCAATGAATTATAACATCTCAGCTATCGGGTGTATATAATGATAATACACATGCTAAAAAGTCTGCCTCTTTCTACCGAGCGCCGATAGCTCAAAGGTAGAATTGCCGGCTGATGTCAATTCGGTCAGGTTTCAATCCTTGTTAAAAAGCAATCGGCTGTTTAACCGTACATATCTGTCTGCGGAAGACTATATATATATATATATATATATATATATATATATACTCTTTTATCTTAATTTTATCATTTGCGCCGTTTTTATCAGTTATTCTTGTTCTTTGTCTCGCCAATGTTTTCATAATCATCATCATAACAGATTGCATATTTATTTTTTTCAGTTTCTGTTAGATTTTAAATTCTAATGTTTTAAACAGTAGAAGGGTTTCTTACGTTACACAATAAGTTAATTTTCAAAATTAATAGATAGTTGACTAATGGTGAAACTATAAACGATGCAGTCACAGAATTACTGAAGTCCGGTCACCTGTTTATCTGATGACAAGGAAAACTACTTACATAATTGATATTAAGTGATTTCATCATTTCAAGACAAGTTCACACACGTCATAAAATAGGCGGTGATTATTACGTATACTGTCAATTGCATTATAAACATAAAATAGAAAAATGTGTAACATACACATATTATATAAAAATATATATATATATATATATGTGTGTGTGTGTGTGTGTATACACAAATTTTTTTTAATAAGTAAGATACATACACACAGACACACACATATACATATATATCTAAACTTATTTATAAATGGAACTTTGTGTGTGTGTGTGTGTATGTGTGTGTGTCTGTGTGTGTGTCCGTTACCGATAGACTCCGAAACGGCTCAACCGATTTTGTTGAAAATTTACACAGTTGTACTATAGGCGTCTGCGAGTGTTCTTAGCTAGGTGTTGTGTCGAGGTACACCCGATAAATATCGAAAATCGATAATCGAAAAAATCGGGTTATACAAGGAGTGGTCCGATTTTAATTAAATTTGATACACTCATAGACAAAGACATAAGAAACGACATTCAGAAGTTTCAAGGTTGCAGTTCTTACAATAGATCAGAAAATCGATAATATATATATATATATATATATATATATAAATGGCAAGATGTTTGTGTGTGTGTCGGTTTATTTGCCTGTATGTCTGTATTTTTTGTCAGCCTTTTTATTTTAGTTTTTGCTTTGGGTTTGGCTCTAAGTAGGTATAATTGTAGTTCTTAGTCTCAGCCATGATACCATTTACTCAGAGGACTTATTTAGCTTTCAAAATTCAGTTTACGACGAAAAAACTTATTTGATATCGATACCAGGAAATCAAAATTTGACTTACATCCATTCATTTTTCTTTCAGTCTACGGCTTCGCTTTAACTGGAAATAACTATTGCTTTTTAGTCTTTCGTGCCAACGTCCAAAGAGTCTAAGCTCCAGAACCATGGGTTAGTTTTAAAATTTTCATTACACCCGAGCAACACCAAGCTATACTGCTAGTATATATATCTATATATCTATCTATATATTTTTTTTTTTTTTTTTTTTTTATAAGCGTTTCACCCCGAGCAAGGCATGTCACTGCCACTACTGTGCAGGGGGCTACGTAGAGAGGAGAAAGGCTGGTTAAATATAGGACATAACAGAGGGTGGGTGATAGGCGGGTGAGGATACCGAGAATGAGGGTTGGGTAGATGAGAGTGTTGTGAGAATAGTTGGGAGTTAGTGTGATAGGAGGTGTCTATTGACCCTACATTTAAACACCTGGAGATTGTAACTGTCGGGAAAGCAGACTTGTGGAAGGGAGTTCCACAGGCGGGAAGCGCGAGAAAAGAAGCTGTTGGAGTAGAATTTACGGTTACATCTTATTTGTTTAACTGTAAAAGGGTGGGACCTAGTTGCTAATCTAGTATCTCGTGTAAATTCGTGCTTGGGCGGCACCAGTGATCTAAGCTCATCGGAGCAGAAGCCATGAAAGTACTTGTAGAAGAGGCACAGGGAAGCTACATCACGCCGGTGTGAGAGCGGCTGCAGCCGGTCTGCCAAGTTAGTATCAACCACGTTACAGATCCTCCTTTGTATTTTGTCAAGAAGCCCAAGGAGAGCAGCAGGGGCACCCGACCAGATATGGCAGCAATATTCAATACACGGGCGGATGGTAGATTTGTATATGTGCAGAATAGTTTCAGGTGGGAAAAATTTCCGGGCCCTGCACAGAGAGCCGACTTTCATAGCAGCAGATTTGGCAATGGATTCAATATAGTCATTCCATTTGAGGTCCGCCGAGAGTGTAAGGCCAAGGAGGCGTAGTATTTTACTCTCTGGGAGGCTAGCCTGTCCCATGCTAATGGGAGGTAGATGCGATTGTCTATGGTGGTTAGTTGATAACAGCTTTGTTTTGGAGGCATTGAAATTTACCAACCATTTCCTACCCCAGGTCACTACGGATTGGAGGTCCCTTTCCAGTGCGGCAGCGAGGTTCACTTTGTCGTCCAGACCTGGTTTCTGATCGATGCGGGAGTAGATTGTTGTGTCGTCGGCATACATGCCAACTTGGGATCTAATGGTGTCGGGGAGATCATTAATGTAGATCAGAAATAGCGTGGGACCTAGGATAGAACCTTGAGGGACGCCCGCGTTCGTCTGGTAGTTTTGGGAGGCATGCCCATTTAATACCACCTTTAATGTGCGGTTAGAGAGGAAGGACTGGATGAGGTCAGACAGATGTCCAGTTATCCCATAGCTCCGCAGTTTGCACAAGAGGCCAGCATGCCAGACCCTGTCGAATGCTTTGGAGATATCCAAGGCAACGGTTCGGGCTTCACCATTCTTGTCGAGTGCCTGGTATATGTACTCGGTAATGGTCGTTAGCATATCAGCAGTAGACCTGGTGAAGCGAAACCCATACTGTTTGTCAGAGAGAAGCCCGTTGGTCATAAGGTGCTGAATCACCTCGGCGTTGATAATGGCTTCGAAAACTTTGCCAAAGATTGGAAGGAGACTAATAGGACGGTAATTGGCGGGGTCTGAGGGTTCGCCAGAATTCTTAAATATAGGTACTACGCAGGAGGACTTCCAACAGGCAGGAAAGCAGGAAGCAGATAGGCAGAGGTTATAGAGTTTAGAGAGGACAGAGGAGAGTTCTGGGGCACATTTCTTCAGTACTATGACTGGGATTCCGTCACCGCCGCTCGCTTTGTGTGGGTCAAGTTGCGCAATTATCTTGGCGACCAGCGAGGGCGAGATGAGGACGTTATTTAGTTGAGCCTTAGTTCTGGGTGGGAAGTCTGGTGTAGGTATTCCTAACGAGTCCAGTGTCGAATTGGTTGAGAATTTACGGGCAAAGCACTCAGCCTTGTCGGCTGGGGAGGTGAGAACTTCAAATTCATTGATTAGTGGGGGTATTGAAGTCTTGTTCCTGCTGAGCACGCTTTTGCAGAGACGCCAGTAATCTTTGGAGCCAAACTTAGAGGATGCTATGCGTTGCCTAATTCTGGTAGCAAACGCCCTCTTGGCTTCGTTCAGTACTTTTTTACACTTGTTCCGTGCTGAGGTGAAAAGGCGCCTGTTTTGGTTCGACGAGCAGCTTCGATAGAGCCGGAAGAAATGGTTCCGGTGGGCAATAGCGGCCGAGCAAGCGGGTGAGAACCAGGGGGACGAATTAGGTTTTAGTTGGAATTTTCTGGCAGGGATAAAAGCATCGATGCCAGCCTTAACCCAAGAGGAGACTTCGGAGGCACAGTCTTCGACAGGAAGATCAAAGACGTTGTTCCAGGGGACGTCGCAGAGGAAGTCCCTGAACGAGTCCCAGTCGGCTCTTTGGTAGCAGTATGATATTCTGCTGGTCTGGTTTTCTTGGGAAGAGTTAGTGCGGATTGATATGTTTACGGAGACTACGGCGTGGTCAGAATTTCCAAGGGGGCAGAGTTGCCTGGTAGTGCAGGAGTCTGGGATGGAAGTAAAACAAAGGTCGAGTAAAGAGTCCCTTCCGTTAGGGTTTTTAGAGAAACGCGTGGGGAAGTCCACCAGTTGCGTTAGAGCTTGGGCTATTGAAAAGTGCATGGTGCGGATCCCAGCAAGGTCGGTGGCTGAGTTTTCAAGCCACTTGGTGTGGTGGGCGTTAAAATCGCCAAACACAAATATTTGGGCAGATGGGTGAGAAGAAATGGCCCTGTCGATGTTATTAGAGATGCAATCAAGTAACGTACAGTCAGAGGAGGAGGGGGAGCGGTAGAGGAAGAAGAGATAGCTAACCGAGCTTAGAAGTGAGAGACGGAAGCACATGAAGGAATGATCAAGGGATTCAAGAGATGTGACCCTGGCTAGGGGGAGTTGTTCGCTGACATATACACCAAGCCCATGCATATGGACATTGGAGTCCTTCCTGAAGAGAGGAAGGTAACCAGGAACGAACAGCTCTGAAGAGGGGATAGAAGGGTCAAGGTTAGTCTCACATATAGCTAAGATATCGGGTGAGTTAGTTAGAAGGAAAGACTCTACACTATTAAAGTTACTGCGAATACCTCGTATATTTGTGAAGGTAACGCAGATAGGTTTGGGCGATTTACGACTAGCTGGTTTAGGCTTGCTATTTTGTTTGTTAAATTTCATGTTGGTTGTAGTTGTGGATAGAGAGGTCTAGAGTAGGGTCAGGTGGTCGTTAATTGCAGCAGGTGAAGGATGGAGAATGGCGCCGCCTGCAGCATAATGTGGCCTCGGGGTTGCCCATCGGAAATTCATGCAGGGACGCCCGTCCATGCGCGAAATGGCACTACAGGAACCCCGATATTATTCAACTGTTGATCAGAGCAGCCTCTCGAGACGCTACGCAAGAGTTCGGGCTCCTAACTACCAGTCGGAAGCAGCAACCAGGAAACTGCCAACCCGGTACCCTCAGAATGAAGAGACTTTGCCACCATACTCACCAACTGCAAAAAGCTTCCAGCCGAACCGACAAAGACCGAAAAAGAGAGAGATGAACCGGGAACCCCTTCCTAAACAAGAAACAAGGCGATCACCTCTACTCCTGTCCAAAAGAAGGGGGTGGAGTGTGAGACCGGGCGATAGAAGGTACTATCTACTCCAATTAAAAAAAAGAATAAATGTGTGACTGAAGATAATTAAGTTTCAACTTAGTATAAGTCAAACCTAAATTTGATAATTAACAACAATTTACACAAAAATTAGGCAGAAAAGAACCGAAATAAAATAAAAAATACAAATCAAAATACAAATCAAAATAAATAAATAGTTCAAAAAATAAGATCACACTGGCTAAACTCACCAAGTTGAAGGCTGGCTGACAGAAAAAAGTTAAGAAAATTTCAAAAATTATCTCCATTTTGTTTCTTCTATACAGTTCTGGAGATATATATATATATATTAATCATCTCACCCCAAACAAGGCATTCTACTGCCACTGTTGCGCACGTGTTTACATAGGGGAAAGTGGTAAGAAAGGGGTGTTAGTTATAAGAAATGTCAGGAGGAGGGTAATAGACGGATGAGTATACCGAGGATGGAAAAAGAGTTTGTGAGAGTTGATGCGAGTTATTGTGATAGAATGTGTCTATTGACCTTAAATTTAAATTCCTGGATATTGTAGCTATCGGGGAAGCAAGTATATGGAAGGGAATTCCACAGGTGGAAAGTGCGTGAAAAGAAGCAGTTAGAGTAGAAATTGCGGTTACATTTTATCGGTTTCACTGTTAAAGAGTGGGACCTACTAGCTCATCTAGTAACTCGTGTAAATTCATATCTAAGTTCATTGTGAAAGTATTTATAGAAAAGGCACAGGGAAGTCACGTCCCGCCGATGAAAGAGCGACTGCAGCCGAGCCGCCAGGTCGGTATCGATCACATTGAAGATTCTCCGTTGGATTCTGTCAAGAACCCCGATTTGAATAGCAGGGGTACTCGACAAGATGTGGCAGCTGTATTCAATACACGGGTGAATGGTAGATTTATATAAGTGTAGGATGGACTCAGGCGGGAAAAACTTCCCGGTCCTGCACAGAGAACCGACCTTCTTGGCAGCGGATTTAACAATGGATTCCGATATAGTTATTCCATTTGAGGTCCGCTGAGAGTCTGAGGCCAAGGAGGCGTATTGTTTTACTCTCAGGGAGGCTAGCCTGTTCCATATTAATGGTGGGTAGGAGCGATTGTCTATGATGGTTCGTTTTGGAAGCATTAAAAGCAGCTTCGTTTTGGAAGCATTAAAATTTACGAGCCATTTCTTTCCCCAGTCCACCACGGATTGGAGGTCCTTCTCAAGCTCGGCAGCGAGGTTCGCTTTATCAACCTCAGTACATTTTTAATCGAGGCGAGAGTAAACGGTGGTGTCGTCGACGTACATGCCTACTTAGGATCTTATAACATCGGGGAGATCGTTAATGTAGATCAGAAAAAGCGTAGGACCTAGAATAGAGCCTTGAGGGACACCCGCGTTCGTATGGTGGTTTTGGGAGTCATGTCCGTTTAATACTACCTTCATTGTGCGATTAGAGAGTAATGACTGGATTAGATCAAACAATGGTCCAGTTATACTATAGCTCCGCAGCTTGCGTAGAAGGCCAGCATACCAGACCCTGTCGAACGCTTTGGAAATATCTAGGGCAACGGTTCGAGCTTCGCCATTGTTGTCGAGAGCCTGGTATATATACTCTGTGATGATCATTAGCATATCAGCAGTAGACCTGTTGAAGCGGAAACCATACTGTTTGTCCAAGAGAAGTCTGCGGGCTGTGAGATGCTGAACCACCATGTATATATGTATATTACAACATATCAAAAAAATAACATTTTGGATAATTTTCACGTTCTAATGAACGCTAGCAAAATGTCAACCGTTATATTTGAAGCAGGAATCAAAATGCACAGTAATTTTTAGCAACACAGTTTTTTGGTTACCTTTGTTACCATAACCCACACCCCTGAAGATGACCTTGGTAAGAGGTTGAAACTACTTGGGTATCTTAAGAAATGAATGAAAATAACATCTATCAACGTTACAGCTCATTTCTGATATCTTTTGATTTTAATACGCGAAAAATTATCCGTGAGTATGAACGGTTTTTATTAAGAATAAGCAAACATAATGTTTGCAATTTATTTAATCTGACACACACACACACACACACACACACACACACACACACACACACATATATATATAGTGTATCGAGGCAGCATATAATATTCTAAACATATATTGTTAAAAATAAGAGACAATGAATGTCTATTATGTTTAATCATGGGCCGTTCTAAACATCGTAATTTGGCTTTAATTTCAGGTGAAAATAAAGTCAAAAATTCTCCAACATTTAGATAATTTTTTGTTAGGTTGGTTCTAAATTTTCGGCTCACATGAGCCATCTTCGAAGAAGTAACAAGAACGTTAACATAAAAACATCCACCATCAGCGAAGATTTTATCTTGTGTTGACATAATATAAACAACCCAGACTTAATAAAATCACGTCTAAATCTGTTCATAACACATTACATTGCGTTCAAATATATGGTTCTGTTATCATTTTGAGCTCTCACGCGGTGTGACGTCATATATTTTTGGTATCTGTTATCGTCGCTTAGCAAAGTTTTATGTTTTATGTCTTCTATGCACTTCATCCTTTCAGGACGTAGGCGATCATGGCTTTCCACATCTCTCTATCCCTGGTGGCTTTTAGCACGCTTTCTCCTGTTACACCATGCAACCATCATCTACCTCCTCAGGCCTTTCAAATATGTTATCCGCTGCTTTCCCCTGTCTCTTTTCCCCTCTATCTGGCCTGTTAGTATCAGGTTCTCCAATCCCTCCTTCCTCATTGCATGTCCCAGGAACTTCAGCTGTCTCTTCCTGATGCTCAGTATTAATTTCCTTTTCGTTTCCATCCTTTCCAAAACCTCATCATTGCTCGTATGCTAGATCCATATTCGCAGCATCCTTCTGTAGAACCATATTTCAGTTGCTTCAATTTTTTCTTCATCTTCGATGATATTGTCCAACATCCACTACCATATTGAAGAACTGACATCACATAGCATTCCAGTACTCTCTTCTTTGTTTCTAACAAAATTGTCCTGTTTCTTAATACTCTACTCAGCTCCCGGAATGCATCCTTGTACTTTTGGATCTCAGGAATATAAATGTATAGAAACTGCTGTGACCACAAAGTGAGGGGTCAGTTTATATATTGAATGTAATATAGAACTGATCCCCGACTTTATATCCAGTATGTTCTGTAGAACCACATTTCGGTTGCTTCAATTTTTTCTTCATCTTCGATGATATTGTCCAACATCCACTACCATATTGAAGAACTGATATCACATAGAAATCCAGTACTCTCCTATTTGTTTCTAGCGAAATTTTCCCGTGTCGTAATACTTTACTCAGCTTCTGGAACGCATCCTCCGTCATGCCAATTCGCCTTCGGATCTCTGTGTCGCACTTTCCATCTTCTGTTATAACACTTCCCAGGTATTTAAATTTTTGTACCTGCTTGATTTTAGTATCCCCCACCTGTATTTGGCATTTTGAATCTGAGAAAAAGAAAAGTATGAAAACAAATAAAGAAGGCAAGAGAAAAACTATATTTTTCTCGCCTACGCGTTTCGTCCTCTAACGGACTTTATCAAGGCAAAGAGTTAAAATGAATTTTATTTTAAACAACGTAACTATAAAGAAATATTGTTGACTATTAGAAAAAACGTTCATAAATATTCATAAGATTAACAAGATGGTGACAATTTACTCATCGCTCCATATATATATATATATATATATATATATATATATCCAAATGAATAAGAACGAAGAAAAAGTGCAGCGTTCAAATCATTATTTAAAACAGTGACTAATATAAAATTTGATCAATGTATATAATTATATTTTAGGACATGTACAATTTTTTATAGATATCCACTATGTAAAAAAATAAAAATAAAAATAATAAAAAAAATGTACATGTTCTAAAATATAATTTATAATAAATATTCACAGGTTTATATTATATATCGAGCACTGTTTTAAATTAATGTTTTGGACGTTGTAAATTTTTCCTCGTTCCATATTCACTCGGATATATATATATATATATATATATATATATATATATATATATATATATATATATTAAAGCAGTTATCCAGGAACAAAAATCAGAATATATCCACACCCCAAACCCCAGTGACCTTAAATTTAGACCAATTGTAGCAGGACCAGCCTTCCCTACAAGCAGACTGAGCAATTTAATTGATAAAATATTACAACTTTAGACCACAAAAATAAAAAAGTCACATCATAGACAGCATACATTTCCTAAGATTCATACCAAAAAAAGTAGATAGACTCATTGTAACTTTAGACGTTAACAGCCTGTACAGTCACATACCCCATGAACAAGGAAAAGAAGCCATTGCATTTTGGATAAAAAAACACCCAGAAATACTCCCCTACACGTTTCAAAAAGAATTTATTTTACAAAGTATAAATCTAATTTTACACAACAATTCCTTTCAGTTTAACAACAAAAAATATATACAAACAAAAGGTACAACGGGAAAAAAAATGGCACCGACATATGCAACACTCACCCTAGCATATCTAGAAGAAAACCTATACAACCAAATAGGGCATAAATATGGAGAAAACACAAAAACAGAACTCACGAAATCATGGAAGAGATTCCTAGATGACTGTTTTATCTTTTGGAAATCAACATGGGGGGGGGGGACATAAACAAACTTCACAATATACTACAACATCTGCCCCCACAAATTAAGTTCACGCTAGAATATAGTTATAAAGAATTACCGTTCCTAGACATACTCATAAAAAACGAAAAAAATCACATCATCACAGACATTTACCACAAACCCACAGACATCCAACAATACCTCCACTTCAAAAGTCACCATCCAAAAAGATGTTTAAAATCCATCCCCTACTTTTTAGCACGACGAATTTGCACAATAGTAACTGACAAAACCTTCCGTAAAATACGCCTAGAAGAACTACGAAAAACATTACAAATAAGAGGATACCCCACCTTCACTAACAGACAAGGGTTTCCAACTAGTAGAAAAATACCATTAGAATCCCTTCGGAATAAAAAAAAACAAAAAAGCAAACAAACAAAAATAAAAAACAAGAAAAACACGAAAAAGAAGAAAACATTCTAGCATACGTTTCCATTCACAACAAAAACAATCCAGAATTATTCACAAAGATCAAAACCCACATGGGATTACTCAACAATAATGAAAAAAATAAAAGAAATCTTCGATCAACCAAAATAATTAACCGTAAAAGTTAAAAGACATCCTAACCTCATCGAAATTCGAACAACAACACACAACACAGGGGGTCACAAAATGCAACAAAAAAGATGTGGGGTATGCAACATAATAATAGAAGGAAAACACTTCCAGTTCGAAACCGCAACTACATTCGAAATAAAATCGGATCTGAGCTGCAACTCGAAAAATGTAGTTTACGCTCTAAAATACGACAAATGTGCAAAGATATACGTGGGAGCGACACAATGCTTGAATAATAGAATTTCCCTTCATAAAAGCAATATAAGATTATCACATAACAGGAAATTATATGTTTCCCAACATTTGCATGAATGTAGCTATGGCACATTCAAAATTATACCTATATATGGCACATTCAAAGTTATACCTATATATCAAAACACAGATTACGAAATATTAATAATGCAGGGAGAAAGATTCATAAAAAAAATACAAGCCTTCGCTCAACAAAACAACATGAAAAACACAAACACACCGAAAAACATACAGACACACACACACACACATACACACATACACATACGTACACACACAAATTCAAAAGATAACCCCAAACAATAAAAAAGAGCCAGATGACCCATAAAAAACAATTCTAAAACATAAAGACGAAATAAAAAAAACGCTCACACACACACACATAGACACACACACACACACACACACAAACACACAGACACACACACAAAATTCAAAACACTATCAAAGCAATAAAAACAACCACCTGACCGATGAAAAGGATTATAGATAAATAAAAGCGACTAGAAGCTAATTTTAATATACTAATAAGGTAAACCCAGACCAAAATCATTTCAAATTGGAGTAAGCACTTGATTCATTCATCTGTTTATCCGTTTATACACGTGCTGATGTGAAAAAACACATACCATATAAAGTGCCAACATTTGATTTATTTAATCTTATTTTATTTTAATGATTTTACTTATTTTCTTATTTTTCTACTTAGTTATTTATAAAACAACAACTTGGCCATCAGAAACAAAAGGAACTCGATACGTAAAACCACAAATTTATTCGTCTGAAGAGAGTCATTTTAGACTCGAAACACGTGTAGAGTCACAAATACCGTTATAGACACCTAATGTATCATAACATGTATAATAACAACAACAATAAATATACACTTTAAAGAAAACGTTCACGGCCTCTCACAATTTTTATTCAATACCAATTTCTCTCGTTTCTTTTTACTATATATATATATATATATATATATATATATATATATATATATACACAAAAGTATACTCAATTATAATACAAAGAAAAGAACAGTAAGAAAATAAATACGGAAAACAAGAGAGAAAACTATATATTTATTTATATGTTTTATTTTTTTTCGCCTTCACGTTTCCTCCAGTGAGGATCTTTATCAAGGCAAAGAGTTGAAATTTATTTTGTTTTAAATGAGGTGTTTATAAAAAAATATTGTTGGCTATTAGGAAAAATATTCATAAGGATTACCTGAAAATATTAATCGCCACAGTTCATGATTGAAGAGAACTTGTTTATGTGCAGTATAAAGTTATGATATAAAATGTTAAAAAGAGATGAAAATTAACCGTTTTCTTGAGATTATTAATATTTTCGTTGTGTATATTAGTCTGGGGAAAGTGTTACATTCATTAGAATGATAAAAATGGGGGAAAAAAACCGGAGCGTTTATTAATAATCTTATAATGCTTGACTGCGGAAAGAAAACTTCTCGAGTGCGTCGGCATTAAATATTATCAAATATTAATCTACGCCCCGATTTTTTGTCCAATCTCACCTGTCCTTATAGAAACAGTACCTATCTAGACCAACATTCACAGCATAAATATTTTAAAAAAAACCCATAAAAACCGGTAATTTTTCATCTCTTTTTAACATCTCATAACAATGTACAACAGAATTCTCTTCATATGTAAACTATAACGTTTTCTTTTTTAGGAAAAGAGAGCTAAAGTTCCTGGGACATACAATGAGGAAGGAGGTCTTAGAGAACCTGATACTAACAGGCCAGATAGAGGGAAGGAGAGGCAGGGGAAAGCAGTGGATAACGTATTTGAAGGGCATGAGCGGGAATGACGGAACGGGGGCTGAAAGCGTGCCACCAGGGATAGGGTGATGTGGAGAACCATGATCGCCTACGTCCTGAAAGGATATGGCACGTAGAAGAAAGAAAAAGATATTCAGTTAACCTGATGAATATTTATGAGCGTTTCTTTTTTCAGTAGCCATCAATATTTTATTATAGATTCCTTATTTAAAATTAAATTCATTTGAAATCTTTGCGCTGATAAAGTCTGTCACGGGACGAAACGCGTAGGCAAGAAAACTATAGTTTTTCTCTTGTCTTTATTTGTTTTCATATGACATAGTCTGATAAACTGTGCCAATATATAGTGCTGCGTATTAAACGCTGTTAATAGAAATACCACTGGGTAATATCACAGAAATAAACAACGTCATACATATAACAGCTTTAGCAGCTACTGGGAGGGTTGGTGTCAATTAAAAAAATCAAATAACAAACAAAAAAAGGTCACTTGGAAAACAAAATTAACAAATTAAAAGGGAATTATCGATACAAGATGTGAATTATCGATACAAAATTTCAATACGGAAAAGAAGGAGATTAAAAGGTTAAAAGAATTATATTGAAAGCAATCGGAGTCTGACCGTACTGATGAGCTGTGATACGGCGAAACAGATCTGTCTGCGGATATATATATATATATATATATATATATATGGAGAGAGAGAGCGTCAAATTTCGAAAATTTGAAAAATTAAATCAAAAATATTGATGGAGATGAAGGTATCTATATTATGCAAATTGATATATATATATATATATATATATATATATATATATATAGTAGATTATAATATATAAGATAATATAGATTATAATATATAGATTATAGTAAATTATAATTTGTACATGTTTTAAACTATAACTTATATATATATATATATTATAAGTTATAGTTTAAAACATGTAAAAATTATAATCTACTACAAAAGTGCACATTTTGTTTCGACATCGAAAAAACAATGTTTCATCAGGTAGTTAATGATGGTACTAAACGTTATTTTTGAAAAAGAAAATTCAGAAATATTTGCGATCATGTTATCTTCTTTTTAAAAAATAACGTTTAGTACCATCAATATAGTCACGAATGCATTTTTATAATAAAATGATGAACAGTGCATGTTTATCGTAAAATGACTAACAATACATTCTTATTGTAAAATAAGCAAAAGTGAATTTTATAGCAAAATGACCAAAAATGCAATTTTTATGACAAAGTGAACAATAGCACAGTTTTATTTCAAAATGACCAAAACCAAATTTTTATAGTACAATGACTAAGAATAACTTATAGCAAAATTACTAACAGTGCATTTTTATAGTAAATTGACCAATAATTCATTTTTTATGTTAAAATGACCAGCAGTTCATTTTTTAATAAATGACTACCAATACATATTTATTTTATAATGACTAACAGTGCATACTTATAGTAAAATGAACACCAATGTATTTTCATAGTAAAATGAGCAACAATACATTTTAAAGTAAAATGATCAGCAATAAATTCTATTGCAGTATTACTGAGAATACATTTCTTTATCAAAATAACCAACCATACATTCTATTTGAAGTTGAAGACACAAACTAGCGTTCGAAATTGGTATTCAGTCCGTTCAAAGTGATAAAAAAAAATGAGAAATTAAACTTCTCAAACCTACTGAACTGAAGTTCCCTTCCTAACCTTTTGACTTGACCCAAAGAGTTGTGAGTTCAATATCAGGCTACAGCAGTAGTAACTTACAGGGTTAGAGGAAGATAACTCATGACTTCCAAATAAAGTTGCATCTGGAAGTCATGATATATATATATATATATATATATATATATATATATATATATATATAGCATAATGATATTCCACGTATACTGTCTTTCCACATACTCACGCAGAAAGAATGAAAAATACTGGATTTTAAAATTAAATACATATAGGCTCGGGTTAAATAGGGACTTAGGTATTTTGAATCTTTATAAATATTTCAATAGTTAAACATTTTTTAGATACACTTAAAAATTTTTTCTTTAAAACAACATTTAAAAGTATTATTACAGTTAGGTTTACGTTTGAAAATATTCAAAAAACTCTATCGCTTTCTACATCACGTGATGTAAACATCTCGCGACAGACGCTTCTCACGACGAACGTTTCTAGCTTAAATTTAAAAGCATTTGTTTCTGATGAAAGACTGAGGCCTGTCTGAAATATCAAATATATATATATATATATATATATATATATATATAAAATAGAAATAAATAAATACTGTCAAAAAATACATTTTTAAACTTACAACGTTTTAGTAGTTTTTCCTATATATATATATATATATATATATATATATATATATATATATATAGTCATCCACAGACAGGTCTGTTTCGCTGTATCACAGCTCATCAGTACGGTTAGACAGCTGATTGCCTTTTACCCAGGATTGATATATACCTCGAAACGAAATCATCCAACAAACATGAAAGAACTCTGTCATGATATCAAGCAATAAAATATCCTACAATTTCTTAAAAAAGTTATACTGTATTCTAAAATATAACTTCAACAATAAGACAGTATAAAAAACACACCTATCACCGCCTCTAGTAATTGTGTCCAAACAAACATATATATTCATGAGTCATGGGTCCTTATCTGTAACTCCAGAATGAACTCTTCCTAACACTATATATTCTACACCTCTCAAGAGAAAGGGGGTCGCGTTGGTAGTAGTTCACTCCAAACTAGACTGATAGTCATAATTCCACATTTTGTATTGTAATTTAATGTTAATATATATTTGTTATTTCTACCCATGTGGTCGTGTTGTTCCTTTCGGACCTTAACCTGGTCCATAACAGCATATAAGCTGAGTATCATCTACCACGTATTCAAATATGAAAGCAGAATAACATATACCATATTTTTATTACTTACGAGCTTCCAAGATAATTAAATTTCGGTATTAAATGGCCCATAAAGTGTTAATATGCCACTAAACCAACAAATCAATCAATCGATCACACACATCAACCCATTGCACCTTATGTAAAACCATTTAAAAATTGGTATTTGTCAAAATAGATTTTTTACAGTATTTATATTATTCGAATTATTGTCCTCATCTTTGTACGACGTTTCGGCCATTGTAGGCTCTGGTCTTCTTCAAGAGCTACGAATTTCGAATCGAACACTTTATTACAATCACTGGAATATATGAACTCCATTCCTTGCGTAGTAGAGCCTCATTTGGAAGTCATAAGTTATCTCCCTCTAACCCTGTAAGTTGCTTGTTCACCACTGTTGTAGCCTGGTATTGAACTCACAACTCTTTGAGTCAAGTCAAAAGGTTAGGAAGGAAACTTCAGTTGAATAGGCTTGAGATGTTTAATTTCTCATTTTTTATAAATTTGAACCGACAGTATCGCGAATTTTTGATCAGTGAATATTGAATATTTCCTGTAGGGAAACGGTTTATTTAAAACCATTAACATATATGTTGACATAGAATGTACGAAAAGGTGTATACAGCTATATAATTTTAGCATTTCTACGTTACATTAGACTTCTTAAGTTCACTGTTAATCAGTCAATTAAGTGCCATATGCTATGCACGCTTGGTTGCCAACAAAGCTACAGAACACAATCTGTCTTGCTATTTAACTCATAGCTAGAAAGAGAAGCGTTGGTTTAATACATTTTCCAAAGCTATTTGTGAGTAACTGAATTCAACTAGAATTCAACTCGGCTCTCCGGTTTCTCCATCCGAGCCGATAGCCACTGCACCACAATAATCTTTCTAATGCTTGGTTGAATACATATCAGATATTATAAAAATTTCTAAGAAAATGTTCCCACTACTATTTAACAAAAATTTCCAGCACAGGCAGCTAATAAAACAAAAGAAGGATTCATACGATATATATTTTGGCTGTTCCTTATAAATTTTTTAAATAAAAATCTATCTATCTATCTATCTATCTATCTATCTATCTATCTATCTATCTATCTAAACTTATTTATAAATGGAACTTTGTGTGTGTGTGTGTGTGGGTGTGTATCCGTTACCTATAGACTCCGAAACGGCTCAACCGATTTTCTTGAAAATTTACACAGTTGTACTATAAGCGTCTGCGAGTGTTCTTAGTTAGGTTTTATGTCGAGGTACGCCCAATAAATATCGAAAATCGATAATCGAAAAAATCGGGTTATAGAAGGAATGGTCCGATTTTAGTCAAATTTGATGCACTCATAGACAAAGACATAAGAAACGATATTCAGAAGTTTCAAGGTTGCAGTTCTTACAATAGCGCATAAAATAGATTATATATATATATATATATATATATATATATATATATAAGGCAAGATGTTTGTGTGTGCGTCTGGTTATCTGTCTGTATGTCCTTTATACAAATCCATAATTTTTATCTGATTCTCACCAAACATCACACAAATATTCTTAACGCTGAATCTGAGCTCCACTACCATGGATTAGTTTTAAAGCTTTCATTACACCCGAGCAACGCCGGGCTATACTGCTATATATATATATATATATATATATATATATATATATATATATATATATATATATAAAGCTTTTGGCGAACTTAAAAGGTAAAAATAACAACAGCAGCATGCTCTCGGTTCGGAAAGATTATTTATTAGGACGATGGATTATAAAAAATCCGTTTTGTTCCATACAAGGTAATAAAGCCACTAAGACACAAGGCGGACACTAAGTGTTAGAGAATATTAAAAAAAGCTATTAACAAGATAGAACATTAAAAGAACAAGAATTAAGATGACAAACGGTAAAGAGTGGCATTGCATTTACATTTTTGAAAATCAAAGTTGACTGGAAAGCAAGAAGCTGGCAGAGAGTTCCATAAGCGAGAAGTGCGATAGAAGAAACTGTTGGCATAGAACTTACGGTTACATTTAGCCATTTCAACTGTAAAATGATGAAGACTTGCCAGTAAAGAGCCTTATATGGTAAACTCTTGTGTGTTCATGTCATTTCCGATTCATGACTGACAAGAAGAAAGGTTTTCCTGAAGTAGATTGCCGTTTCTTTCTGCGGTAGACTGGTTGTCAGCCAAGGCTATAAGACCCAATCTGTCCTGCTGTTAAATCTATAGCTTTGGGAGAAGAGATAGTTTCAAAACTTTTCCAAAATTATTTGCGTGTAAGTGAATGTATTGATCCAATCTAGTACAGTGCCTAAAGTTATAAATTGTTGGTACCATAAAGGAAAGTATCATATATTTTGAAAGAAATGCGTCACAAGGCCAAAATGGTAGATAAAGGAAAAGCTTGTGGACAGTTTGCCTTATCTTAAACTTAGTTATTATCAATTACTGAAACAAGCATACCACACTATTCCTTACACCAAAACAATACATTCTTATCTACCATTCTCACTACAGCCACCATAATACCTCAGCGTCTCTAATGAAGAAAGCTTGTTAAAACAATTACCAGAGAATTATTTATAGAAAAGGCAAAAGGAAGCTACGTTAAGGTTGTGGGAAAGTAACTGAAGCTGAGATGCGAGGTTAGGACAAATAACATTGCAGATTGAGACAAATTGTCAAAAAGATGACATAATTATGCTGTTTACGCTGACAGCAGCCAAATAGAAGGTGCTGGATGTTATGCTTACCTTATCAACCTCCAAAATACCGATAGTACACGTGCTGTAGTTTCTTGTTATTCATAGCGTTGACAATATTGAATGCTAGACAGTTTTGACCTACAAAAATCAGCCCAGGTTATTAGTAACTTGCTGTGCTACATGTGATTTGAGTACTCTGATACTCTGGCAGAGTCATTATCGCAGTAATATGACCTTTGCTATTGCTTAAAATATCCCTCACCAAGCGGCCTTATATCTAGTGGTGGATCTGCTGTAAAACTAATGAAATTTAAGTGTCAGGGCCCCTAATCACAGAGGGACCCATAAAGCATTTTTTTTTAATGAGTGACATTTTTAACAAAATCTATGTTTGTCTTTTTTTTACGTTATTAAGATATGGTTAATCTAACTTTTTATTATTAGAATCATAAACCAAAGGTTGTTTTTTTGGGGGTTTTTTTTTGTTTTTTTTTGTTGTTGTTGTTGTTTTTTGTTTTTTTTTGTTGACATATCGACCTCAGTGGGTGGGTCATGTAATGCCAACAAAAGTTTGAAATAAATTCATAACGATAGTTTGGTAAAAATGTGTGCATGATTACATATATATTTGAACTAATTTTCAATTACTCATATTTTTTAGAACAATCTAACTTCATTTAGGAAATTTGCAATCTTAGATGATTTTATTTTCGTAAAAAGTTTGTTTAAATTCTTCACTTAGTAATATTCTATTCGCGCTAGATGAAAATCTACGCACTAACAGTATATGTTTCACTGTATATTTCTGTTGGCATGTAGTGTATATTAGGGATTCTATTCCCCCTATTAAATAAAGGTGGATAATGTAGGTGTGGCCTATGTGCAGGTGGGTCATCACGACTTGTTCCCTTCTATTTTTGTATTCAGATTTTGAAGAATTTTTTATTTTTTATTTTAGAAAACTGAAGATATATTCTAGTTTTGTATTAAAAATGTATTGCTGGGAATATTTTTTCCTTCCAAAAGTGTATTATGGAAATAATTTTTTTCTTTCAAAAATGTGTGATGATAATTTTTTTTTCTTAAAAATGGATTGTTGATAATTTTGTCCTTAAAAAGTGTGTTTTTGTATAAAAATATATTTTTATGTATATATTTCTATAAAAGTGTATTTTTATACTTTCATAGTGTCGTCCATAGCTGGGACCCTAACAAGCGCTCCCACTCCGGGTCAGATGGGCCTCGGAACAACAGCAATAAAGTGGTGGTTTCATGCTCACAACCTCCCAATCAGAGGCCTTGCTGCCGGATGCAGTTTACTGCCATGTACGGAACCAACTAGTCTTCTCACGGGATTTATTCAACCTATACAGCTTCATACCTAGGAGCCATAAACCAATGGGTTGAAGTAGATAATGTTGGCTTTAGAATATTCTCTAATACCCATTTCATGTGTAATTGGTCATATTTCAAAATTTTCTTGGAGATTTGCGGCGCCCTTCATTGTCTCGTTGAGCTCTCCAGAATCTAACATTTTGGTAGACGGATTCCCGAATCTATTGTTGCTACGCTATTTACATTATTCGAACTATTGTCCTCATCTTGGTTGTCATTTTTACGACATTTCGGTCGTTGAACGCCCCGGCCTTCTTCGGTTACTAGGAATTTCGAACCGAACCGTTTATTACGATCACTACTTCGTTAGAGTAAAACTGCGGTTAAACAGTTAGAATATCATGTTTTGTTCTGTAACTGTTCCACTCGTGCGAAACAACGTCTGTCTCGTAGATAAAAAGCTTTGTTAGCGACATCAACCTTCAGATTTAAATACTTAATATCATTTTTCCAAATTTAAATGACTGACGTCATTTATTCGAAAATGCTAAATGTGCAATAAAAAAATTTAAAAAATTAAACAGACTTTTTCGGTTAATTTTAATAAAAATCTGTCTTTACCAATCGCGTGCTTTTGTCTGAAATTAATAAAAATATAAAGTTACAATTGAAGAAATATCTCAAAAGCCGAATTAAGGCCAATCAACCGCTCACTGCCATCTGAAACATTTTCGAAGGAGGCATGAACCTGGAAAACTGGTTTTCCATGATCTGCTAGAAGTCAACCGAAAGGCACGTACGTGAACTATCAATTAGTAACTAGTTACGAGAAATTGATATTTTACAAGGATATTAATTAACTCACAGAACTGATTACTGGAGATGAACAGGTTAAATAACAATCCGAAATAGATCTACGTTTATAAAAATTTTGGTATGCTACTAGTGGGATTGCGATGGTATTATCTACATAAACCAATATCCTCCTGGCGACAGTTTAAATAGCGATATTTTTCATATATGTAAACTATAATTTTAAAATGCAAACATTTCACTGAAATATGTTGGAATAGTCTTGAGTTTTGTTTAACGGCATATCAACCTTTGTGGGTTATTTAATGCCAAAAAGATGGGGTTTTAAGGTATCTTTTTAATGTTCGGTTATATAGAAGGTTGATTCAGTCAGATTTTAATAAATTAATTTTTGTTTTTATTCTTTTTTATTTTTGAAAACTGAAAATGCTTTCTAATATTGTATTAAACAATGTTTTGCTGGGAATATTTTTTCCTTTTAAAAATGTGCTATGGTAATAATTTTTGCCTTCAAAAGTGTATATTTTTCTATAAAAATCTATGTTTAGGTATATATTTTTGTAAAAGTGTATTTTTATAGTTTCATGGTGTTTTGACCTCAGTTTGGGGGTTAACTATTTGCTCATAGCTGGGATCCTATCAGGTGCTAGCACTCCTGGTCAGGGTAGACGTGAGAACAACAGTAATTAAGAGATGGTTCTATGATTCTCACAACCTCCCAATCAGAGGCCTTGCTGCCAGATGCAGTTTATCGTCATGACTGGAACCAACTAGTCTTCTCACCGGATTTATTCAAC
>JBBBDQ010000715.1:2267500-2277500 GCA_037127315.1 Ascarosepion bandense
TGCCAACGTCCAAAGAGTCTGAGCTCCAGGACCATGGAATAGTTGTAAAGCTTTCATTACACCCGAGCAACGCCGGGCTATACTGCTAGTTTACATATATTCAAAGCAATAAGGAATGAAAAAAAGAATTGCAACGTTCAAAATATAAATTACAAACAGTGCTCAATATAAAAATAGAATAATGAATATTTATTATAAATTATATTTTACAAGTACAAAGTACAATCTAGTACAGAATTGTACATTTTGTTGGTGTGTATGTATTTTAATAAACGTTTATTACCATCATTAACTACCTGATGAGACATTGTTCTTTCAATTTCGAAACAAAATGTGGACTTCTTTTTTTTAATCGTATCACCCCGAGCAAGGCGGTAACGCCACTGATGTGCAGGGGTCTACGTAATAATGATAAGATTGGAAAAGATAAAGCCGGAAACCATATCTTAAACAGGGAACAAGGGATGAGCCTCTTAACCTGTTCAATATACGTGGGTGGAGTGTGAACCGGGCGATAGATAGATCTGTCTACTCCAATTGAAAAAAAAACAAAGTGAGAAGATTGGAAAAGAGAAAGCCAGAAACCACATCCTAAACAGGAAACAAGGGATGAGCTTCTTAACCTGTTCAATAGACGTGGGTGGAGTGTGAACCGGGCGATAGATAGATCTATCTACTCCAATTGAAAAAAAACAAAACAAAGTGAGAAGATTGGAAAAGAGAAAGCCGGAAACCACATCCTAAACAGGGAACAAGGGATGAGCCTCTTAAGCTGTTCAATAGACGTGGGTGGAGTGTGAACCGGGCGATAGATAGATCTATCTACTCCAATTGAAAAAAACAAGAAAGTGAGAAGATTGGAAAAGAGAAAGCCGGAAACCACATCCTAAACAGGGAACAAGGGATGAGCCTCTTAACCTGTTCAATAGACGTGGGTGGAGTGTGAACCGGGCGATAGATAGATCTATCTACTCCAATTGAAAAAAAACAAAACAAAGTGAGAAGATTGGAAAAGAGAAAGCCGGAAACCACATCCTAAACAGGGAACAAGGGATGAGCCTCTTAAGCTGTTCAATAGACGTGGGTGGAGTGTGAACCGGGCGATAGATAGATCTATCTACTCCAATTGAAAAAAACAAGAAAGTGAGAAGATTGGAAAAGAGAAAGCCGGAAACCACATCCTAAACAGGGAACAAGGGATGAGCCTCTTAACCTGTTCAATAGACGTGGGTGGAGTGTGAACCGGGCGACAGATAGATCTATCTACTCCAATTGAAAAAAAAAAAAAGAAACAAAGTGAGAAGGTTGGAAAAGAGAAAGCCGGAAACCACATCCTAAACAGGGAACAAGGGATGAGCCTCTTAACCTGTTCGTAGTAGATTGTAGTTTGTACATGTTCTAAAGTATAATTTATAATATATAGTTGCAAAAGTGTGAGAAGTCATAAAAAATTTGATTGAAGTGTAGATTTATTGTTGTTGTTATTATTATTATTATGTCATTTTTCATCATATTTCGATTTCTGCTTTGGTCTCACTACCAAACAAGTCTGCGGGGAGACCTAAGGCAGGTCGTGGCGTGTTGTTATGACTCCATTTCATGTTTTTTCTATCTTCCCTATCATCCCTAGCATTACATAGATAAAGTTTTCCTTAGTGTGTGGGCTGTACTTAATAAGACAATTTTTTGTATATCTCTTAAGCTGGGGTTTCCAGGGATTCTTTCAATGTGTTGTTTTGTTCCATTTTTTATCATTCCAAGTGCACCTACTATCACTGGCACAACTCTTGTTTTCAATTTCCACATTTTTTTCTATTTCAATTTCCAGGTCTTTATATTTTGACAGTTTTTCAAATTCCTTGATTGCTATGTTACAATCCGCTGGACAAGCCATATCAATTAATAGACAAGTTTTCTCCTTCTGGTTTTTAACAATAATGTCTGGCCTGTTTGCTTCAATTTTATTATTATTATTATTATTATTATTATTATTATTATTATTATTATTATGTCATTTTTCATCATATTTCGATTTCTGCTTTGGTCTCACTACCAACCAAGTCTGCGGGGAGACCTAAGGCAGGTAGTGGCGTGTTGTTATGTCTCCATTTCATGTTTTTCTATCTTCCCTATCATCCCCAGCTTTACATAGATAAAGTTTTCCTTAGTGTGTGGGCTGTACTTAATAAGACAATTTTTTGTATATCTCTTAAGCTGGGGTTTCCAGGGATTCTTTCAATGTGTTGTTTTGTTCCATTTTTTATCATTCCAAGTGCACCTACTATCACTGGCACAACTCTTGTTTTCAATTTCCACATTTTTTTTATTTCAATTTCAATTATTATTTTTCTATTTCAATTTCAATTATTATTATTATTATTATTATTATTATTATTATTATTATTTATCTTTTGTTCAATACATTAATTATCCATAATTATATTAGGTGTCGCTAAACGGGTTTCGGTTCCAAATTTGACTCTCTTCAGGCGAATAATTTTCTGACGTTACATCGAAATGGATCTCGATATGTAAACTCAGAAATTTATTCACCTGAAGATAGTCAACTTTACACTCGAAACATCTGTGGCGACACCAATATAATTATATAGGCACTTAACGTATTATACAGAAGATAAATAATATTCATAATAATAACAACAATAAATCTACACTTTGAACAAAACTTTTACGATTTCTCATATTTTTTCACCAATAAAAATTTCTCTCGTTCGAACATATCCCATTTCTGTTTTCAATATATATGTATTAATAAATATACATATTATCCAACGTCTATGGCATAGACGTAGGATAATATGAAATATCTATTAATATATAATACAGCTCTATTTATACATTGAGCACTGTTTTATTAATGTATGGATAATAATGCAAAACACAATCCGCTGCTAAGAAGGTCGGTTCACTGTGCAGGGCCAGGAAGTTTTTCCCGTCTGAATCCATCCTGCACATATATAAATCTACCATCCGCCCGTGTATTGAATACTGCTGCCACATCTAGTCGGGTGCCCCTGCTATTCACATCGGAGTTCTTGACAGAATCTAACGGAGAATCTGTAATGTGATCGATACCGACTCGGCTATCTCACCGGCGTGACGTGGCTTCCCTGTGCCTCCTCTATGAATACTTTCACGGTTTCTGCCCCAATGAACTTAGATCACTGGTGCCTCCTAGGTATGAATTTACACGAGCTACTAGACTAGCAACTAGGTCCCACCCTTTTACAGTGAAACCGATAAAATATAACCGCAATTTCTACTCTAACAGCTTCTTTTATCGCATTTCCCGCCTGTGGAATTCCCTTCCATATACTTGCTTCCCCGACAGCTACAATTTTTAGGTATTTAACGGTAAGGTCAATAGACATCTCCTATCTCACTAACTCTCATCCATTCTCTCAAGCTCTTTTTTCATCTACTCCACCCCCATCCTCGGTATCCTCATCCGTCTATTACCCTCCTCCTGACATTTCCTATAACTAACCCCTCTTTCTCATCACTTTCCTCTATGTAATCTCCTGCGCAGCAGTAGAATGCCTTGCTTGGGGTGAGATGATTTTAAAAAAAATTGTATACTCTTTTTATAGGTATATATATTAATTCACTATATATATATATATATATATATATATATATATATATATATATACGTAAAATGCCTCCTACTAAACATTTAACCGTATCATCTCACGTCCATGAACTTACCTGAACTTTTCAATAACCTGATGGATATTCACAAAGATTCCTATACCAAAATAAAAACGAAAAACGAATCACATTTTGCCCTTGTATATAACTTTGCCCTTGTATATGACAAAAGAGGCATGACTGACTGGGCAGAAGATTATCCCGCAGTAGGTTGTCATTGTTTTCTGCGGTAGACTGGTTGCCAGACAAGGCTATACAACCCAATCTGTCCTGTTATTTAACCCATAACTGGAGGGAAGAGATGGATTAATACCTTTCCCAAGTGTATTTGCGCGTAAGTGAATGCAATGAATTCAACTGGAATTCGAACTCGACTCCCCGAATTTTCGTTCCGAGCCGATATCCAATGCACCACAACGCACATACTATATAACTACTTGCCACAAAACAAATTCTTTTTCGACGTGGTGTAATGGTTTGCAAGCTTGTCTCGCTTGAATCACTGCAAGTGAGTTCGATCCTCACTGGGAAGCCCATACTTTTTGTTTTGTGCCACATCTAATTTGCTCTTAGAAAATCACTCTTTGCCTTGACAAAATCTTTCAAACCACGTTTTCCCTTTGTCTTTATATAATTAACATGAAGCAGCTATTAGTCAAAATTACTTTTTCTTGTTGTGTCTGTCACATACACTGAGACGGTAAGAAAAGAACTAACCCAACTCAGTAGAAAGGGGTAAACCAAAATGACAGGTAAAAAACGACCCATTACAAAGAAATTTTTTACCCTATGCTAAAACTTAGCTAAGCTTATTAAATGTTTGTGGGCACCGCGAAGCGGGTAAAGTTTGGTGAGGTCGTCTGTTTGACAATTCCAACTGAGTAAAAAGTTCAGTCCTCATTGTCTGCCATATTATCCAAGGGGCATGTTAGAAACGTTTACTGAGGTAATCTGGTTGACGATTCCTACTCAGTAAAGTGTACGATCCTCACTGTGTCCTATATTATTCTGAAGTTGGTTGCCATTACCGAGGTAGTCTGTTGACGATTTCTGCTGAGTAAAGAAACCAATCCTCCCTGTATTCGATAAATTATGGGCACCTCAGAGGGGCAGTTATTATTGAGTTAGTGTAGCTGATCATTGCTACTGAATTTAATCCTGTCTGAGTGTCCCATGTTATCGTATGGGTTCCACAAAGTAATACTGATTAGTGAGGTAGTATGGCTGACTAAGTAGTGATTTCGGTCTACATTCCGTCTATTACTGTTCAGTAGAGAGTTCGATCCACACTGTGTCCTATATTCTTCTAGGGGGTCCCCGAAAAATTTGATACTCGCTTCCTCATAATTATGGTAATTCCCGCCTGTGAAACTCTCTTCTATATACTTGCATTTTTTTCTTTTTTTTTTTAAATCGTATCACCCCGCGCAAGGCGGAAACGCCACTGATGTGCAGGGGGCTACATAAGAGTAAAAAGATTAGGTAGAAGAGAGTGAAGAGAAAGATGAACCAGTTAGAATAGAGCAAGAGAAGGATGGGGATACAGGTGTGATGGCAGTTGCAAAGGTAGAGAGAAAGGAAAGGATATACAGAGTGGTGAAGAAAGAAGTAGAGTCAAGTGGTTAATAGATGAGTATTGACATTGCATTTAAATTCCTGGAGGTTGTAGCCGTCAGGAAAGCAAGAATATGGAAGCGAGTTCCACAGGCGGGAAGTGCGAGAAGAGAAGCTGCAGGAGTAGAATTGTCGTTTGCATTTGGCTAACCTAACTGTGAAAGGGTGAGACCCAGTTGCCAATCTGGTTGCACGAGTAAACGCCTGTTGCAGAGGCACCAGTGACTTAAGTTCGTTGGAGCAGAAGCCATGAAAGTATTTATAGAACAGAAAAAGGAAGGTCACATCTCATCGGTGGGGAAGTGGCTGGAGTCGAGCCGCCCAGTCGGTACCTATCACATTACTGATTCTCCTTTGGAGCCTGTCAAGAACACTGAGATGAACAGCAGGGGCGCCTGACCATATATGGCAGCAGTATTCCATGCATGAACGAATGGTTGATTTGTATATATGCAGGATGGATTCAGGCGGGAAGAACATCCTGGCCCGACACAGTGACCCAGCCTTCCTAGCAGTGGATTTAGCTATTGACCCAATGTAATAGTTCCACTTGAGATCGGAAAAGAGGGTGAGGCCGAGGAGGCGCAGTGTATTGCTTTCAGGGAGACTCGCTTGGTCCATGCTTTGCTTCCTTGATAACTACAATCTCGAAGAGTTTAAACGCAACGTCAACTGCCATCTTTATTTTACCGGATGCTCATCTTTCTGTTTTCCTTTTCCCGCCAATCATCTTTAAGAAATTGATTCGTTCTGACGTTTATTGTTATCGTTGAAGTTAGTTCAATCCTCACCTCGAACTCCTATACCTATGGCCTTATACCTTACTAAGTTAAGGTTAGTAAATACGCATATTTGGATCACCGATAAAAAAGAGTTTCGGTCGTGGCTCAACTCTTAATGAACAAGAAAAAATGTCAGCGTGTGGAATATGGTTCCAGTCGTCTCTGTAGCCTCAAGTACATTGTCTCTACCACCCCCGCCCCGTCCCATGCTTAATCAGTTTTATCCAACCACATTTAGCACAGATAAAAATAAATTAAAAAAAAAAACATTAACGACGAGAGTAAGCTGCTTGCAAACCACCACCTCACAGCGAGTGCCCCGTGCCGACTGCAATCAGTCTAGCGAAAACTGTTTAACGGGTGAGATGTCTGCACACATCGTAGGCAGAAGTTGGACGCGCACACACACACATTGAAGCATAACAAAGCAGAGATAAAATAATAGCAAACACACATACACACACACTCACAGAATAATAGGCTGCGTTTAAACGCATAAAAGATAAGACACACACACACACACACATATATATATATACACACACACACACATATATATATATATATATACATACACACACACACACACACACACATATATATATATATATACACACATACATATATATACACACACACATATATATACACACACACATATATATACACACACATATATATATATACACACACACCACCGGCCATAATTATTAGTCCACCTCAGTGTTTTAAAAACAGTATGCATTTCATACTATTTTTTAGTATTTATTGCCAAGTGAATAATTGTAAATAAAAATAGAATGGTTCTTTTGTTAATACTGAACAATAACATGTGCATTGCATGAATTTATAAATATTTAATAATTACCTATATTGCAGTTTCATCAATGAAAAAATGAAGAAAATTTAGGGTGATTCGAACGAGTTCATCTTTGTTTTTAATTATAACAAAAGAATAATTCTATTTTTATTTAGAATTATCCACTAAAAATAGTATGAAATACATCATTTCTTTTAAAAACTGGGGTGGCCTAATAGTTATGGCCGGTAGTATATATATATATATATATATATATATGAAGAATTAATGGATTTATTTCTTGGAATCATTGGAATCTATATAAACAAGGTGCGATGGATGAATTGTCGTCAAAATGACGCAAAAATGAAAGTAATACTGAAATCTCATTTTAACAGATATATTTACCAAAATGACACAAAAATATCTGTAAATCTGTTCAATAAAATCGCCATTGGCCTCAACGACTTGAAAATCTCCTGCAACTCTTTTGGACGGTCTTCTTGTTTAAGTTGATGAATTCTGCCATAATTCTTGACTTTATTTTATCTTAGCTGTAAGAAGGAGTCTAGTTGATCTTTCGTGCCATCTGTGCCCTACAATCAAGCGGTTGCAGTCTGGGGAGTTACGTGGCAAGATGTAAGGAGTGATATAGTCGCAGAAATTGTCTGACAGACATGACTAGGTACTCCTGCTTATGTGGCATGGTGTAGAGTCCTGTTCCCTGACATATGGTCTTCAGTAGCCACCCTCTTAACACAGAGATGCATTACCTCCTCAAGGCACTTGACGTAGTTCTCCGTGTTGAGTCTGAGGACCTGTGGGAAGATGAACATAGACATAACGTCGCCATCAATATTGATCACCTCCAAACACCATAATGTTGACTGGAAATAACATCTAATTATCTGCACTCTCTTCAGATTGACACCCAAACACTCTGAAATGTTCGTATTGAAGCTTCTGGCTCGAATGCCAAAAAGTACAGTGTACCGTTTCCAAATTTCTGGCGGCGTGAATTGCGTCATGGTGCTTTCTTTTTTCACTGACGATGCCCAACTGACCCTACTCTACTTTGAAGATAACAAAGTAAAAAACTAACAACGCACATTCGTGAAATTTAAAATATAAAATGGTGACAATTTAACCATCGCACTCTCTATACGCGCGAGCGCGTGTGTGTTTACTAGTGTTTGAGTGTTTGTAAATATCCAGATACTAATAAAAATATATCTTTAAAAAAACAATATGAATGAAGGCAAAAGAAAACTTATCCTAGCTGACAGATTTCGTTCTCTAAGCATAATTTTCAAGGAAACTGAATGTCTGGTCATCAGCAAAAAGAAAACCCCAAAATGCCAACTACGGGTCGAGGAAACTAAAATAAAACAAGTAAAGAAATTCAAATATTGGGAAGTGTTTTGACGGATGGAAATGTAACACAGAGATCCAAAGACGCATTGGCAATGTCAAAAACGCATTTCAAAAGCTAACCAGAGAGTGCTGGATTGCTATGAGATATCTGTCCTTCTGTATGGAATTGAATGTTGGAGGGTCTCATCAAGGATGAAGGAAAGCCTTGAAGCAGCAGAAATATGGTTTTACAGAAGGATACTTAGGATACCATGGCCTGGGAAGGTGAACAACGATGAAGTGTTGAAGAGGATGCAAACGAGAAGAAAACTCATAATTAACATCAGAAAGAGTCAGATGAGATTCCTAGGACATGTAATAAAGAAGGAAGGCTTGGAGAATTTAATACTCTTAGGACGGATAGAAAGAGAGGGAGACAGAGAAAAGCAGCGAGAGACATAATTGATAGGCCTGAGCAAATGGATGGCGGAGCGGAGTTTGGGAGAGATACCAACGCGAAATTTATTAATCCATTTCTTCCCTCCAGGTATGGGTTAAATAACAGGGCAGATTGGGTTATATAGCCTTGGCGGGCAACCATTCTACAGCAGAAAGCAATGGCAACCTACTGCGGGATAATCTTCTGCCCATTCATTCATGTCTCTTTCGAGACATGATCGCCCAAAGCGTGTATCACGTATAGCACTTAACTAACTGACCAAAAGAAAAAATAATTGAGAGTGACAAGAGACAGAGCAAAGTGGACGTCCATGATCGCCTACGTCCTGAAGGAAACAAAGCACATGATGAAGAAGATTAAACTTTATCAATGTAAATAAAATAAAAAGAATTTTATTTTGCAACAAATATATCTCAACAGAAGAAAAAAATATTAGTCTTTTAGAATATTAAAAGTTAAGAACGATCATATATATTGTTCAGTCAGTCAGTTAAGTACCATACGTGATACACGCTTGGGCGATCATGTCTCGAAAGAGACATGACTGACTGGGCAGAAGATTATCCTGCAGTACGTTACCATTACTTTCTTTGGTAGGCTGGTTGCAAGCCAAGGCTACAGAACCCAAACTGTCCTATTATTTGACTAATAGGTAGAGGGGAAGAGATGTATTATATCATTAAGTAGTAATTAGTGGGGGATCAGTTTATTACTTCATAACAATATAAAACTGATCCCCTACTTTATGACCAGTAGAAGCCTTAATGATGTTTTCAACTATTATATTCAATCAGTCAGTTAAGTGCCATACGTGTTACACGCTTTGAGCGATCATGTCTCGAAAGAGACATGACTGACTGGGCAGAAGATTATCCCGCAGTAGGTTGCCATTGCTTTCTGCGGTAGGCTGGTTGCCAGTCAAAGCTATAGAACCCAATCTGTCCTATTATTTAACTCATAGGTAGAGGGAGAAGAGATGTATTATATTATTAAATAGTAAATAGTGGGGGATCAGTTTATCACTTCATAGCAATATAAAACTGATCCCTCGATTTATTCTCAGCAGAATCCTTAATCATGTTTTCAACTATTATATTCAGTAAGTCAGTTAAGTGCCATACATGAAACACGCTTGGGCGATCATGTTTCGAATGAGACATGACTGACTGGGCAGAATATTATCCCGCAGTAGGTTGCCATTGCATTCTCTGGTAGACTGGTTGCCGATAAGGCTATAGAACCCAATCTGTCTTGTTACTTAACCCATAACTGCAGGGAAGAGACGGATTAATACCTTTCCTAAGTGTATTTGCGCGTAAG
>JBBBDQ010000715.1:2282500-2297500 GCA_037127315.1 Ascarosepion bandense
AAGAAAGAAAGAAAAGAAAGAAAGAAAGGAAGAAAGAAAGAAAGAAAGAAAAGAAGAAGAAAGAAAGAAAAATGAAAGGTACGAAAGAAGAATACGCAAGAAGAAATGAAACAGAAAAAAGAGAGAAAGAATGCAAGATGAAAGAAAAAAGCATGAAAAATGCAGAAGGAAGGAAGGAAGGAAGGAAGGAAGGAAGGAAGGAAGGAAGGATCCAAAATGTCGGGAAAAAAAGAAAGGAAGAAAGAATAAAAGAAAGAAAGAAATGAAGAAAGGAAAGAAAGGAAGAAAGGAAAGAAAGGAAGAAAGAATAAAGGAAAGAAAGAAAGGAAGAAAGGAAAGAAAGGATAGAAAGGAAGAAAGAAAGGAAGAAAAGAAAGAAAGAAAGGAAGAAAAGAAAGAAAGAAAGGAAGAAAGAAAGAAAAGAAGAAGAAAGAAAAGAAGAAAGAAAAGAAGAAGAAAGAAAGAAAAAAGAAAGGTATGAAAGAAGAATACGTATGTAGAAAAAAGACAGAAAAGAGAGAGAAAGAATGCAAGATGAAAGAAAAAGGGAATGAAGAATTCAAAATGACGGACGGACGGACGGACGGAAGGAAGGAAGGAATGAAGGAAGGATAGAAAGAAGAATCCAAAATGTCATGAAAGAAAGTGAGGAAGAAGAGATCTGAATAAAAGAAAACAAAGAACAATGCCAAATAAACGAAATGAAAGAAAGACAGAAAGAAAAGTGCAAGAAAACAAAAAGAAAGACTTAAAGATAAAAAAGCAAGTTTCAAAAGAAAGTAAGAAAAAAAAGAACGAATGAAAGTGAACTTTATAAACGTGACAGAGAGTTACAAAGAGAGATAGAGAGTGACAGAGAGAGAGAGAGAGAGAGAGTAGAGCGAAAGACAGAGAGGAGGAGAACGAAGGAACATGTGCGTGTGTGTCGCAAGTCTACGTTCGTTGTTGTGACAAGTTAAAAAAAGTAGTTTAAGAAGATTGCCCTGAAATAGTGTGGCCCGAGTGTGTTTTAATCTCTCTTACTCAACTAAGAGTGTAGCAGTAAGACATAGGTGCGGAAAAAAATAAAGTGCTTTCAATACACACACAAACACACACATGCATACATACACATACATATATATGTATCTATATACATGGATATAACAAAGAGAAGCAAAGTGAGGGGCAGAGGAGAAGGAGGAGGAGAAGGAGAAGACATCTAGTTTTCGTTGTTCAAATTAGCGTTGGATGGTTGTCGTTAAAACAGAATACTCTTTCACTGGTGAGTATTTACTCAGCTACATATGATTCTCCAAGTTAAATACTTACCCAGGAGTTTTCTCGGACTTGCTAATTTCTAAAATTTTGAAAGGCTACAACAATTGCGACATCCTAAAGATTCAATCAGTCGCAATTCGTGTGATAACAGACAAAAAAAATATATGTACATATATATATATACATATATATATATATATATATATATATTTATATGTATATATATATATACATAAACAAATAAACACAGAGACTTTTATACGAGTACAGGAGATTACTATGTGTTGATGTCTGGAAAAAACGTCTACATTGACCAAGGATTTTATACAGGTGAGTGGATCTATCAATGTCTTTTTTAGCTTGATCGATTGTTTGCCTTGATTCAAACTAGCCTACAGTTTCACAGAAACACACAAATATATCTATCTACCTATCTATCTAGCTATACATGCACTCGAACACATACACACACGCACGCATACACACACACACACACACACATATATATATATACACACACAATGCATATCCAAACTGTTGTGAAGGCATGCGTGCTATTTTTCAAACTACATTTCAAATTGTTGTCATGTGGCGTCGAATAAAGTTTTTATGAACTTCTTAAGAAATAGAGGCACAAATATTTAAGCAAATATATTTCTTTTCTCAAATATATATATATAGATATATAGATATAGATATGCTTATGTGTATACCATGTATATATATATATATATATATATATATATATATATATATAGATAGATAGATAGATAGATAGATAGATAGATAGATACTGCACATTTATATCGAAAATTCAATAAATACTATGTATAACTACTGTATATCTATATCGAAATACTATTGCATTCATTCATGCAATATATATATATATATATATATATATATATATATATATATATATACACACACATTAGCAAATACATACTACACATTTTTATCGAAATTGATTTACATTGGACTATACATGCAAAAACTGCTTGTGGTATATATATGTGTATGTATTTTTTTTAAATGTTTGACAGGTACACACACAGACAGACTTTTTTTTAAAATATACACATATTTTTGTCGGTATGTAGGCAAGGAATTGTAAATCTTACAACATTAAACGAAGTGTATATGTGAACATAATTAAAATATTTAAGATACGCAAATTTGTTTGAAGTAAATACCTGTGTATGTTTGGGGGTATACAGAGTCTACAGGTATGCATATGTTCATATGTTTTTATTGAAGACTGTAAATATTCTTAAAATAATTTTTATTGACATATATCAAGATCAGCGTATATGTGTGTTTTTTTCTTTTTTCTTTTATTTCAAATACGGTTACTTTTAATAGGACATTCGTTTTCTTGCGGGAAATTAAAAGAATCAGCACTGGCTTTTAAGTTATGTGTGCGTGTGTGTGTTTAAGAATTTGAAAATTCAAACGCTCAGGTATATTTATAATATGTATCTTAGGTACACGTGACATTTTTAAAAAAATCACACCAAAGTGTTTTATTTTACTGTTGTTTCCATTAGGGAAATACTGATGTTTTACACCGAGTCTTTTTACACTTAAATCTTTAGCTAATAAGCAACTAAAAGTTTGTAATTTTACGACTGTAGAGAACATACCTTTCTAGGTGAGTTCGCCATATTAACCTTACAAACACACACGCACACATATGTATATATATATATATTGTGCATCTGGTTAACAGTCCTTCCTTAATACATGCTTCGTTCAACAATATCCTTTTGTTTCGATTTTAATACAGTTTAGTTTTTAACTTGGATACAAACATCTTTTTTACTTTGTATTATTTCTGGACGTCTTCAATGCGCCGTGTCCCCTCAGGACGTAGGCGATCATGGCTCTCCACTATTTCCTCTCCTTTGTAGCTCTTATTAATTTTTCTTTCTGTTATTTCTTTTAAACTTTATTCCGCCACTCATTTACTTAATCTCTCTATATAAGTTATGCATTGTTTTTCTCTTGCTTTCTATCTGCCCCACGAGTATCAGATTTTCCAAGCCTATTTTCCTCATTATTTGCTCTATAAATTTCAAATGTCTCTTCCTGATGTTAAGTATTAAGTTTATGTTTCTATTTAAAAAAAAAAAAGAACTTTGTCATTGCACATATATTCGGTTGTAAACTCAGCATATTTCTGTAGAACGACATTTCTACCGATTCAAGTCTTTTCTTCATTTTTTTATTAAAGATTATCCTGTATTCTGTGTCATACAGGAGGACAGATATCACGTAATAGTTTAGCATTCTATTCTTTGTTTCTATCGAAGTTTCTTAATATATTGTTTAGGTTTTGGAAGGCATCTTTCGCTCTCCCAATGTGCCTTCGGATTTCAGTGACGCTTTTTTCGTCCAACACATGCCGGTTCTTCTTTGATTTTGGTGTTTCTGGGTTTAATGAATGTCAAAAAAAAAAAAAAATATATATATATATATATAACCCAAATGTGTGCTGCTACCGAGCGCTTTCAGCTAATAAGTTCATTCTTCTTCTTCTATGTATCCTATCCTTTCAGGACGTAGGCGATCATGGCTTTCCACGTCTTCCTATCCCTGGTGGCTCTTAATATGTTTTCTCCTATTACTCCACGCACCTCTCCCGTTCCTTCATCCACCTGATCAGACCATTCAAATATGTTAACCGCTGCCTCCCTCTGTCTCTTTTTCCTTCTATCTGGCCTGTCAGTATCAGGTTCTCCAAGCCCTCCTTCCTCATTGCATATCCCAGGAACTTCAGTTGTCTCTTCCTGATGCTCACTATTAGTTTTCTTTTCAATGCCATTCTTTCCAAAACTTCATCATTGCTCACGTGTTCAGTCCATGATATCCGCAGTATCCTTCTGTAGAGCCACATTCCCGTTGCTTCAAGTTTTTTCCTCATCTTCGATGATATTGTCCAGCATTCACTGCCGTATTGCAGAACTGACATCACATAGTAATCTAGCACTCTCTTCTTTGTTTCTGGCGAAGGACGCGTTACAGAAGCTAAGTAAAGTACTAAGACACAAGAAAATAAGTTCATTAAGTCCATAAAATTAGACACCTGTACGTATAGAGAAAAAGAATATATATAATGAACTAAACTAAACTGCTTTATTCAGTGAAGCACACACACACACACACACACACACACACACACACACACACACACACACACAAGGTTTACGGCCACATCGCATTAAAACACCGGTTCCTGTACAATCATTGAAATTAAACAACATCCAGCCTAGATGGATAACCGTTTGGGAATACTAGCTGTTGATGTGCGGGTGGTGTAATGGATAATGATTAGAATTGCTAATCGGTGAGCCGAGTTCTAATCCCCGTTGAGTTCATTGCATTCTCTTACGCGCAGATACCCCTGGGAAAGGCATGAACTTGGAAAAAGATTAATAGCAGTAGAACACGAATCAATCAATATGAAACACACACACGCGCATATAAATATACATATATAGGAAAAAAATTATAACAAAGTGTAAAAAGTTTTCTTGTGACACGTTTCGCCTTTTAGAATTCATTGTTTGCTATGCTGGTGTGAATGCAAATGAAATCTGCTACAATATATATATATATTTTCTAAACATATGCTATTAAATATAAGAGACAATGAATGTCTATTATGTTTAATCATGAGCCGTTCTAAACGTCGTATTTTTGCTTTAATTTCAGTTGAAAATAAAGACAAAAATTCTCCAACATTTGGATAATTATTTATTGGTTTTCTTCTAAGCTTTCGGCTCACATGAGCCATCTTCAGAGAGGTTGTTTAAACTGAAATATATATATATATATATATATATATATATATATATATATATATATATATATATATATTCCATTTGTAAACGAGTTATTACGCAACCTTGGTTTCTAACATGAGTGGTAAAAATAAAATATATTTGGGATTAAATGGCCAAAACAAAATATATATTGGGAACTACTCATGGTAGAAACCAAGGTCGCGTAATAACTATTTTACAAATGGAAAATATTCAAAAGTTCTACAATATAATTGTATTGAACACTTTTTAATACAAATGTGCACTGGTCTAATCTTATTATGACCAGAAACTAAGTAATTAAACAACCAATCAATCAATGTGTATATATATATTAAGTTGTGATATGTTTCAACAAACTTGTGCTCAGTATTATCATGGTGTGTGCGGTCATGGCCCACCACAGCATCCCATCTGTTGTAGCGCTTAATAATGTGTTTCTTTTTTTGCCATCTATCTTAACCCTTTTGCTGTCCACTGTTTACCCAAGGTGGGTTATTTCTCGCTTTCCTCTGTCCCCTTCCCCCCCCCCTGTGAGTCTCCCAGGGTGCTTTTCTTTATCTGTTCCTTTTATTCTTATTATTTCTACATTTCCTTTACGTTTTCTTTAAAAATTCCTCGTTGCTCACATATTCAGTCCTTGATATTCTCAGCATCCTTCTGTAGGACAATGTTTCTGTTCCAAGGCTATTCATCTGCATGTAGGTTGTCCAACATTCACTTCCAGGCAGCAGGATCAAGATTATATAAGAGCACATCACGTTTCTCTTTTTTTTTAACAAAACATTTCGATTTCTTAATACTTTCATTTGTTTTTGAAAGACATCTTCGGATTGCGGTGTCATTTTTTAGTTCTCTATTAAAACATCCAAGCTTTAATTTTTTTTTTTTTTTTAATGTTCACCGGCTGTTTGAAATTGTCTCTTCGGGTATATGTAAAGCGATCTCCCAAACACGTGCTGCTCATAAACGGTTGCATTAACTACGGTTCGCCGGTGCCCTTCGAATTCTTTGACTCTTCTACCCCAGAGCCTCGTATAGGTCTTTTTGTTTTCAAACATATTTTCATGAATGTAAGGAAAAAATTGCGCTGATATACATAATGTGATTAAATAGACAGATATAATGAAACTGTCATAGATAGATAGATAGATAGATAGATAGATAGATAGATAGATAGATAGATAGATAGAAACAGACTGAGATAGATAGATAGATAGATAGATAGATAGATAGATAGATAGATAGATAGATAGAAACAGACTGGGATAGATAGATAGATAGATAGATAGATAGATAGATAGATAGATAGATAGATAGAAACAGACTGGGATAGATAGATAGATAGATAGATAGATAGATAGATAGATAATAAGAGACTGAGAAACAGACAGACACACACATACATACATGTACACACACATACATGTACACATACATGTACACATATATACACACACACACACATATATATATATATATATATATATATATATATATGAATATAAACAGACGTAGAGTGTTTGATAGATAGTTAAGTGCCATACGTTAAACACGCTTGGGCGATCATGTCTCGAATGATAGACATGAACATATTTCAGGATATATATGAATATACTGTGAATTAGACAGATAGATATCAATATACTGTGAGATAGATAAATAGATAGATAATGAAAAGCGAGAAAGAGAAAATAATGAAAAAAGAGACAGACAGACAGATAGATAGATAGAGAGTGAGATAGATAGAGAGATAGATAACAAGAGTGTGAGATAGATAGATAGATAGATATCAATACACTGTGAGATGGATAGATACGTAATGAAAAGCGAGAAAAAAATAATGATAGATAGATAATGTGTACGTATTTTTTTTTCAATTCTGATAAAATCCGCACATAGTTATTAAACTGTCTCGGTATACATTCGTGTTTGTGTGTGTGTACGCGCGTTCGTGTATATGTAGCCACTATACTTAGGAGCTAATTTTCATGAACTATTTTCCTTCAAACTGTGCACAGGGTATGCGTATGTCGGAAGTTGATATCAACGTGTATTTCATTGGTGTAATTCCCTAACATGTTTGATGACATGCTGTGTCGTGTGCAGGCACCTGCTTCCGGCTACACGATGTAAATTCACGTTCTGTTTTCGCCTGACCCTCAGTTTTTCACTAAACTTGGAAGTTTAAACAGGATAGTCAGTCAGTCAGTTACGTGCCATACGTGATACACGCTTGGGCGATCATGTCTCGAAAGAGACATGACTGACTGGGCAGAAGATTATCCCGCAGTTGGTTGCCATTGCTTTCCGCGGTAGACCAAGGCTATACTATAGAACCCAATCTGTCCTGCTATTTAACCCATAACTGGAAGGAAGAGACGGATTAATATCTTTCCTAAGGGTATTTGCGCGTAAGTGAATACAATGGATTCAACTGGAATTCGAACTCGGCTCCCCGGTTTCTCGTTCCGAGCCGATATCCACTGTACCACAACGCAGGATAGCAATCGCCTAATTTTATTAATAAAAATAACATATTTATGTGCTTTGTGGTGCAGTGGATATCGGCTCTGACAACATGATTAAGGCTTATACTGAGCATAAAGTGGGGGATCGGTTTTATATTGTTATGAAGTAATAAACTGATCCCCCACTTATTACTACTGATTAATTTCATACATTTATTCTCCGTCTATCTATGAGTCAAATAACTGAACAAATTGGGTTCTATAGCCTTGGTTGGCAACCAGTCTACCGCATAAAGCAATGGCAACCTACTGCGGGATAATCTTCTGTCCAGTCAGTCATGTCTCTTTCGAGACATGATCGTCCAAGCGTGTTTCACGTATGGCACTTAACTGACTGACTGTGTCTCTTCAGGACATGGGCGATCATGACTCTCCACAGCTTCTTATCCATTAAAGTTCTAAGCAATATTTGTCGTGGTTCTACCGTTCTTTGTCACTGTTTTGCCGCCCGTGTTCCCAAGTTACTCAGGAAGGTTACTCGTTGTTACTCTTTGTCCCCCACCGCCTACTTTCAGTATGGTCTGTGTGTGTCAAATTCTCCAAACCCTCTTTTTTCATTATGAATTTCATAGAGACTTCGACTGTCTCATTCAAATTCCAAGTATAAGCGTCCTATTTATTATGGTTTGTTTAACACTTCATCGTTGCTCGCGCCTCACTGTCTTAGCTGACCTGAAGTGAAACGACTCAGATCTATAGCTGATAGGGTCACTGTGTTGCGACAGGAAGCTTTTCTCGTCAGAATTCATTTTGCACATTTACAAATCCGCCATTCGTCCGTGCATTGAATGTTGTTGTCAATTGGAGTAGATAGATCTATCTATCGCCCGGTTCACACTCCACCCATGTCTATTGAACAGGTTAAGAGGCTCATCCCTTGTTCCCTGTTTAGGATGTGGTTTCCGGCTTTCTCTTTTCCAATCTTCTCACTTTGTTTTTTTTTTTTCAATTGGAGTAGATAGATCTATCTATCGCCCGGTTCACCTCCACCCACGTCTATTGAACAGGTTAAGAGGCTCATCCCTTGTTCCCTGTTTAGGATGTGGTTTCCGGCTTTCTCTTTTCCAATCTTCTCACTTTGTTTTGTTTTTTTCAATTGGAGTAGATAGATCTATCTATCGCCCGGTTCACACTCCACCCACGTCTATTGAACAGGTTAAGAGGCTCATCCCTTGTTCCCTGTTTAGGATGTGGTTTCCACTTTCTCTTTTCCAATCTTCTCACTTTGTTTTGTTTTTTTCAATTGGAGTAGATAGATCTATCTATCGCCCTGTTCACACTCCACCCATGTCTATTGAACAGGTTAAGAGGCTCATCCCTTGTTCCCTGTTTAGGTTGTGGTTTCCGGCTTTCTCCTTTTCCAATCTTCTAACTTTGTTTTTTCTTTTTCAATTGGAGTAGATAGATCTATCTATCGCTCGGTTCACACTCCACCCGCATCTATTGAACAGGTTAAGAGGCTCATCACTTGTTCCCTGTTTAGGATGTGGTTTCCGGCTTTCTCTTTTCCAATCTTCTCACTATTACGTAGCCCGCTGCACATCAGTGGCTTTACCGCCTTGCTCGTGGTGATACGATTAAAATATATACATATATATCTGGTCGGCTACTCCCGCTATTCATCTCGGCGTTCTTGACAAATTTCAAAAGAGGATGTGCAATGTAATCTTTGGCAGCTCGACTTCAGTCACTTTCTCACCGACGGGATGTGGCTCCGCTCTGTCTTTTCTACAAATATTCTCACGGCTTCTACTCTGACGAGCTTCTCACTCTGATGCCTCGACTACACGAATTCACTCATGTTACTAGACTGGCGGGCCTAGTTCGAATTCCAGACGAATTCATTGCATTCACTTACGCGCAAATACCCTTGGGAAAGGTATTAATCCGTCTCTTCCTTCCAGTTATGGGTCAAATAACAGGACAGATTGGGTTCTATAGCCTTGGTTGGCAACCAGTCTACCGCAGAAAGCAATGGCAACCTACTGCGGGTTAATCTTCTGCCTAGTCAGTTATGTCTCTTTCGAGACATGATCGCCCAAGCGTGTATCACGTATGGCACTTAATTGACTAGACTGGCAACTAGGTCCAACCCTTTTACCGTCAAAATAGACAAATGTAACCGTCACTTCTACTCTAACAGTTTCTTTTCTCACGCTTCCTACCTGTGGGACTCTCTTCCGTAAACTTGCTTCTCTGATAGCTGCACTCTACAAAAGTTTAAATGCAACGTCAATTGTCATCTTTTATCTTCTTGATTCCCATTCATTGTTCGACATCCCCTGTACCTTGTCCTCCTTTTTTACGAACTCTCCTCGCACTCTAGCTCCCTGCCTATCAATGGCATTAGTGCCTTGCTTGGGGTGAAACGATTATATATATATAAATATTCCGTCTATGGTTTCCATGTCATCATTCTGTAGAGACATATGTATCGTACTCCAGTTATATTCTTCCATGTAAAAAAAAAAAAAAAAAAAAAAAAAATAGTCCACCATTCAACGCCATGTAAAAGAATAGATATTACACAGTAGTTCAGAAATTTTTATTTTATAATTTGACGAACAAGAATAACAGAATTTACCGGAAATGATATATTTCATTTCCACGTGGCAACTTTGATAGTGATAAACATGAAGCTAGCAAGACAGAACATGAATAAAACAAAACTTGTTGAAGGAAACAGTAGTGCCTGTTTCAGATGGCGCACTCGGCACAGTTCTGAAGTGCTTTGGAAAGCAGATGTAAACATTGGGATTCTGTGGTAAAATGCAAAAGAGTCATGTTACAGAAATGAAATCAACTTGCTGTCACTTGATGCGTAGTGACGACTGCCAGTTAAGTACTATTTATTTTTTTCAGTGCCTCAATAAGGTTTCGAAAATGTCCGTCTTCTAGGAGAAAAAAGACACTCTGATTAAATATGATACGCATTACGCTTCTATAATATTTTATACACACTTCATGATAACGTCTTCTCTGATGGAAAATATTTTATTTAATGTAGGTTGTCTATTTTGTATAATATTATCTCCTAGGATTTTTACTCTTTCCTTGCATTGGGTACTGTAGAGTATTTTGGTATTATTCACAGATACCAAAGGCCGATAGCTACATTTTGGAATTTCGTAATGTGCACGCATTGCAATAACATTAAAATAAATAAATATATATATATATATATCTGTTTGTGTGTGTGTTTTATAATCATTTCACCCCAGGTAAAGGCGGGACTGCCACTGATGCACAAGGGGTTACAGTTAAAAAAAAAAAATAGTTACAGATCCCAAAGGTCGATAGCTGCATTTTGGCTGTTCGTAATGTGCACGCATTGCAATAACATTCAAATATATATATATATATATATATATATATATATATATATATATCTGTTTGTGTGTGTGTTTTATAATCATTTCACCCCAGGTAAAGGCGGGACTGCCACTGGTGCGCAAGGGGTTACAGTTAGAAAAAAATAGTTACAGAGGATGTAGAAGAGAAGATAAGAGATAGATGGAATCAAGTAGATAGAATGATGGCAATTGACCTTGCATTTAAACTTTTAAGGATTATAGCTATCAGGGAAGCAAGAAAACGTTAGGAAGTTCCACAAAAGGGAAGTGTGAAAGAAGAAACAGTTAGAGTAGAAGTGTAGGTATATTTGACAAATTTGACGATAAAAGGTGGGAATGTGATGCCAATCGAGTAGCGATTGTTAAGAAAATTAGTAAATACAAAACGGTGCAGGGAATAGTTGTGGACTATCATTGATTTCTCCTCGTTTGGAACAGTCCGCAGAGAGCCATTCATTGTAGAGAGACTAGTTGTCACTTAGTCTTAGTTTTTAGCGAAAGTCACCAGAGAAGTTTGGTTTTTAAAAGCAGCGAAATAAAAATAAAGAGTTTAGAATAAGGTCACAGAGAATTACGGCGAACATTCTGTCAGTTTATCTGAATTGAAAGCCATCAGTTACAAGTTGTGCAAAAATACAATGAGGACAGATACAAATTATTTTCAAGTAATTAGCTACAGTTATCTATCTATCTATCTATCTATCTATCTATCTATCTATCTATCTATCTATCTATCTATCTATCTATCTCAGTCTGAGAATTATCTATCTATCTATCTATCTATCTATCTATCTATCTACTCTCATCATCTATCTATTTCTAAATCTATCTATCTATCTATCTATCTATCTATCTATCTATCTGTCTACTACTTTCCTCAAATCTATCTATCTATCTATCTATCTCAGTTTGTATTCATCTATCTATCTATCTATCTATCTATCTATCTATCTATCTATCTATCTCAGTTTGTATCTATCTATCTATCTATCTATCTATCTATCTATCTATCTATCTATCTATCTATCTCTAGTCTGAGATATCTATCTATCTATCTATCTATCTATCTATCTATCTATCTACTCTCAAATCTATCTATCTATCTATCTATCTATCTATCTATCTATCTATCTATCTATCTATCTATCTATCTGTCTACTATCTATCTCAAATCTATCTATCTATCTATCTATCTATCTATCTATCTATCTATCTATCTCATGTTTATTATCTATCTATCTATCTATCTATCTATCTATCTATCTATCTCAGTATTTATCTATCTATCTATCTATCTATCTATCTATCTATCTATCTATCTATCTATCTATCTCAGTTTGTTATCTATCTATCTATCTATCTATCTATCTATCTATCTATCTATCTCAGTTTGTTAATTATCTATCTATCTATCTATCTATCTATCTATCTATCTATCTATGTGTCTAAGTCTGTTAATTATCTATTTATCTTTTGTTGATTTTTATCGTTCTATTTGCTTATATATATATACCGTATAAAGTACTTATGTATATGTGCACACTCCTACTCTTCTAGAACCAAATATATAAGCTTTCTGTCTCAACAATATAATATATAAGTTATGGCGAACTTTTTTTCCGTTAGTCTCAAATGAAAGCTAAGCCTTACTAGTTGTGTGAAACACGATGAGTACAGATACAAATTATTTGCATCAACTATAAATAATTAGTTTTAATTATGAGATGACCGTTAATAGCTGCGGTGTAGAGAGTCGTGTTTATTATGAGAAACGCAATTTTCACAAATTTGAAAATAAAACTATGTAAGCGTCATTATATATTCATATTTTTGTTGGTGTTTCTGTTGGTGTGACATACCAATGTAAATTTGTAAGCGAGATAAATATCGTGTGAATTGCATACCCACATTCACTATTTTTCATTTTGTTGATATCTATATCTCTACTGGCTTATATACATATATTGATCCTCGTAATTTATATATATATATATATATATATATATATATATATATATATAAGCCCTTATATGCAAATAGTCTGCTTCAATATATATATATATATATATATACGTAAATACTATCAGCACTAATAGCACGACTCTCAGGTTCATCCTTCATGCAATATTTAGGTTCTGAGTACATATAATTCAGGGAAAATTATATATGGAACCAGAGTATTGTATTTGAATATGAGGGCACTATATATATATACATATATGTGTGTGTGTGTGTGTGCGTGTGTGTGTGCGCGCGCGCTCACAGTATAAGTGCTTTTAAGCATACATGAACGCATCCTTGCATCTATCTATCTATCTATCTATCTATCTCTCTATCTATCTATCTATCTATCTATCTATCTGATATTGTTAATTATCTCAGTTTGTTAATTATCAATCTATCTCAGTTTGTTATCTATCTATCTATCTATCTATCTATCTATCTATCTATCTATCTATCTATCTATATATATATATATAAATTCATTATATATATATATATAATGAATTATTTTGAACATTATTTTTACATATATATATATATTTGTTATCTATCTATCTATCTATCTCAATTTGTTAATTATCTATCTATCTCAGTTTGTTAATCATCTATCTATCTATCTATCTATCTATCTATGACACACACACACACACACATTCTCATGTATATATGTGTGTGTGTGCGTGTCTGTGTGTATGTGTGTTTGTGTCTATTCCCGATTGCTATGACCTTGCAATTCATTGACAGTGAACTATCCTTGTAGCTATCTTCCTTTTTACCTTCTTCTTCTTCTTCTTCTTCTTCTTTTATGTGTCATGTCCCTTCAGGACGTAGGCGAGCACGGCCTTCCACGCCTCCCTATCTCTTGTGAGTCTTAGCACGCTTTCTCCTGTAACCTGACCCGAAACCTACTGTGCCATCCACCTGCTCAGGCCCGTCAAATATGTTATCAGGCCGCTTTCCCCTGTCTATCTTTCTCTTTATCTGACCTGTATGTATCAGATTCTCCAAGCTTTCCTTCCTCATCACATGTCCCAGGAACTGAAGCTGTCTTTTCCTGATGCTCAGTATTAATTTCCTTTTAATTTACATTTTTTTTCAAATTCTCACATACTCGATCCATAATATCCACTGCATCTGTATATAAAACCACATTTCAGTTTTTTTTTCATCTTTAGGCAAAATTCCATATATCTTCCTTTTCAAAGACTAATATATTCTTTGCACTAATACGTAATATATATATACATATATATATATATATATATATATATATATATATATATATTCCATTTTTAAACGAGTTATTTCGATACCCAGGTTTCTACCAAGAGTGTCTTCAGGCGATTTTTAATTGATTTTACCGTTTACCGTTTTTCTTTTTAAGAACGCTCTTGCAACGGTGTTTTATTTGAACGTTCATGTGGTAGGGAATTTATGAACGCGCAATTTTTAAATTAAAACGCGTTATTGCGTTTTCATCCATGGTTGTATGAACCTAATAGGTATTTCTTCGTGTGGATGTATTTAGTCATAATTTCCGTTCTTTCATTTAACAGATCGTCTTTATTTGGGTAATTTCTAATTTTTCTTCTTGGCACAGTGTACATAATTTTCCACCGTTGTAAGGCTTGGCTGTTTTTACAATGCTCCACGTTATGTCCGGGTCTAAATTTTGATTTCAATTTCCACACGTGCCTAGACAATTTTGTAATGTTTTTTTATATTTTTCTGTTTTAAACGTAGACCTGTGATTAAACCACTTGGTCTTAAAGGTGTCTTTGGTTGAGCCCAAATATATATTGTTTTGGCCATCTGAGTCATGTACCTCTGCCTTGAGAATTATTTCTTTTCTGTTGCTGAGACCTCGAAGTGGACATTTATTTTTGTCCCTGCAGTTGCATTCGTTGTTGGTGGTTTTGTTTTGTACGATGCTATTTAAGTTTTGTTTTTTTATGAAACTATCGAAATTATTAGTGCAACTATAGCTTAGTTTGATTGTGTTTCTGTTGAAAATTTTGTTATATACAT
>JBBBDQ010000715.1:2302500-2437500 GCA_037127315.1 Ascarosepion bandense
AAAATATAATTCGGTACAACCAAGTTATATATATATATATTTTTATATATTCATATGTTTTTTTTTTGTTTTTTTTTTGTTGAGAAAAAATGTCAAGTGATCTTTTTCTGCACAAATAACTTGATTAAATCTTGTATTTAAAATCCCTACATATTCAGTAACGATGTATGTCAGGGCACTTATTCTGCCCGAATGAGCACAAGGTTTCGCCCCAGTGAAATTAAAGACAAAAAATAAAAAAATAAAAAAAGGAACGCAAAGAAAGAATAAAATAGAAGGGGGGTAGGGTTTGCTAGTTCATTTTTCTTTTTTTAATTTTTTTTTTTTACACACTTAATGTTTATTTATGTAAATTTCAACGTGTCTGTTTTATATATGAAAAGTTAAGAGTCTAATCATTCGTTATTTTGGGGTTTTTTTTGCGAAATTACACATGTAATAGACATATCTTTGCGTATTTATCAGATGCAAGAATCAACACTTGTCAGTGTGTGTATTTTAGTCTGTGCTTTGCGCTATTTTTATGGGTTATTGAATAGAAATACGAAGAGTTACACAAACAAAATCTGAATAATATAAGATATTCAGATTATACAGGGCTGATAGCATACACGGAAAGAAAATACAGGACCCCCTACAGAAGGTAGCAAGGGAAAGCGATAAGAAAAGACTATATATAAACTACTAGAAAACTGAATGTATGGTCATCAGCAAAAAGAGGAGCCCGAAATGCCAAATACAAACTGCGTATCTATCTAAACTTATTTATAAATGGAACTTTGTGTGTGTGTGTGTGTGTGTGTGTGTGTGTGTGCGTGTGTGTCCCCGTTACGTATAGACTCCGAAACGGCTAAACCGATTTTCTTGAAAATTTACACAGTTGCACTATAAGTGTCTGCGATTGTTCTTAGCTAGGTTTTGTGTCGAGGTACCCCCGATAAATATCGAAAATCGATAATCGAAAAAATCGTGTTATAGAAGGAATGGTCCGATTTTAATCAAATTTGATACACTCATAGACAAAGACATAAGAAACGATATTCAGAAGTTTCAAGGTTGCAATTCTTACAATAGTGCAGAAAATCGATTATATATATATATATTATATATATATATAATATATATATATTAAGGGCAAGATGTTTGTGTGTGTGTCTGTTTATCTGTCTGTCTGTCCTTTATACAAATCTACAATTTTTATCCGATTCTCTCCAAACTTCACACAAAATATTCTTTAGGCTGTGTCTGAGCTCCAGGACCATGGATTAGTTTTAAAGCTTTCATTATACCCGAGCAACGCCGGGCTATACTGCTAGTATACGATATTCAGATGATACAGGGCTGATAGCAGACACGGAAAGGAAAATACAGGACCCCCTACACAAAGTATCAAGGGAAAGCGATAAGAAAGGACTATATATAAACTAATAGAAAACTGAATGTAGGGTCATCAGCAAAAAGAGGAGCCCGAAATGCCAATTACAGGCTGCGTATACTAAAATCAAACAAGTGCAGAAATTTAAATACGGGGAAGTATTCTAAAACAAACGACGGAAAGTGTGAAACTGAGCTCTATCAGGATATCAAAACAATGGAAGAGTGATACCAAGGAGGGTGGGACAAACGAATGATTTGTTAACTACATTTGGGTTTATCAAGAGACTTAAATAACATTGTACATGACAGGAAAGAGAAAATTTTTACGATAGTTTTTATGTTCACGAAGCTTTTCTGTTGTTCGTTAAATGATTCGGTAAAAATACTTGTTATATTTGTGTTATTTTTAAAGACATAGGGTCTGATTGTTATTGTAAAATTAATATTTCTCAATAAGCAAACCAAAATTTGTTTGTTTTGTAGTGAACAAAACAAATTCAACATTCAAATCTGACTCATCGATTTTTTTCATAAAAAAAAAAATTAAAATAAACTTTAATTATATAAAAAAAATAAATATCAAATTTCTTTTACGGACCCTTTTTGTGAGCCTACGTGGATTTTGTTTATCGTCTAACAGGAAGACCAGAATTACATCCGGGTATGAATTCCCACTTACATGCTCGGAGGCCCCGGAAAGGAAATAAACGGACGACACAAGCAAATAATCGACGGTAGAGAAAATACGAGCATAATTAACACGTCCCTTGACAAACGAGAGGATTGGTCCACATTGTACATACAGCAATGCCTCCCTGATTAAAGAGGTTTTGCTTGTTTTAACCTTTTAATACCATTCAATTTAAAAAATAAACCACATCACTTGACAAGACACAAGAAATGACGAAACAAAATAGTTACTTTCGTAGAGATATTATAACATATCCATGTTATAATTTCTGAATAAATATTGTTAGCTCTACTTTGTATTGAGCACATTTTTAGAATAGTGTTTCTTTGGACAAGGAATATTATTCCATCCATACGTACTATATATATATATAATCAGACCAGGGACCACAACGCCACTATTTTGTCACTGTCTTCGGCCATCCGCCATGGACTTATATTTTCAATTCAATTCTCTTTATTGTTAATAACTTAAATGTTCTATGTTTACTGTGTGTTAATATTTACTCTTTGATAATGGCTTATGTGAGCCGAAAGCTTAGACCCGATAAAAAAATCAACAATTACTGTGATTTTTTGTTGTCTTTCAACGACATCACCATCAAGTATATCAGACGGTATGAACGGATCCTACACAAAATTAATAGACAAAACTTGCCTATATTATTCAATGAAACCTGCATTAATATATATATATATATATATATATATATATATATATATATATGGTACGTATGGATGGAATAATATTCCTTGTCCAAAGAAACACTATTCTTAAAAAATAAATATCTGAGTAGTGATATTTGGATGTGCGTTGTGGTGCAGTGGATATCGGCTCGGAATGAGAATTCGGGGAGCCGAGTTCGAATTACAGTTGAATTCCTTGCATTCACTTATGCACAAATACCCTTCTGAAAGGTATTAATCTGTTTCTTCCTTCCTGTTATGGGTTAGATAACAGGACAGATTCGGTTCTATAGTCTTGGCTGACAACTAGTCTACCGCAAAAAGTAATGGTAACCTCCTGGGGAATAATCTTCTGCCCAGTCAGTCATGTCTCTTTCGAGACATGATCGCCCAAGCGTGTATCACGTACGGTACTTAACTGACTGAGTGTTATTTGTGACGAAAATCCCATTACGTTTTAGACAGTTGTCATATCTGGTCAGGTGCTCCTGCTATTCATCTCGATATATACAAAACTAAAAATTAAATCAGACATGTTATTCCATGGTTTAGCAGAATTATAGGGCTATTGCAGGTAAACCGTCATCAGCTTCCGTCTTTATTGTACAGAAGATTATATATATATATATATATATATATATGTTATAGTGGAACATCCTGCCATCTCCGAGAATAGAATGCTCTACTTAATAAAAGACGGTAACGAGCGGTACGAAGATGAAAAAGGTCTTAGGCATTCGCTTGACTTTTCTGTGACACTGTCAGCCCTCTGCCTTCGGGTAGAGGGGGCTCTCTGCTTCTGAGTAGAGAGCACAAACCCAGTCGTGGTTCCGCCGAAGGGTAGAACCACGACTGGGGAAAAATAGACAGAAATTTTTTGGCTCGGCTATATGGCCTGGAATACCCACTATAAAATGACCATGTGTCACATCTGGCCTTGCGTGGGAAGGCTAGTAAACACAAAAAAGGTCTTAGGCGAAGGCATTCACTGTTCAATAGTCTATTCCGCTCTGTCCCCTAGCTTGCCCATATGTGCATTATTGTTAATTGTACCGTAGTACAATAAATCTCTATTTCTTATTTCTGGTGTGGAGTTCCATTCTTCAACTGATCTTTTTATACTGTATGCCTTTTCAGGTCATATATATATATATATATATATATATATATATATATATATATATATATGATGTATCATACGCCAGTAGTTAGGGTGCTCTAATTCATTACTGAATGAGCGATGCGTAAATGCTCTTCCAGAGTGCTCAATCAGGGTGTGAGAGCGTAAATACTATATATATATATATATGTATATATATATATATATATATATATAATAGTAAACGAAACAAAACAATAGGTGATGCGTTTCGTGGAATATGACTTTGGACGTGTGTTAGTTTGGTTTTTTAAAGTCTAGAATGAAAAACAAGGTGGGTAATGAAAATGTGCTGAGATTCTTGATCCTAAGAGAGACAATAAATTTAATTATCCGACGACAAGTGGCCATATACACTGAAAGAACACGGTACATAGAAGATATCTCTGGAACTACTGTCTTGTAAAGCTAGCCGTGTCGAGGTTACGGCGTGCGTTGTCGTACGGCAAAGATGACATCCTACAAACAGGTTCTTTCTGTTTGTGTAGTGTTTGACAGTATCTAATGGCGTAAACTGTCAATGTAGTCCACAAGCAACAAAGCTTTCCATCTCAAAAAGTAGTTGCTGACAGTTTGTTCAGTGATTGGTGAAATTTTGCGTGGCGGCGACGATGAATGCTCTCAGATCATGGATTGATTGATTGATTTATTGATTTGTTTTTTACGGTTTATCAACCATTTGTGGGTTATTTAAAGTCAAATAATATTTTAGGATATGCAAGAATGAAATGTTTTTGCGTCTGAAAATGTAATATATTTGTTGAGAACAACAATGATTTTTTACTATTTAACCCAAAGCTGGAGGGAGGAGATGGAAGAGAATGTAACGAATTCGAATTCGGCTATCCGACTTCTCATTCCAAGCCACTGTTTATAACATCACCCAAAAATCTTTCAGATCACAGCGTCATTTTGCGTTGTTATTTTTGTTCTTCAGTCAATCAATCGAGGACCTAAAATTGTATTTTTGTTCTTAGCAGGCAAAATTGTTATAGCTCACACCACCATATTTGGCTATTGTCTCATGGTGATAGTGTTTTGTTGTTGTGGCGTCACATTCAAAAAGGCCCAGTTTATTTTAATCATTTCACCCCAAGAAAGGCGGTAATATCACTGATGTGCAGGAAGCTATATAAGTGTTGAAGATCAACCCTTTTTACACATAAGAATGGACTCGTTTGATGTGTACATATAATCCTGCTTATACAGAGAGAAGCAGTTGTTGAGTTGAGTAGTTCACTCGGTTCACACTCCACCCACGTCTATTGAACAGGTTAAGAGGCTCATCCCTTGTTCCCTGTTTAGGATGTGGTTTCCGGCTTTCTCTTTTCCAATCTTCTCACTTTAGTTTCTTTTTTTTTCAATTGGAGTGGATAGATCTATCTATCGCCCGGTTCACACTCTACCCACGTCTATTGAACAGGTTAAGAGGCTCATCCCTTGTTCCCTGTTTAGGATGTGGTTTCCGCTTTCTCTTTTCCAATCTTCTCACTTTGGTTTCTTTTTTTTTTCAATTGGAGTGGATAGATCTATCTATCGCCCGGTTCACACTCTACCACCGTCTATTGAACAGGTTAGGCTCATCCCTTGTTCCCTGTTTAGGATGTGGTTTCCGGATTTCTCTTTTTCCAATCTTCTCACTTTAGTTTCTTTTTTTTCAATTGGAGTGGATAGATCTATCTATCGCCCAGGTTCACTCCACCCACGTCTATTGAACAGGTTAAGAGGCTCATCCCTTGTTCCCTGTTTAGGATGTGGTTTCCGGCTTTCTCTTTTCCAATCTTCTCACTTTGGTTTCTTTTTTTTTCAATTGGAGTGGATAGATCTATCTATCGCCCGGTTCACACTCTACCCACGTCTATTGAACAGGTTAAGAGGCTCATCCCTTGTTCCCTGTTTAGGATGTAGTTTCCGGCTTTCTCCTTTCCAATCTTTTCACTATTACGTAGCCCCCTGCACATCAGTGGCTTTACCGCCTTGCTCGGGGTGATATGATTAAAAAAAAAAAAAGAAAAAAAAAAGAAAGTTGTACAGCCGCTAGTTGGTCAGCAAGAATATAGACTCGGATATAGTATTTCACTCCAAGACTGTATATATTGATTTCTACTAACAGTATTCCTGAATGGACTAACCCGTATTCCAGTTTGTATATTTTTCTTAAATACAACATACATTTTTTATCTCCATATCAGCTTTTGTTATTTATTATTTTCTGTGTTTTCTCAACAAGAATCCACAACAATAAGTGAGTTAAAATTTTAGGCTGGAGGAGAGTGAAGACAAAGACGAACCAGCTACAGTGCGTGAAAGAGAAAGGGCAAGAGAAGGATGTGAACACTGGAGTGAAGACAGTTGCGAAGGCAGAGAGAAAGGAAAAGAACAAGATATACAGGGTGATGTAGAAAGGGCTGGAGTTAAGTGGATAAGAGATGGGGATTGATGCTTTGACATTGGATTTTGATTCCTGGAGGTTGTAGCCGTCAGGAAGGAAGGGAGTTCCACAGGCGAGAAGCACGAGAAAAGAAGCTGATGGAATAGAACTGTCGCCTGCATTTGGTTGATTTAACTGTAAAAGAGGGGACGTTGTTGCCAGTCTGGTTACATGAGTAAATTCTTGTGGAGGGGGCACCAGTCCAACATTAAGGTTGTTTCGACTGCTTCAAGAAGTGCTTTTTACACTCTGTAACTCCGTGTTTAGAGTTTTCACATAGTCTTGACCCTGGCATCAGTTCAAACATTTTCCCCCATATATTGTGGATTGTTTTGCTTAATGTTCGTATTTTCTTTATTCCATATCAAAACTTGGAAATTCTCCAACATATTTCAATTAAAGTTTTCACTTTCCAGAACAATAGATCATAATTATGGTATAGCATAGTGATGATCCACGTATACTGTCTTAATATGTATAGGAAAGCATATTAAAACGTTTTCAGTTTAAAAATGTGTTTTTGTGACAGTCAAAACGTTTTAATATTCTTTCCTATAATTATGGTAGAGATATAGAAGAAATAAAAAGTCGTCAGTTTAAACTGAAGCCAGGCGGATCGATATATGAATATCCATACCTTACATTTCGGAACTTTCTTGTATAAGGTTTGCACCTTGACGTGGTGTAATGGTTAGCAAGCTTGTCTCGCTAGAATCATTACAGTTGTAGTTCGATTCTCACTGGATGCCCCAAACTTTCAGTTTTGTGTCTCATCTAGAACCTATTACAACTGAGTAGTGAGTTTGATCCTCACTGGGTTCCCCATACTTTCAGCCTATGCCACATCTAAGCGGTGCTTAGAAAATCATCTATCTAAATATACGGGAACCTCAACGTGGCGTAATGGTTAGCAAGCTTGTCTCGCTAGAACATTAGTAATGAGTTCAATCCTCACTGGGTGCGTCAAACTTTCTTGTACCTCATCTCACCGGTGCTTAGAAAACAAACTCTCTCGTATAAGGCCGTGGGGAAGAAAATCCTCGATGCGAGTTAATAGCAATAAATTTGTTTGTTTAACAGCATATCGACTCATCAAGGGATATTTTACACGTTGGTTTCCACATGTCTGCAAGTGTCTGCAAGTGCATGTGTCGATTTTCAATTTAATTCTAAGTGGGATGCTTATGAGATCGTGATACGTCAGAACTACATATTCTTTTCTAAAAAATATTTACATATATTTATTTATTTATTTATTTATTTATTACATCCACATCGCTACTCATTTGTGTAGATCGTGTAGGACTCTGGGTTGTAAAATAAACTCAGATACCTAACGACACACCGGTGGATTGTGGGTAATAAATACAACCTATGATATATGCGCGTAAAGGGAATGAAATTAACACGACTGGAATTCGAATTCAGCTCTCCATGATTTCTTTTTTTTCTTTTCTTTTTTGTGAGTCAAAATTTAATACATTTTTTGAGAACAGCAATGATTTTCCCAGACACAAGTCTTACTATTTAACTCATAGCTATAGGGGGAGATGATGTATATCTTTCCAAAAAGTGCGTAAGTGTATGTCACGAACGCGACTGGAATTCGAATTCGACTCTCCTATTTCAAATTCCAAAACGTAATCTATTACACCACCCGCACATCTTCTAGATCATCGAAACAGCCTTTGGATTTTTTATCTTAGCTAGCAAAATTGTTGTTACATCTCATTGTTTCATCTCTTTGCCTTAACATGAAACAATATTAAAACAAGGTCTCTAGAATAAAGGTTCGGACGTAGTGTTGGGATCTTGTAACAAGAAGTAAAATAAGGTTAGGGAGCCAGCGCCTTCATGCCAAAATTTAATTTTCTTGAGAGGATAAGTAATTTACAAAAAAAAATGCATTGCTGGAATTATTCTTTTTCAAAAATATATTTTTGGTAATTTTTTCTTATTTTTTACTAGTCAGTCATTTAAGTGCCATACATGATACACGCTGGGGCGATCATGTCTCGAAAGAGACATGACTGACTGGGCAGAAAATTATCCCGCAGTAAGTTGCCATTACTTTATGTGGTAGACTGGTTGCCGACCAAGGCTATAGAACCCAATCTGTTCTGTTACTTGGAATTTGAACTCGGTTTCCTGATTTCTCATTCAGGGACGATATCCACTGCAATACAACGCACATCCCAAAAATGTTGGTGCATATATATATATATATATATATATATATTCGTCATCTTTTATTTACTAGTATTTTTATTATAAAAATATATACTTTTATAGTGATTTGTCCGAGTTTGGGGGTTAACTATTTGCCCATAGTTTAAACCCTAACAGGTGCTACCACATCGGGCCAGGGTGGATCTGGGGACAATAACAATTAAGAAGTGGTTTTACACTTCTCAAAATTTCCCAACCAGATGCCTAAAAGCAAGAGGTAAAATCAAGCATTTTAAATTTTATTTAGTTTCATTTTAACTACTAAGGCTTTCATTAGTAATCATATTAATAGCCATTTTCCAACAAGAAAATATTTGGCATTCATTAAGCTACCAGCCACTACTGCTTTCGTTTGAAATTTATAAAATCTTACTCTTAAATGAATGAACCAGGAAAAAAAGATTTTCAAATCCAGTAGCTGTAATCTCTCTTTCCAGTAATGATGGTGGTTTCCTTCCTAAACTTTTATCCAAAGTAGTGTGGAATGTCAACATCTTATGTCCTTACTTTCTTTTGTTTTAATAAGCTCTTTGCTATGGTACCTAGACCTTATAAATTTAAACGCAGTACTAGATTGGCAGTATGGTCTCATTAATTTATAGTTGAATTGGCTAGATGTAAGCTCTGTGCTGACATTTTTTTTCCTTGTTCTTATGGCTTGCAGATATTTCGTCTGGCTCCATGCTTTTTCATTAACTTTGATGTTGAAAACTTTAAATGTAATCTTGATCGTTACCTACTATCTTCCTAGTTATTCTATTATTGTTCTTGTTTTTTTTATTCTAATTCTTTCATACACAGTAACCTCTTATGCTTTATCAGTTCACTGCCTTGCTTGGGGTAAATTCGATTAAAAAAATTGCTGTTTCCCCACAAAGAAACATTTGGCATTTACTGACCGACTTACCACTTCTGCTTTAGGTGGAAATCTATAAACTCTTTTCGTTAAAACAATTTTTCATGAAAATAGGATTCTCAAATCCAGTAGATGTAATCATTCCTTCCAGCATTGATGGTAGTTTCCTTCCTAACATTTTGTTCAAAGTAGTGTGGAATGTCAACATCTTGATTATGTTATTACTTTCTCTTCGAGTAATATGTGCTATTCATTTTAGTTGTTGCAGCTGTTTATAGTTCTCAAGGTACGTGGTTTCTCTTATTTTGTGCATTTCTTTGTTTGTGATTGTTTAGCGTCGGTCTAAAATGTTTAAAGAACGATGGTATTTGCCGAGACCCCTTCACTTGCTCAAGGCGATTTTTAACAATAGATCTTAGAAAGCAGTTGGATAGCGGTGACAGTTCAAGACATTTTTAACATATAATTGATCTGCAATTTGTTTGGAGTCAAGGATTATATTGAGAAAACCACCTAAAAGAATTTTTTAAAAAATTTTATATTATTATCTTCCTTCCGGTTTTACTGCCATGCTTGGGGTAAATTCGATAAAAAAATTTAGCCGCTTCCCTACAAGAAAACATTTTGCCTTTATTAAGCTACCTGTCACTACTGCTTTTGTTTTAAATTTATAAAATCTTTCTCTTAAAACAGGAAAAAAAGGATTCTCAAACCCAGTAGATGTAATCTCTCTTTCCAGCATTGATGGTAGTTTCCTTCCTAACATTTTGTTCAAAGTAGTGTGGAATGTCAACATCTTGATTATGTTATTATTTTCTCTTCGAGTGATATGTGCTATTCATTTTAGTTGTTGCAGCTGTTTATAGTTCTCAAGATACGTGGTTTCTCTTATTTTGTGCATTTCTTTGTCTGTGATTGTTTAGCGTCAGTCCACAATGTTCAAAGAACGATGGTATTTGCCGAGACTCCAGGCTTCACTTACTCAAGCTGATTTTAAACGATTGATCTTAGAAAGTAGTTTTATAGAGCTGGCAGATGAGGTAACTGAACGGTTTTGACAATTTTGACACGAGTTTTCAGGTTAATGTATAGGTTTTATAGCATTACTAATTTAAATGAAAAGAAAATGAAATTAAGGTGAAATAACATTGGCCTTTAAAAACTTTAAAAGCAATATTAAGCGTCGTCTACTATTTTCTTAATTTCTCATCATTTAATGTTCTCTCTCTCTCTTTAATAACTAGCAGTATAGCCCGGCGTTGCTCGGGTGTATTGAAAGCTTTAAAACTAATCCATGTTTCTGGAGCTCAGACTCTTTGGACATTGACATAAAAGACTAAAAAGCAATAGTAGTTTCCAGTTAAAGCGAAGACTGAAAGAAAAGTGAATGGATGTAAGTCAAATTTTGATTTCCTGGTATCGATATCAATTAAGTTTTTTTAAGAACTACAATTATACCTACTTAGAGCCAAACCCGAAGCAAAAACTAAAATAAATGGGCTGAAAAAAAATACAGACATACAGGCAGATAAAAAGACACACACACAAACGTCTTGCCTTATATATATATATATATATATATATATATATATATATATATATATATATTATCGATTTTCTGCACTATTATAAGAACTGCAACCTTGAACCTTCTGAATATCGTTTCTTATGTCTTTGTCTATGAGTGTATCAGATTTGATTAAAATCGGACCACTCCTTCTATTACTCCTTTTTTTCGATTATCAATTTTCGATATTTATCGGGGGTACCTTGACACAAAACCTAGCCAAGAACACTTGCAGACGCTTATAGTACAACTGTGTAAATTTTCAAGAAAATCGGTTCAGCTGTTTCGGAGTCTATAGGTAACGGACACACACAGACAAAGTTCCATTTATAAATAAGTTTAGATGTTTGATTTTTCTCGTTCTTTCACACTTTGTAACCCGTAAATACAATGTCAATCATTGTCTTGTGTCATTTTAATTCCTTTTTTATTGGTCTCTCTCTATTTATCTCTCCTTAATAATGTTTTTCTTCTTCTCATTCTTTCACGCTCAGTACCCCATTAAATACAATATCAATCGATATTTGATGCGTTCTTAATTCCTCCTGTTTTATTGGACTGTCACGTTTAACGATGTTTCTTTTATTCTGATTTTTTCACACTGTTACTCTTAAATGCAATGTCAATCGTTAAATTAAGCCTTATTAATTCATCATTTTTTATTGATCAGTCACACCTTAATAATGTTTTTCTTTTTCTCATTCTTTCAGCCTCCGCACCTTTTAAATGCAATGTCAGTCGGTGTTTCATGTCTACTTAATTCCTCATCTTTTATTGGTCTGTCTCTCCTTAATAATGTCAATCGGTGTTTCATGTCTACTTAATTCCTCATCTTTTATTGGTCTGTCTCTTCTTAATAATGTCAATCGGTGTTTCATGTCTACTTAATTCCTCATCTTTTATTGGTCTGTCTCTTCTTAATAATGTCAATCGGTGTTTCATGTCTACTCAATTCCTCATCTTTTATTGGTCTGTCTCTTCTTAATAATGTCAATCGGTGTTTCATGTCTACTTAATTCCTCATCTTTTATTGGTCTGTCTCTTCTTAATAATGTCAATCGGTGTTTCATGTCTACTTAATTCCTCATCTTTTATTGGTCTGTCTCTTCTTAATAATGTCAATCGGTGTTTCATGTCTACTTAATTCCTCATCTTTTATTGGTCTGTCTCTCCTTAATAATGTCAATCGGTGTTTCATGTCTACTTAATTCCTCATCTTTTATTGGTCTGTCTCTTCTTAATAATGTCAATCGGTGTTTCATGTCTACTTAATTCCTCATCTTTTATTGGTCTGTCTCTTCTTAATAATGTCAATCGGTGTTTCATGTCTACTTAATTCCTCATCTTTTATTGGTCTGTCTCTCCTTAATAATGTCAATCGGTGTTTCATGTCTACTTAATTCCTCATCTTTTATTGGTCTGTCTCTCCTTAATAATTTTTTTCTTTTTTTCATTCTTTCAGTCTTCTTACCCCTTAAATGCAATGTCTATCGCTATCTACTGTCTACTTATTTCCGCGTTTTTAATTGTTCTCTTTCTCCTTAATTGTGTCTTATTCTTTGACCCGCATTAATTGTTTGTATCTTGTATTCTTTTATTCTTGTATCTTGTATCTTGATATCTTGATATCTTGTATCTTGTATTCTTTCACCCGCATTAATTGTTTGTATCTTGTATTCTTGTATCTTGTATCTTGTATCTTGTATCTTGATATCTTGTATCTTGTATTCTTTCACCCGCATGAATTGTTTGTATCTTGGTGGCTTTACCGCCTGCCTTGGATTGGTTTGAACTGATTTTAAAAAATATGATCCAAAATGAATATCGATTGATTTGGTTTAAACGTCTATTTGACCTTAAGTTTCCTCCAGACCTCAAATGGAAGTTATATATATATATATACAATCTCTCGTTAAAAGATGACCGGAAAAGTGTTGGCTATTTGTCTGTTACTACTTCAGAATGTAGCCAAATCTTTCGGCCATCTTTCATCTTTACAAATGTCAACTAGCTGGAGCTACCCAATCCTCTCTTCCCAGCTTTGAGAAAATTAATCTACTTCACGTGGTTTTTTGCGTAATGGGTTATTTATTATCCTATACCTTGTTTCACATAGACACAACATCGCAAGCCTCTCACGCCAATTGTTCAGACAAGCTCTTTTCTTTCGTGTTACCAATTCAGATCATTATATCTAAGAATCGCATCTCTGCATCCACAGTATCAAATCACTCTTATTCTCCCCGTATACTTTTGGTAAAAATAACTGCTTTCTGGGAGCTTACTGGAACAATACAATCTTAACCTCTTTTCAACTCTCGAATTAATAATTTTCTATCCTCTATATCATCATAGTCTTTATTTTATACTGTTCCCCTTCGTAGTTCATATTACACACCTTGTTCATTAATACCCTAGATTGACTGGCTCTTATATCTTTGTAAATTTACTGAACTTTTTTAAAAAATTGGTTCATTTAAAGAAATCGAAGATTTAATTAGGGTTGCTAATACTATTAGTTTAAATAAAGCACGTTATACTAAAACGAAAGGAGTACTAGTTAAGAAAATTAGAAAATTTAAATAAAAAAATATATATTTGGCAATTATTATTTTTTTTTTTTTGTATTTTTCATCTTACTCAATGCCTGTAAGTATTAAACTTAATTTATTTCTTGCTATAATACGATTTTGTACAACCAACAATATATATATATATATATATATATATATATATATATATATATATAAGAAAAATTAAGGCATACACGTTATTTCATGGTAAATCAGAAGTGTAGGCCTATTTCAGCCGAACCATCATCAGCTTCAGTCTTTATTGCACAAAGGATTTTACACGAATTTTTACATATATATATATATATATATATATATATATATATATTAGTGTTAAGATATAATGATGCTTAGTGCCAAGAGTGCTGTTGTTTTTTTATTGGTTTACTTGTCGAAACGCATTTTCGGCAAGCAAATTTTGTCATAATGTGCTTGATATCTAGAAAAGTGATAAGGCGTTAAAATAATTAATGTGGATAAGTTTGTCACTTAACTGAGCAGGGTTATACCGATTTTCGTCAGGCTATATAGATATATAAATGATTGGTCCTGTAAAGTTCTCAGTCCAACCAAATTTCCAAATATGAATAAAAATACAATTTTGAGTTTGGACGAGGAACGTTATATATATATATATATATATATATGTGTGTGTGTGTGTGTGTGTGTGTGTGTGTGTGTGTGTGTGCGTGTGTGTGTGTGTGTGTGCAAGTTAGTGTTTTTTAGGAGTTACTTTCATTCACTCTTTCTCTTTTATTTGATTTACTGAATGAAACCTTTTCAATGGATATTAATTTATGACTAGTATTTCTTTCATCTGAATTTTGCCTCTTTTCATCACAACTCGCAGCTCGTCATGCTACGATTGTTAAGCAAACAGCGCGAATCGAAAATTGAAAATGAGGTATATTCGAACCTTGAGTAAGATGCATATCCGCGTAGGAGCGGCAAGGCCTTTGACTGAATTTGTCGCGGTGGTCTATCGGCCAGAGAAATTTATACAAAGGTTAGTTCACTGTGTCGGGCCAGACAATTTCTCTCGTCAGAATCCATCTTGCACATTTAGAAATCTCTCATTTGTTCCCTTGCATTGAATTATTGCTTGCATATCTGGTTTGAAGTTCCATTAATATGTAGATTCTCGACAAAATCCAAAGAAGGTTCTGTGGATTATCTCTGGCGTTTCTATGAATATTTTCCTGGTTGTAGTTGCAATGAACTGAATTTAAGCGTATTATTAAATTGTCTATGAAGTCTCATCGTTTTACTATTGAATTATCTAGATTTATCTGAAAGTTTGTTTTTTTTTCTAATTGTTGTAGAGTAGTTTTTGCACTGAAGGTTATAACCGTGCTATGTCGGTTGCTAATCGACTTAACGTACCCAAAATGTTAGGAACTTGGTAATCTTCCACTGAAAGCTGACTCCTTAATATCCGGCTAACTGCCGACTAATATTAACTGCCTAGTAGTTCTACTGAACTCTAATAGAACTCTAGAGGACTCCTATGAACTTCCCAAGAACTTCTAAGAACTTCTCTAGAACTTCCTGTTAACTCTTATTAATATAGGAGGGAGAGGCCATTATCTGAAGAAATCGGTGTGTTTCCCCATAACACTAATGAAGTTATACCTCATGTTACGAGTTGTCGTTCCCGATTACACGTCGTTTGTCAACTATAAATACTTTCATGGCTTCTGCCCTGATGAACTTAAATCACTGGTGACCCTAGGTGTGAGTTTTCACGAGATACTAGATTGGCAACTAGGTCCCACTCTTTTACAGTGAAACCGATGAAATGTAACCGCAATTTCTACTCCAATAGCTTCTTTTCTCGCACTTCCCGCCTGAGGAATTCCCTTCCGCATGCTTGCTTCCCCGACGGCTATAACCTCCACGAGTGTAAATGTAAGGTCAATAGACACCTCCTAACAAACTAACTCTCCCATTCTCTCCAACTCTCCCCCTGCATACATCCTAACTCGTCTATCGCCCTGTTTAACCCCCTGCGCTATAGTGGCAGTGGAATGCCTTGCTTGGGGTGACATGATTATATATATATATATATATATATATATATATATATATGGAAGTCGTAATCTCACTAGAAAAGCGTTAAAAGCACATAAAATCTTGTTATTGTACAATAAGCAAGAATAAAAGAATATAACATCATAGTAAAATACGTACATTTACATTAAATGTTAATACATTCATCATAACTTCTAGAGAACGAAATATGAAAACATCTGTGACTCTGTTGTCCCTATTAGTGGTGTTTAAGAGCTCAATGTTGGTGATCCGCAGCCTTCTACATCCTCTGTGCAAATAAATATATTGAATGTAAATATCAGTAAATTTAACATAAATTAGTTTATTTTCTACTATCGCAAAATAATATTAATAACTGTATTTATTTAACCTTACAAAATCATTTTATTTTATAATGTCTTACAGCGAACCACATTCACAAATAAAGAGTCCGCGATGTACTGTAAAGATCGCCAAATTGTAAATTTTTACATTTACAAGTATCTGCGTACATGTATTCGTAAATTTATATTACTTTTTTTGTACTATATTAAAAGCTAAAATTTATTTGGAAGCTTAAAAAAGATTCTTATTGACCATATACGAGGGTCATTCAATAAATAAGGTGATTTATTCGGTATAAGGACTTCTAATACAGATAGAAGCTTACCTTTTTTTCAACGTAGTCGCCAAGCAATGTCACACACTTTTCCCATTTGTGCACAAGCTTCCGTATTCCCTTAGCGTAAAAATGTTTGAACTGATGTCTCAGCCAATCGCTCACAGCACTTTTGACTTCCTCGACACTTTCAAACTTTGTTCCTATCGTGAACGCTTTCAAGAGACCAAAAAGTTGAAAGTCTGAAGGGGCAAGTCTGGGTTGTAAAGGGGAGACACTGCTGGGACAACTCGACCCTCTTCTGTTTGTGCCCTGCAGTAAGCATCTTTGGCACCCACCGGCAGCTGACCTTCGAGTAGGCAAGGTCATCATGGACAATTTTGAGTGCTGTTCCAACAGATAGGCTCAAATTCTTTGCAATGTCATCCACTGTCACTCTTCTGTCAGACTGAATGAGGTCATTGGCTGATTCGATCACCTCAGGAGACATCATTTCTGTAGGCCTCCCAGGCCTGTCTTCATCTCCAACACTGCTCCGTCCTTCTTTAAAGAATTTAGCCCATTTGTAGATACTTTTTGGCTGAAACATGTGGCACCATACACAGTTGACATTCTCCTATGAATTTCAACTGGTTTGCACCCTTCAGCAACAGAAAATTTGAGCGTGCTTCTTGGTCGGCCATCTTTGTTGATCACCAAAACTCTCATTTTTTTTTTCAATCTGAGAAAATTAAATTCCTTTTAAAACAATTTAAAAAGAATTAAGCTTTTATCTGTATTAGCAGTCCTTATACCGAAAAAGTCACCTAATTTATTAAATGATCCTCGTATTATTAAAAATACATTTATAAATAAAATATAGAACTAGAAATTGTTATTGCTGGTTTATTCTAGTTACAAGTAAATTCTGAAACAAGTGAATTCGACTTAAGTCATTTTTAAATTAAGAAGTCTTTTCTGAAACCAATTACCGACGTAAGATGAGGTATTTTCCTCGATTCTCACCATAGAGCTATTCCGACTTTTTACTTCTCTGCCAACTACAGTCTTCATACAATTTAAATGCAACGTCGATCTCCATATTCTGTCTTTCTGAATAACTGTTATTTTATTGTCCTTTCTCATCACAAATATTTTTTTCATCCCCTTTTGCTCCCAGTAACCCCTTGTGTCTCAGTGGCCTCGGGTAGAAATTATAAAAAAAGACTCCAGAGTTTTTAGTTCTATTACTAAAAAACAGACGCCACGTCAATTTGCAAAGTGCCACCTATATATGAATTTACTCGAGCCACAAGATTAGCAACTACGTCTCACTCTTTTACCGTGAAACAAATAAAATGTTAAATCAAATTCTACTCCAACAGCTTCTTTTTTCGCACTTCCCGACTGTGGAATTTTATTCCGTTTACTTGCTTTCCCGACAACTACAATCTCCAAGAATTTAAATGTAAAGTCAATACTCATCTCCTATCTCACTAACCTGCATTCTCTCTCTCATGCTCCTTTCTCCATCCACTCCACTCTCATCAGTATTCTCATCCTTCTTTTACCTACTTCCTGACACCCCCTATAACCTGTCACTCTTTCTCATAACTTTCCTTCTATGTAACCCCCTGCGCACCAGTGGCAGTAAAACTGCCTTGCTTGGGGCGATATGATTATTGTTGGGGATCACCTCTTTTTGGATACAAGAATGGACTCGTCTAATGTGTACATGTAATCCTGCCTATACAGAAAGCAAAGTTGACGAGTGGAGTTGAGTAGTTGGACCGCCCCTAGTTGGTCAGTAAGAATATAGACTTATTAGCCCGATATACTTCTTCACTACAAGATTGTATATATTGATTCCTACTAACAGTATTCCTAGTATTCCTGAATTGACTAACCCGTGTTCCAGTTTGTATATTTTTGTTCAATATAACTTACATTTTTTGATCTCCATATTAGCTTTTGTTATTTATTATTTTGTGTGGTTTCTTAACAAGATGCCACAACAATTATAAACGAAATAAAAAAAAAACACACGAATCTTGATTGTAAATGAAAGATTGATTATGTATTAATTGTGCCTCCTTAAACCTTTCCACACGAAACAGAAAATTAACTCTGTTAAGTAATCCAAATAACAAAGGTGAAAAAACTCGACGTTGAAGACCCTAGCGCTTGGTAAGCTACATTTTCGTCTAGAAAATTAATGGCAATCACAAAATAAATAAGATTTTTTTCAAACGGACCCTTGTCTTGTCTAAATCTAATCGGTTGTTGCCAGTCATGAGAACAATCATCCCTGAAATTTTCATTCGAAATGAGAACCAAAATCCGCCAATAACCTAAAAACTTTATCCCGTACCGGATCGAACCCAATTTATAATCAGTTCGTGCCAGTCATCCCTGAAATTTTCATCTGAAATGAGAGTCAAAAGCCGCTAATATTTATTAATAATTACGGAATCTTACGTAAAGTTACGAAATGGTATAAACCGACATATTTATTTAAATTTATTTGTTTGAACATTATTTTTAATAGATACTCGTATTTTAGCGGATAGTATGTAAGACTCGTTAGATCTACTGACGGCATATCGGTGTCACAGGTTCGAATCCTGCCAGAAGATGCATATTGTCCTCATAATATTTCTCCCTTATTCAGGCCAGTGGATATATATATATATATATATATATATATATATATATATATATATAAAATTAAATGTGTTTTTTAATTAACAATACATTGCAACACGGAAATTTCTATGTTTCGAGATTTCAACCTCGTCATCATGCAATGTTTGATCATTGTTGTGAAAATGCCTTTCAGTTAAATGTAAGAAACAATACGTTTGTTATTTATAGATATGTCTTTTATATATTTCAATATTTGGTGATTTGATTAGATTTCGAAAATTGACTGAGCCGAGAAGTTTTCCGAATCTTCTCGCAAACTGGTCTATTCTAAGAAGTACATGCATAATAATGTTTAGTGTATAAAAGGTTTGTATGAAGCAAAGTACCATATAACTTTCTAACATATAGCCCGGCGTTGCCCGTACAACTCAGAACAGTTTAGTAGTAGAACTCGGTTATATAAAAAAATAATTCTACAAAAAATTGTTGTTTAAAAATTGTTGTTTAAAAATTGTTCAAATATTCCATTAAAAATATATATTTTCTTTTGTTTTGCGTGAACGTGATTTGATGTATTGTGTGACATTGTAAACAACATTGCGTTTGTTTTTGTTTCAAAATTACGGGGAGAAATATTTACATTTTTTGTTGACTAAATGAATTTAACATAAAAATAAAAATTATTTGTTTTGTTTTACTGAAATTAGAAATATAAAAACTATTACACTCTCAGTTCAGAAATCTTTAAAGAATATTTTAAAATGTAGAAATATAAAAATTATTACGCTCTCAGTTCAGAATTTTCAAAGAATATTTAAAATGTAGACATTTAATTTTAGAGGAAAAGTTACATTAATGCAACACACGATTTTAGCGAAAAAAAAAACAAACTTTTTTTTATCTTATTTTCTGAAGTATGAAGTATTAAATCTGGAAAAAAAAAACATAAATAATTAAATTAATCATTGGCACTTTTTCTTTTTTTTTTACATATTTTAATTTCGCTTGAAAAAAAAAACACTTTTTTAAAAATATTTCTTTTGTTTCAAAATTACGGGTAAAAATATTCACATTTTTTTTTTACTAAATGAATTTTTAAAACGTCGGAATGAAAATTAAATTTTAGTCGCGTTTGACACGTGCGATTTGATTTCTGTGATGTAATCTAGCAACCATCTTAGATGTTTTACGGAGCAAATGTAAACAATCTGCACCATTGGAAAAAAAGTGCGAAAGGGAAAAATTGCTGGACTTAAACTCAAAAAGTATGTATCGACCTGGCTTCCCTGTAGATATGTGTCCGTAGAAAGTTTGAATGGCATAGCTTAAAAAATGCAGGCGAGCATAGGTTACAATAACACAGACTCACAGATTGCCTTTTATATATATAGATTACTAGCTGTCGTATGGGCAGATCATCAGTAAAACAGTTCCTGGCATAGTGCTAGTGTTTTTGTTTTGTTTTTGTTTTTTTGTTTTTGTTTTGTGTTTTTTTTTTGTGTGTGTATGTGTGTGGACAACAGCAAGATTTAAAAGCATAAAGAAAAACATTGTCAAAGGGAAGATGAATCTTTTTAAAGGGTCAACGGGCATACAGCTATGTTTGCAGCCAATACAATGATCTGTCATAACAAATCATTGCACGGCGAAGGGCTTTCTAGCATGAACTCCAGAACGCTTTCGCCCATTTTCGATAAAAAAAATACATCCCCATGTCCGTGACTAAAGCAAACTTTTTAAGTTGCAGGATATCTTATGTGGTTTGATCTGTTGAGGGATAAATCTTGTCAGGTTTACCTTCAGTAGACACAATGCCTCTCCGACGTTTGACTCAGCTATTTGGTAGGAACTGGATATGTGCTCTTCTGAGCAGAAACTCTACGGCCACACTCGATTATGGATCTGTGGGGGATATATAAATTAAATCGAACAAGAGTAATCAAAGATCGCAAAGCTCCGCCAAAAAATACCTACATGATTTTAGCGATTAGCAGGAGATGATTATTAAAATGCGAATATCTGCAATGAACTTAGCCACTCATTATCTTATAATAAATATTAGATTTATATTATAAATAATAATATTTTTGTGAAAAAATAGTACGTTCAGAAAATATAATGATGTAAATTAATCTAGGGAGATAATTCAGTATTTGGCATGAGAAACATACGAAAAATATTAGTAAAAAAAACAAAAAAAAACAAAAAAAAAACAAACGGAAAATTACCCAGAAATTTTATCCCGTACCGGATCGAACCCACAGCCTAATCAGTTCGTGTCAGTCATGAGACTAATCATCCCTGAAGGTTTCATCCGAATCCATCCAGCGGATCTTAAGATATCTTGACTAGGACAGACAGACAGACATCCAGACAGACAGACAAACGCGAGCCAAAACAATAATAAAAGATTGGTAACAAGAATTGATTTTTAAAAGTACAGTTATAATATACTGTACAGTTATAATATACTGTACTAAAGGTTAAGTAACAAATTGCAGATTAGTTCTTATCGTAGATCTTAATAATATTTGAATACTATTTTTATTTTTAATCAAAGATGTTTACTTAAAAGAGGCACATAACCATTATTGTTTCACATATGTGAATTAGCAATATCAGTATCACCCTACAATTAAGTAAAACCTATAAAATGTTTCTACGGACCTGCGTATGACGGTAAATTGCACCCGATAACAAGGTCTCTGATTGGGAGTTTCTGTGGAGCAAGGAACTACCTCTGACCCGGAGTGATAAAACCTATTGAGGTCCCAGCTATGGGCAAATAGTTAACCCCCAAACTGGGGTCAAAACACTATGAAAGTATAAAAATAGATTTCTCTAGAAATATATACATAAAAATAGACTTTTATAGAAAAATATACATTTTTGAAGGAAAAAAATATCACCAGCAATACATTTTTAATACAAAACTAGAAAACATCTTCAGTATTCTAAAGTAAAATAAAATAAAATAAAATTTGATCAAAATCTGACTAAATCAACCTTCTCACTATAACCAAACAGTTTTTAAAAATACCTTAAACCCCCACCTTTTTGGCATTAAATAACCCACAGAGGTGTTGATATGCCGTTAAACAAAACTCAAACTCAAAATGTTTCTACGTGTTGACTATTACAGACGCACAGCCAAGCTTACAACACTTTCCCCCATTACATTTGGTATTTCAAAGCGGTCAACCATATCGGTACTAACCAGGCTCGACATTGCTTTTTTTTAACTCATTTCACCCCAGGCAAGGGGCTAAAGGGGAGAGAATAATAAAAGAACAATAAAAAAGCAGAAGATAGCGACTGAGAGTACATTTACATTTTTAAATATCAACGTTGTCTAGAAAGCTAGAAGTCGGAAGAAATTTACCCGCGCAACAAGTGTGATAAAACAAAATCTTACAGTAGAACTTACGGTTACAGTAGACATTTAAAGAGTAAAATGATGAAACAAGGAGGGAATGAATATAAGAAGATTGTGTACCATCAATTCCAAGTTACTAAAATTTACGCAATTTTAATATATATGACGCTTACCTAAATACAGCACAAATCTATTTGTGTAAATGAGCGTAGGAAGATTATGATGCGCCATTCTTAATTACGTGGCTCTTTCGTTCTTTATGGATGCCTAGGAAAATCGGTATTCGCAAACCTCATTTTTACTCAAGTTGAACACCGTATTGCTGGGAAATACGTGACTTTCTCAACCAGAAAGCGTGGTATTCACTTGTGAATGGGCATGGGTTTGTTTCTGTGTGCCTTTTTGGTTATATGTAATTGCGTGTGTTTCTGTGTGTAAGTGTTCGATATTAATGCCAGAGTTTCTCTAACTGGCCTCCACCCGTCTCATTCCAACCTTACCCGTCGGGCGGGTAAGATTGGCTTTCTGATGTTGGCTGGGTTTTGCTCCAGTGAACAAACTTTGTATCGCCAGTAAAGTGTGTATTAATAAAACCGTAAAATATCTACGTGTGATAAAAAACTGGCTTTTTCACACACACACACACACACACACACACACACACACACACACACACACACACACACACACTTTTACAAACCAATGCAAATACACACACACACACAGACACACGTACGCAAAAGTGTTTTTTTTTTTTCAAACATACGTACACATTAAGATATTTTTTTTTTTACAAATACGTACTCCTGACGTGCGCAAAGGACCCTGGGAAAAAAGACAGAGAAGAAAATAATGAAAGAAAAGGAGACTGCTCGCTACTAGTAAACTGAAGATAAAAAAAAAAACTAGCCGAAATTTGAAAAAATAAATAGATAAAAATAATTCCTTTCTATTTCCAGTTACAGAAAAACGGATGTCGATTTTCAATTTAAGCGAATTTTAGACACATCACAAGGGCGAATTTATGAGGATCGAACTCACTACTTGGTCGTAATAGGGTCTAGCAAAACAAGCTTGCTTGACACCACGTCCACAAAAGATTAGATATACTAGAGTATACGGCGAATTTGTATAATAATATTTTTTTCGGTGAGATTTTACACTGTACAAACCCACTTGATTTAGCGGGTTACGTTAAAAGACAGTTTATGCATATAAAAGAGGAAGATAGCAGTTAACCTTAGACTTCGAGAGGTTAAGATTGTACTGACCGAGGAAAAATCCTGTTGGGAGTCGTCCTCCAACAGTGGTTCGTGGGAAGAATTTATTCAAGTGAAACTAAGAATTAATGTTTTTTTTTTAGATTTTTTTTTTTTTTTTTTTCGAAATTCAACATGTTCAAGGCGGGAACTCATGGTAGGGAGTTATGTTAAAGGGTGTTTATATGGATGGGAGGGGAAAATAGCGGCTAACCCCAGAGAGGTTAAGATTGTACTGATCAAGGAAAAATCCTGTTAGGAGACTCCCCCCACCCACCATTCACGGTAAGAATCTACTCTAGTGAAACTGGGAATATTTTTTTTCTGTGAGGGTCAACGTGTACAAGGCGGCTCTGGAGCCACTCATGATAGAGAGTTATGTTAAGGGGGGAGTTTATATGGATAAGAAAATTGCGGTTAATCCTAGGTTTGAAGAGGTTAAGATTACATTGATCGGGGAAATATCCTATTGAGGGTCGCTTCCACAGAGAGGTGGTTCGCGGAGAGAAGCTGTTCAAATAGAATTGGAATTCATGCATTTTTTTTACAGTGATGCACGTCGTGAGGCAGTGGATATCTACTGGGAACGATAAATCGGAGATCCGAGTTCGAGTTTCAGTATAATTCGTTACATCCACTTACATGCAAATAAAGGTATTAATCCGTCTCTTTTCTCTCCAGCTATGGGTTAAATAGCAGTACATATTGAATTCTATAGTCTTAGATGGCAACCCGTCTACCGCAGAACGTAATGACAATCTACTGCTGGAAAATCTTCTGTTCTGTCTCTTTCGAGACATGATCATCCAAAGCGTGTATTACTTATGGCACTTAACTGTCTGATAATCTGTACAAAATCCGGGATCCAATCGAGGTCGACGGTTACATTAAGTGGAGAGTAAGAAAGCTTTTAACCGTAGATTCGAACTGGTTACAATTGTAATGATAGAGGAAACGTCCTCTTGGGTATTGATTCCACAGAGCGGTGGTTCGTGGAAAGAAGCTGCCCTAGTGGGACTCACTTCTCACCAATTTAATACGGATGCAATGTGGATGGTTTGCAACAATGTGAATGGTATTTCGGGTTTTACCCGTGAAGGTTAGAATCAAGTAATGTAGTTCGTCCGAGCATTTTCCATTGAAGTAACGATTTCTTATGAAAACAAAATAAGGGGGTACGCTATACACAGGTAATATTTTGAAGAGGTTCCAAAATGCCAAATACAGGTAAGGGATACTAAAATCTAGCAGGTACAGAAATTTAAATATCTGGGAAGTGTTCTAACAGAAGATGGAAAGTGCGACACAGAGATTCGAAGGCGAATTGGCATGGCGAAGGAAGCATTCCAGAAGTTGAGTAAAGTATTAAGAAACAGGACAATTTCGCTAGAAACAAAGAAGAGTGTACTGGATTGCTATGTGATGTCGGTTCTTCACTACGGCAGTAAATGTTGGAACATTATCTTCGAAGATGAAAGAAAAACTTGAAGTAGCTGAAATGTGGTTCTACAGAATAATGCTGCGAATATCATGGCCCGAGCATGTTAGCAATGATGAGTTTTGGAAAGGATGGAAACGAAAAGAAAATTAATAATGAGCATCCTGAAGAAACAGCTAAAGCTCCTGGGACATGTAATGAGGAAGGAGGGCTTGGAGAACCTGATACAAACAGGACAGATAGAGGGGAAAAGGGTCAGAGGAAAGGAGCGGATAATATATTTGAAGGACCTGATCAGGTGGATGACGGAACGAGGCTTGCATGGTGCAACAGGCGAAAGCTTGGTAAGAGCCACCAGGAATAGGTAGAAGTGGAAAACCATGATCACCTACTTCCTGAAAGGACATGGTACATAAAAGAAAAAGAAGAAAACATGCATTTTTGGTGGTTGGTTGCATTATACACAAGTTATTCGGGGTTTTTTTTCTGAAGGGGTTAAAATTCACGCGAAAAAAATCAGTGTTTGAACTATAAATCAGTAGTTACACTAATATAATGCATTCTCCTCGCACGTAAAAGAATATAACGTAAGTTTAAATTTATATAGTAACAGTACTTCCTTTTTACAGATTTTTCTTTTTCTGTGGGATATGTGTTATTGTTCAATGGCTATCGGCTTGGAACGAGAAACTGAGGAGTCGAATTCGAATTCCAGTTGAATTCCTTGCATTAACTTACGCACAAATACCCTTGCAAATACCCTCTCGAACGGACACGGCACATAAAAAAAACAGTAAGTCAGTTAAGTACCATACATGATATACACTTGGACGATCATGTCTCGAAAGAGACATGAGTGACTGGAAAGAAGATTATCCTGCAGTAGAATACCATTATTTTTGCGGTAAAATGGTTGCCAGACAAGGCTATAGAACCCCATCTGTCCTGTTATTTAACCCATAACTGGAGAAAAGAGGCGGATTACCTTTCCCAAGAGCATTTGCGAGTAAATGAACGCAAGGAATTTAACTGGAATTCGAACCCAGCTTCCATATTTCTTGTTCTAAGCCGATATCCACCGGACCACAATGCACATCCGTAAAATACATTAAGTGTCCATAATGGTATAAACAAAGCAGGTGATATTAATAACAATAAATCTACACTTTAAACAAAACGTTTACGGCTTCTCACACTTTTTTCTTATATACCAATTTATCTCGTTGGAACAACCTCTATTTCTGTTTTCAACATATACACACATGCAGATAGATAGGAGCAGCATGAAATATCTATCGATGATAGTTACATAAGAACAGACGCACATAGACAGATATGAACAGACATAGATTGACATATATATATATATATATATACATATGGAGTTCATGGTATTCATATCACTCTCTCTCTCTCTCTCTCTCTCTATATATATATATATATATCGAGAGAGAGATATGAATTCCATGAACTCTCTATCTATCATAGATGCATACATACATAATGGCTGGCCATTATTCGTGAATACCAGTCTACCAGGTAGCTAATCCTCATTGCGGTCGCCTGCTCAGGCACATTATATTTGTTCAGCCCACTTGTAGTTTATGAGAGAGATCGCGTTATCTAATAGGAACAAAAAACCGACCCTCAAACCCTCGGTCACGATGACTTGCGACTTCGAGCTAGCCCAACCATCGATGGCCCCTCAAAGGGAGCCGTCTACACAATTTTCCTCTCACAAGTCTTGGGTCCACCCGTAGTATGGTTTTCAGCCACTTTACAAAGGTGTTTCACCCTGGGTTCGCCTACTCCAGACTGATAACATTAAGAAGTCGCCTTCCTGACAAATCGACCATGGTGGGATTCGAACCCGGGCTTCATGATCAGAAAGCGAACATTTTAACCACTCGGCCACGAGTCTCATACATACATACATACATACATACATACATACATACATACATACATACATACATACCAATGTAGGTAAATTTGTCGCCGACTATTTTCTTTAGAGCTAATCTCAGTATATCAAATGACAGTTTTCAAAGCTGACTTGAAAGCTATACAGTCTTTTTCTCTAAACCTTACCTTACGTCTTCCTCAGTTCATCTTACAAAATAACGACTTCATCTTTGCTTTCTTTTCTTTTCTTTTTTTCTTTTCTTTACAGCAATGTCAAACTTGGAGTGAAATAACATTTTTGTTTTTAAAGAAACATTCTCAGCTTTCTTTGTTAGTCGATGTTCTTTCACAACAAATGAATAAATAAAATCACCACAAAAATTTCAACCGTGACGAAATTGTATTTCCGGGTAAAATAACAGCGAAATCCGGGTGAAAAGTTTAAAAATAGATCGCGCAAGTAAGCCGAGGTACAAATCTATTATAAAATGAGGTATTTAGTAAGATTTATTGAAGTTAACTATAACAGTCGCCTATTTTCTGGGGCTTGGCTTTTAGACACTTAATACTGACTGTAAATGCATTGTTTACTTCTATTTAAAAAAAAAAAGAACTAAGTATTTATAGAGATTCATTGTAGATAACATTAATATAATATGGAAATGACTTTCTCTTTTTATTATAATAAAATCGTAAAGGTAATACTTCCTATAAATGCTCACCGTTCCTATTTTTAGAAAGTACGTATTTATGGGTGACATGTAGGAACCTTTAATTAAGACAATATATTATGAATATATCTTCTTTTTTTAAGAAAATAAACCATCTATATATATATTGATTTATAATTTATAATTAATTATATAATTTCACTGTGGTGTGACAGATATGGATCAAAACAGACATGATCGCCTAAAAGTGTTACATTGTATTAACTGACTGATTTGTGTAAAAGAGTTGAATAACAAGAGAGATAGGGTTCTATAGCCTTTGTTGGTAACCAGTCTACTACAGAAAGAAATGACAACCTACTGCGGGAAAATCTCCTGCCTAGTAAGTCATGTCTCGTTTGAGGCACTTATTTAACTGATTAATCGGTTAATAAACCAAACGTTTCTTTCGCTCCATACTGACGCTGTAAAAACTGAAAGCATATATAGAAATAATATATGTTGTTCGTTACGAGGTTTTCGACAAAATCCAAGAGTGGATCTGCAACGTAATCGATCCTGACTTAGCAGCCCGCCTTCAGTCACTTTCTCATCGGCGTGATGCGACTTCCCTCTGTCTTTTCTACAAATACGTTCACGGCTTCGGTTCTGACCAACCTCTTTCCCTGGTACGCCGACCACATGAATTTACTAAGTACTAAGTTGGTTCTAAGCTTTCGACTCACATGAGCCATCTTCAGAGAGGTTACAAGGACGTTAACATAAAAACATCCACCATCAAAGATGATTTTATCTTGTGTTGACACAAAACTTTGCTAAGGAACGATAACAGTTACCAAAAATAGCAAACGCAGTACGTAAATTTGTAATGCGGTGCTATGACATCACACTGCGTGAGAGCTCAAAATGTTAACAGAATCATATATTTAAATACAATGTAATGTGTTATGACCAGACTTAAACGTTTGGATTTAATGTAGATAGCCTCCAATATCTGAAGGTTCTTTTACTGTGTGTATGAGTGAGTATTATTGTATTGTTGACTAAAATCTGTCTGATATTACCTACATGACTATGTTTTTCTAAGAAATGTTTTTTAATTGAACTCTGATCAGAAAGGTAACAGGTAAGTCTACGGGAGAGCGTGGTTGTAGTAAAACCAATATATGTAGTGGGTTTATTATTTGTACCAGAGATACAATCTCTGAGTGGGAATGTGAATTGATACACTACATTGGTTTTCTGTAAAGGACTTAGTTGTGTGGTTGTAGGGTTATTAGAGACTATGAGGTCAATTGTTTTAAATTTTTTGCCATCTAGGATGTGCGTCGTGGTGCAGTGGATATCGGCTCGGAACGAGAAATCGGGGAGCCGAGTTCGAATTGCAGTCGAATTTCTTGCATTCACTTACGCGCAGATACTCTTGGGAAAGGTATTAATCCGTCTCTTCCCTCCAGTTATGGGTTAAATAATAGGACAGATCGGGTTCTGTAGCCTTGGTCGGCAACCAGTCTACCGCAGAAAGCAATGACAACCTACTGCGGGATAATCTTCTGCCCAGTTAGTCATGTCTCGAAAGAAACATGATCGCCCAAGCATGTATCACGTATGGCACTTAACTGACTGACATGTGAGCCGAAAGCTTAGAACCAACTTAATAAAAAACTATCCAAATGGAGAATTTTTGTCTTTAATTTCACCTGAAATTAAAACCAAAATACGATGTTTCAGAACGGTTCATGATTAAACATAATAGACATTCATTGTCTCTTATATTTAACAGTATATGTTTAGAAAATTATCTGTTGCCTCGATACATTAAATACACACACACACACACACACACATATATATATATATATATATATATATATATATATATATATATAGCTTTAATGTTTGTGGGTGTGTCCCTTGGGAATACTGAAAAAACTTCATATAAATACGGAATTAACCGTATTTGTCAACAGGCCCACGGAGACATGACCGAGATTAAAGAAACGTCCGACGTGCACATGGGATTGGCGACAAAAAACGTGCATCTCTTTCGGCGATTTCTACTGTGGCGCCGTAAACACCTTTAACCTCTACTTCTTCGTGCAACGGCAGTGGTACTGCCTGGGATAGAAATCCGATTTACTATTTACATCAGCCAGCAAGTAAGGGTTATATCACCAAACCTAGCGCTTATCACTTAATGTAGACTTGCAGTATAGCCCGGTGTTGCTGGGATGTATTGAAAACTTTAAAACTAATCCATGGCCCTGGAACTCAGACACTTTGGAGGTTGGCAGAAAAGACTAAAAAGCAATAGTTGTTTCCAGTTAAAGCGAAACCGGAGACTGAAATAAAAATGAATGTATATAAGTCAAATTTTGAAGTTTGGTGAGAATCGGATAAAAATTGTGGATTTGTATAAAGGACATACAGACAGATAAACAGACACACACACAAACATCTTACTTTATATATATATATATATATATATATATATATATATATATATATATATATTATTGTCACCCGCAGATAGATGTTTCGCAGCTCATCAGTACAGTTAGACTCCGATTGCTACACAACCCAGGCTCAAAACACGACCGGTTTGGCGTCAGTCGGCGACTCTACTCCTGGCCACACTTTTTAGCGCATATCATATTACGCGCCCAATATATATATATATATACATATATATTATCGATTTTCTGCACTATTGTAAAAACTGCAACTTTGAAACCTCTGAACTGCAACCTTGAAACCTCTGAATATCGTTTCTTAAGTCTTTGTCTAGGAGAGTATCAAATTTGATTAAAATCGGACCACTCCTTCTATAAGTCGATTTTTTCGATTATCGATTTTACACGCCCAATATATATATATATATATATATATATATATATATATATATATATATATCCTAGAAGTAGTACAAACTAATGGGTTAGCAGGTCATTGTTTGTAGTCATTTATTTTATTAAGAGAGTTCGATACTTAGGCCATTATATATATGGTAATGTCTTTATTATAAGTTTATAATCAAAACATAAGTCACAAACCCGTTGTAACACAACATCTCTTGTGTTGCAGCAAATTATGTTTTTATTATTAACTTAAAATAAAGATAGTACCATATATATAAGAAAAATTAAGGCAGACACGTTATTTCATGGTAAATCGGAAGTTTGGCCTATTTCAGGCGAACCATCATCAGCTTCCGTATTTATTTAACAAAGGATTTTACACGAATCCTTTGTAAAATAAATACGGAAGCTGATGATGGTTCGCCTGAAATAGGCCAAACTTCCGATTTACCATGAAATAACGTGTCTGCCATAATTTTTCTTATATATATACATGGTCAAACTATTCTGATTTAGCCTGAAACGGATTGTAGCCGCTGTGTATTGACCTCAATGTCCACTTTACCTTTATATACCGTCTAACTCTGATATAATGCACTTTAACTCATAAATATGTTACATCTGAAAACTCTGTTATTATATATATATATATATACTATGTTTGTACTACTTCTAATTTATATATATATATATATATATAATTAAATTTGTTATACAATTAAAAATTAAAAATACATTGCGACAAAAAAAATTTCTTTCAAGATTTTTATCTCGTCATCAGGCAATGTTAGATGTTAGTTGTGAAAATGATTTTCATTTAAATATAAGAAACAATACGTTTGTTATTTATAGATGTGCGAAGACATAAAATTTATGTGTGTTCCATTTAACTAATCAGAATAGAGATTCACTTTAAAATTTGAAAAGTACTTTCTATTTTTAGGGAAGGGATGCTTTCTTTCTTACGGGGGAAAATTTATAACAAAGTGGAAAAGTTTTATTTATGCAGCGTTTCCTTATTCGGACTAAATTTGTTATCTTGTTGCGAGTACGCATGCGCATAAAAGAGGGATGTAGGGAATTTTAAATTTTAAGTTTTTATATTTTTTTGATCTAACCGATTTCCTTTAGATTATAATAATAAAAGCTTTCTCTCACTATATATTCTATATATATATATTCTATAAATACTTTCACGGCTTCTGCTCCGATGAACTTAGATCACTAGTGCCCCCTAAATACGAATTTGCACGAGATACTAGATTAGCAACTAGATCCCACCCTTTTACAGTGAAACTGATAAAATGCAACCGCAACTTCTACTCCAACAGTTTCTTTCCTCTCACTTCCCGACTGTGGAATTCCCTTCCACACGATTGCTTCCCCGACGGCTACAATCTCCAGGAGTTTAAATGTAAGGTCAATAGACACCTCCTAACACACTAACCTGCTCCCATTCTATCAAACACTCTTACCATCTGCCCAACCCTCATCCTCGCTATCCTTACTCATCTGTCACCTTCCTCCTGACATTCCCTATGTCTAACCACTCCTTCTCTTTACCTTCCCCTATGTAGCCCCATGCGCAATAGTGGCAGTGGAATGCCTTGCTTGGGGTGAGATGATTAAAAATATATATATATATAAATAAGAAACTGTAGGAGGATTTGAAATAATTAAATAATTCATCGAGTTTTACTAGACTTCAACAGAATGCATTGGGGGGGTTCGCCCAATATTTGGAACTCATCAGCAGTGTGCATCCACTACCAGGAATCGAAAGCCAGATAGTTACTTTATTAAGCAAACGTCATAGCAACTGTACCATTTACCCATAGGACGGTGCCTTCTTGAGCCACGACTACTATCACCAATCCGCTTTAACTAGAGCATTATAACCCGGTTCAAGCAACGATATATAAACGAGAGATTGTAAGATGATTTGAAATAATTAAGTAATTAATCGAGTTTTACGAGACATCAACAGAATGCAGAAAGCAGAAAACACTGGACGGCCGTTTCGTCCTGTATTTGAGACAGCAGTGCGCATTCACTACCAGGAATTGAAACCCAGACAGTTAAGCAAACGTCACACACACACACACACACACACACACACACACACACACACACATATATATATATATATATATATATATATGAAAATAAATAAAAAGGCAAGAGAAAATCTATATTTTTCTTGTTGACGTGTTTCGAGCCGTGACGGACATTAGCAAAGCAAAGAGTTGAAATGAATTTTTATGAAATGTATCTATGAACACAAAAGAGACCTCATAAATGATATAATGCAATGATTATGCACAGAAATAAATTCGACCACAATTTCGACCTAAACAATGCCATATTCATCAAAACAGAAAACGAATTATTCAGAAAGAAAGTTCTCAAGAGCGCCGCCATGAAATATTTTCAAAATATTAATCCACGCCATTGTATTTTTACTACCTTTCTTAATGTAAACAATACTTTCCCAGACCAGCATACATAACAAAAATATTAAAAATCCAAAGAAAACATTTAATTTCTATCTCTTTTTAACATTTTATAATATTATACTGCACGTAAAAATTCTCTTCAAACATGAACGATGACGTTTTTAAATGTTATATATATATATATTGTAACTAAGTTGTAGAACTCGTAGGTTTATTTACCTTTTTGTTCATGCATTTACTTTTATAAAGAGTACTCGATACAAATGTGGAGCGTTATACTGTAATGGTTGTTACAATGTTTTTAAATTCATAGTATTTAAATTCATAGTGATACATTGTAACAACCATTACAGTATATATATATATATATATATATATATATATATATATATATATATACCATCATTGTTAACTACCTGGTGAGACATTGTTCTTTCAATGTCAAAACAACATGTACAATTTTGTAGTATGTCGTTTGCACATGTTCTAACCTAATAATCAATAAATATTCATTGATCAACTTTTATATTGAGCACTGCTTTAAATTAATGTTTTGAACGTTTTTCTTCGTTCTTATTCATTTGGAGATTATATATATATAAATATATATATATAGAGAGAGAGATGAGTAAATTGTTGTCATTTTCTATAGCTGCGTAGTATAATAGGTTCAGTTGAGCATTATCTGTGAGAAAAGGAGCAGCATGGCGAAATTCACTCCGTCAGAAGTTTGTAAACAGCATGCTGTACTGTTTGGCATTCGCGCCGAAAACTCTGATACGAACATTTCAGAGTCTTTTTGTGTTAGTCTGAGGATAGTGCAAAAGATTAAAAAAAGAGTTGGATGAGTCTAATGCTGATTAAGAAGTTGTTTGGAGTGATAACTAATGTTAACGTCATGCTTCCATTCATCTTCCCATAAGGCCTCAGACTCAACACGGAAGCCTACAGCAAATGATTTGACACGGTATTGCTGGCAACAGCATTCTGAAAACGACAAAACTATCATAGCTGTCAGACAATATCTATGTCCACATCACCCCTTACATCTGGTAACCTAACGCCTCTGACCACAAACCCCTTTCATTATGATGTGTGTGTATGTGTCGGGACGTAGTTGTACGAGGGATCAACAAAATGATTTTGTTAAGGCAAGGATTATAACAGCATTCACTAAATTAAATAAGGAAACCTTTTAAAAAGATGCAGAAGATTTCGAAGTCGTCTGGAGGCCGTAGTTGAAGAAAATGGCGGCTTTATTTAACAAATTTTCTCTTTAGTATTTCAAGATATTTTTTCCATAATTTTGATATATATCTGTTAAAGTAAAGTGTCAGTGTTATTTTCATTTATACGACAATTTATCCATCGCATCCTATATGGATGTGTGTGTGTGGGGGGGGGGTTTAGCGTTTCTTTTCGCACGGGGGAAATGAGGATGATTGGACATCTTGGACACATCATTGCCAGACCTAACTGAGAAGACAGGAACAAGTGGATTTAAAAATCGGGGGTGTGTTCTAAAAGTATGCTGTCTTAATCAAAAACAAACTTCATAAACTTCATAAAAAATAATTTTCATTGATTTAAATTGCCAATAAGTTGTAGTAACCTCAGCTATGTGGTGTTGACTTCAATGTCCACTTTTATATTTGCAAACGTTCTGGACATTATATTGAGTACTGTAATCCATAAATATTCCTTACCTTAAAACTATATCTTCATTATATATATATATATATCCATATATATAAATATATATATATATATATACACATACATAGATAGATAGATCTGTGTGTCTATACGAGGGTGTCCGGGCCGTCTAAAATGACGGCAACATACATGTCGATGTACCTGGTATTGAATACCTTACATTAAGTCAGTCAGTTAAGTGCCATACGTGAAACACGCTTCGGCGATCATGTCTCGAAATAGACATGACTGACTGGGCAGAAGATTATCCCGCAGTAGATTGCCATTGCTTTCTGCGGTAGACTGGTTGCCGACCAAGGCTATAGAAACCAATCTGTCCTGTTATTTAACCCATAACTGGAAGGAATAGACGGATTAATACCTTTCCCAAGGGTATTTGCGCGTAAGTGAATGCAATGAATTCAACTGGAATTCGAACTCGGTTCCCAGATCTCACTTTCCGAGCTGATATCCACTGGACCACAACGCACATCCCTTACATTAAGACACAAGAAAAATTAATAATCTAAGTACGCCACCGGGCGTGACAGGTGCGATACATATAGACTACCGGCCATAATTATTAGGCCACCTTAGTATTTTAAAATAATGATGTAATTCATACTATTTTTTAGTATTTATTGCCAAGTGAATAATTGTAAATGAAAATAGAATGGTTCTTTTGTTAATTCAGCACAAAACCAATTGTATGCATTATATGAATTTATAAATATTTAATTATTACCTATATTGCAGTTTCATCGATGAAAAAAATGAAGAAAATTTAGGGTGTTTTAAACGAGTTCATCTTTGATTCCTTGCCTTGTAAAATTTTGCAAAGTAATAATAACAAAAGAACCATTCAATTTTCATTTAGAATTATCCATTTTGCAATAAATACTAAAAATAGTATGAAATACATCATTTCTTTTAAAAAACTGGGGTGGCCTAATATTTATATATATATATATATATATATATATATATATATATATATATAATCATTTCACCCCAAGCGAGGCAGTACTGCTTCTGGTGCGCGGGTTGGTACATAAGAGAACAGTGAAGAGAAGGAGTAACAGTTCACAGATGGTGTCAGAGAATGGGTAAGAGAAGGATGTAAATAGTGGCGTGAAGGAAGCTGCGTCGTAGTAGAGTGGAAAGGAAGAAGAACATGATGCAAGGGTTGTCAGGGAAAAGATGCGAGTTAAGAGATGGCAAATGTCATTGCATTTAAATTCCTCGAGATTTTAGCTGTCTGGGAAGCAGGTATACGGAAGACAGTTCCACAGGCGGGAAGTGCGAGAAAAGTAGCTGTAGAGTAGATCTTGCAGTTATATTATATTGGTTTCGCTGTAAAATGGGTGAGACCTAGTTGCTAGTCTAGTAAATCGGGTAAATTCCTTCAGAGAGGACACTAGAGAGCTAGACTCATCAAAGCTGAAACCGAGAAAGCATTTGTAGATGAGTCAGAGGGAAGCCACATTACGTCGGTGAGAATGTGACTGAAGTTGAGCGACCGGGTCGGGGTCGATTACATTGCAGATTCTCCTCTGGGTTGTGTAGAGAACCCGGAGATAAATAGCAGGGGCACCCGACCAGATGTGACAGCAGTATTCAATGCACGGGGACACTAGACTAATCCATGCTGGTGGTAGGGATAGTAGAAATTGTCTATGGTAGTTAAAGGATAGTTAAAGATTCGTTTTGGATGTAGTAAAATTTACGAACCATTTCTTACCTCAGTCCACTACAGATTTGTGGGATTTTTTTTTGAAAATCAGCAGCCACGTTTGCTTAGTAGATCTCAGCATATTTCATATTGAGGCTGGAGTAAAAGGTGGTGTCGTCAGGAAAGATCCTTGCTTGGGATCTGATTGCATCAGGAAGATCGTTAATGGAGATCAGAAAATAAGCGTAGAACTTAGGATAGACCCTTTTAGAGACTACTGCGTTCGTATGATAATATATATATATATATATATATATATATATCCGATTGTATGTAGAATGGAGGAAGAATATTTACAACGTCCAAAATATTAATATAAAACAGTGCTCGATATATATTATATAAAGTATTTGAATATTAATTGTAAATTATATTTTAGAACATGTACATAATTTTTTATATATGTCTCTGAACTTTCAATGTCGAAACAAATGTACCTTTGTAACGGATATATATAAAAAATTATTTACATGTTCTAAAATATAATTTATAATTAATATATATATATATTCCCTTGTTCCCTGTTTAGGATGTGGTTCCCGGCTCTCTCTCTCTTCCAATCTTTTCACTCAGTTCTTTTTTTTATTTCAATTGGAGTAGATAGACTAAACTATCGCACGGTTCACACTCCTCCCACGTCTATTCAACAGGTGAAGAGGCTCATCCCTTGTTCCCTGTTTAGGATGTGGTTTCCGGTTTTCTCTTTTCCAATCTTTTCACTCCTTTTTCTTTTCTTTTCAATTGGAGTAGTAGACTAAACTATCGCCCGGTTCATACTACACCCACGTCTATTGAACAGGTTAAGAGGCTCATCCCTTGTTCCCTGTTTAGGATGTGGTTTCCGGCTTTCTCTTTTCCAATCTTTTTACTCTTACGTAGCCCCCTGCGCATCAGTGGCGTTACTGCCTTGCTTGGGGTGATATGATTAAATATATATATATATATATATATATTCCCTATTATAATAAAGTCCGTTGTCTCACACCCTGATTGAGTACTCAGGAGGAATGGTAGACTTTGAAGAAACAGTAGTTACTCTAGCGCTTACGCACCAAGGATATTTACCCACCTTCCCACGTAAGGCGAGATGTAACACAAGGTCTTTTTAATGTGGGTCTTCCCGGCCATATAGCCAGGCCAAAAATATCTGTCTATTTTTCCTCAGTCGTGATTCTACTCTTCGGCGGAACCACGGCTGGGTTAGTGCTCTCTGGCCGAAAGCAGAGAGCGCTCTCCTCCCGAAGGCAGAGAGCTGACAGTGTCATAGTAGCAGAGGCAAATGCCGACTACGCATCGCTCATTCAGTAATGATTTAGAGCACTCTGACTACCGGCGTATGATACATCATATGCTAAAAGTTCTACCTCCTTTTACCGAGCGCCCATAGCTCAGAGGTTGAATCGCCGACTGATACAAATTCGGTCGGGTTTCAATTCTGGGTAAACGCAATCGAATGTCTAACCGTACTGATCAGCTGTGATACAGCGAAACAGATCTGTCTGTGGATGACTATATATATATATATATATATATATATATATACAACAGTTTTTATTATAATATAGAAAAATATATATATATATATTTTTCACTAATCGATGATATAATTATTTCAACCAAAATTAAAATGCTTAGACACTGTTAAAGAGTATGACACATGATTATAACAATCATAAGTATTTTAAAATGAAGTATTACTTTCCAATAACCCTGTATGTCAGTTGTGAGATATGACGATTGACATCGAAAATTGATTGGATGCATTCAGTTTAGAGGCGAAACTAACTACAATCGTAATATACGATTTTAGGCTTGCCGCCCTGGAAACTTAAATATTCAACTCATAGACACCCGCTGTGTGCGCTTCGTTCTGCTACACCCAACCGCTGAAGTCATATGACTTTGGGTTAGAAACCAAGTACAGATGTGTGAATGTTTGTCTTTTATTTAGTCTTTTTGTGTAGACGGCTGAACCAAGAAAAAAAAAGCCTAGATACACTTGAATGCGGTAGAACATGTCTTGCTGTTTGCTCCATTCGTGCGCAGATGATCGCCCAAATACACGCGGTGTAGGCATTTGGTACCATTTGCGATGCCATGGAATTTGTGACCACGTGTCAAGATGGCCCTGCAGCAATATGCGTTCCGTCGTGACTGTTGAGACGATTACAGACTTAAAGAAGGCAGTGCAATTTACATTTTTTTTCAGTTTTGTTTTTAATCGATTCACATGCTAAGCAAGGCGATAATGTCACTAAGACGCAAGGCTATCTGCCTATCTATCCTAGTCTTTTCATTATCTGTCTATCTACCCTAGTCTTTTCATTATCTGTCTATCTACCCTAGTCTTTTCATTATCTATCTATCTATCTTAGTCTTTTCATTATCTATCTATCTATCTTAGTCTTTTCATTATCTATCTATCTATCTTAGTCTTTTCATTATCTATCTATCTATCTTAGTCTTTTCATTATCTATCTATCTATCTATCTATCTATCTATCTATCTTAGTCTTTTCATTATCTATCTATCTTAGTCTTTTCATTATCTATCTATGTATCTATCTTAGTCTTTTCATTATCTATCTATCTATCTATCTTAGTCTTTTCATTATCTATCTATCTATCTTAGTCTTTTCATTATCTATCTATCTATCTATCTATCTATCTATCTATCAGTCTTTTCATTATCTATCTATCTATCTATCTATCTTAGTCTATTCATTATCTATCTATCTATCTATCTATCTATCTATCTATCTATCTATCTATCTATCTATCTTAGTCTTTTCATTATCTATCTATCTATCTATCTATCTTAGTCTTTTCATTATCTATCTATCTATCTATCTATCTATCTATCTATCTATCTATTTTCATTATCTTATCTATTTTCTATCTATCTATCTATCTATCTATCTTAGTCTTTTCATTATCTATCTATCTCTATCTATCTATCTATCTATCTATCTATCTATCTATCTATCTATCTATCTTAGTCTTTTCATTATCTATCTATATATCTATCTATCTATCTATCTATCTATCTATCTATCTATCTATCTTAGTCTTTTCATTATCTATTTATCTATCTATCTTAGTCTTTTCATTATCTATTTATCTATCTATCTTAGTCTTTTCATTATCTATCTATCTATCTATCTTAGTCTTTTCATTATCTATCTATCTATCTATCTATCTATCTATCTATCTATCTATCTCGGTCTAATCGTAATCTATCTGTCTCATTCATTGACAGTAAAGACGTTTAAATTTTAAAATAAATACTTTTTTCCGGTTGACTTATTAAATTTCAGAATCCCTCTCTCTCTCTCTATCTCTCTCTCTCTCTCTCTCTCTCTATATATATATATATATATATATATATATAAGTTATGGTTACTAATGGAAGTACATTCCGCAGTTAGGTATTTAATTTTAAAAAGTGCTCAATACAAAAGTAGACCAAAAATATATGGCAATTATTATTATTATTATAGCATACGGCAAGTCAGTTGCTGCTATGTTTTGGTGTTAAATATCCATCGTCAGGCAGTAAAATGTGGTTAATTTACTTGCTAATATATACAGATAATGAAAAAAAGTAAAATAAATATACAGAAGTAAAAAATAAATAAATAAATGAAAACATAAGAATAAAGAGGTCATTCCATACTATTAAATATATTTGAAATGATCTCAGTCTATATATACTACCAAGTAAATTAACCACATTTTCCTATCTGATGATGGTGTTTTAACACCGAAACATTATAGCTATTCAGTTCCATTTCGCTATAATAATAATAATTATTATTATTACCATATATATATATATATATATATATATATATATATAAATTAAAAAAGGATTAATTTAATGATGTTGAATGACCATTTCGATGTGAAAATCCCCACGGGGGATAACACATCACCTCAGCAACCGAAAAATCCTTTCAGAAACTGGAGAAAAATCAGTCTTTTTTTTCCTTTTTAAATAGATTTGCAAAGAAATTAAAAAGAAAATAAAAAAGAAAAAGAAAGAAAAAGATAAAAGAAAATAAAAACAAATAAACAAGAAAAGAAAAAATTGACATCGTCTGGGTTCACAAAAAAAAAAGAAAACAGAATTGTAACTTAAAAATTAACAGACGGCCGTGTTGAATTGATGTAAGGTTAAGCAACACGGAAAAAAGTTGGGAGATAAGAGAGATAAAGGAATGAAGGGAGGGAAAAAGAAAAGAAGAGAAAGAAAAAAATTATATATATTACAGACGCTGGACTATATATATATATATATATATATATATATATATATATATATATCCCTAATACAGCATATATCTATATATATCATATATAGATATGTATTCATCTAACAATTTATTTTAACGCATTGAAAATGAAAGCAATGAAAATTTAAAATGTTTTTCAAAATGAATATATTTTAAAAAATGATACTGAAACATCCCGATATCCGAAAAATTTTGTCATGATAAATGTATGTGTAATTGCTATTTGTTAATAACTTCCAAATAACTCTCAATTCTCGTACTTTGTATCTTGAGATGTTCCTTTTAAAGACCACACGTTTTTATCAATTCCACCTTAAATCGGGGCTATTGTATTCTGTTAGATTTGCCTGTCTGTTTGTTTGTCTATTGTCAAGACCTGCTGGATGGATTCGGATGAATCGCTCAAGGATTATTGGTCTCATTAGATTTCCGTGTTCCATCCAGGACGGGATAAAGTTTCTGGGTTATTTTTTCCGGTTTTATTAATAAAATTTAATTTTTGCCTTTCAAATGCCAAATACTGTATTACCATTCCTAAATCATTTTAAAAAATTGAATTGCCTCCATTGTTTCATTTTGAGTGTAGTCGTATTCATTTTTTGTATTTTTTATTCTTGTGATCGGTCAAGTTCATATTCTTTCTCATTTTAAGAATCCTTTCTTGCTAATCGTATTCCCTGGGCGGAGGTTTGTGAACTTTAACTGGTCTTTCTAGTTTTTTTTATTACTTTAACTTCAATTTATTATTATAGTTTTTTATTAAAGCAATTTTAGCACTCTCGATGGACGAACCCTATGTCAAAATCATATTCTCCAGCACAAAAATGAAGTCTAGCTGTCTAGAGAATGACGCTTAGCGATTATCATTTTGTGTATATTTTGCTATCGTAATTCTGTCTTATTATTTTGGTATAATCTTAAACTGAGTTCATTTCCAGGCTTCAACCAAACCTCCACATCCTACTCTACGAACTCTGGTGTCCCTCAGGTCTCTATCCTAGGCCCGACGCACTTCCTTATTTTCATAAATGATCTTACAGACGTGATCAAGTGCCAAGTATGCATCTACGCAGATGACACCACAATTTACTCCCGCATCTGTAAGAAATCCGGCGAGGCGGACAAACATAACCTTGCTGTTGATCTTGAGAAGGACCTCCACTCAGTGGTCGACTGGGGTAAGAAGTGGCTTGTAAATTTCAAAGCGTCTAAGACGAAGCTGCTGTCTGTCAATCATCACAGGCAACCCCTCTTGCCTCCCATAAGCATGGACGAAGCGAGTCTCCCCGAAAGCAATTTACTGCGCCTCCTCAGCCTTACCCTATCTTCCGATCCCAAGTGAAACTATTACACCGAGTCAATAGCTAAATCCACTGCTAGGAAGGTTGGATCACTGTGTCGTACCAGGATGTTTTTTCCGCCTGAATCTATCCTGTATATTTACAAATGAAACATTTCTCCTTGCATGGAATACTGCTGTCATATATGGTCAGGCACCATGTCTGCGAATGTCTGAATGCCTGCAAATGACTTCCTCTCTCTCCATTTTATAACCAAAACGCACTAATTCATGCTGGGATTTATTTCTAACCAATAAGATTGGTCACTTCTCGGTCTTAGTTCTGTTTTTTCTTGTCTTGAAGTCAGAACTCTGCGATTGCTTGAATGTATAATCCTCATTTGTGTGAACGCCATTCTTAATTCTTGCTTTGTCTTGCATATGTTGTTTGCCAATTAGTCGGTACTTTTCTTTTTAAATACGTAGTAAATAGCAAAAAAAAAGGAAATCGGTTTGGCTCATTTGAACCAGAGTCGCACATTTATCAGCCTGTAGATTATTGCCGACGACATCAGTTAGTCTGATAAGTGCTATACATGATACACGCTTGATCGATCCTGTCTCTTCCGATCGATGACTGACGAGACAGAAGATTTTCGCGAAGTAGGCTGCCATTTATTTCTGCGGTAGACTGGTTGCCATCCTAGGCTACAGAACCCAATCTGTCCTGCTATTCCACCCATAGCTGAAGGAAGGAGAGATGGATTCATACCTTTCTTGATCATATTTGCGCGTAAGTGAATGCAACGAATTTAACTGAAATTCGAACTCGGCTTTCCTATTTTCGTTCAGAGCCGATATCCATTGCACCGCAATGCACGTACTTATACAAAAATCCTTAAAACAAGTGAATTCGTCCCCTCTTAGTTTCTTTTTAATCGTTTCACCCCAAGCAAGGCGGTACCGTCACTGATGCGCAGGGGGTGACATAAGAGAAGAGTGAAAGTTTAAGCAGAAGGAAAGCGAAGTGAAAGACGAACCAGTTACAGGGGGCGTCGGAGAAAGGGCCGGAGAAGAATGGAACATAGATGTGATGACAGTTGCGAATGTAGAGTGAGAAACGAACAAGATACACGGGGTGTTGTAGAAAGGACGAGGGAAGGACTGGGGTCAAGTGAATAAGAGATGGGAACTGATCACTATCGGATGTTATACCGTGTAGTGGTAATCAGCAGGCAAACTTCGCAAGTTAATTTTATATCTTCTTTTCAGAAGCCATTTTTTAATATATGAGTCACATGAAGTTATGGCATCAATCAGAAAGTTCAACTTAGCCACCAAATCCTGTCCACATTTATGCCGGACTAAATCTTCGTAAATAGAGAAAATAATTCGTACAAACCTTCGCTCTGTCTTCTCAGGAGCTTATATATATATATATAAACTTATTTATAAATGGAACTTTGTCTGTCTGTCTCTGTATGTGTGTGTGTGTGTCTGTGTGTCTGTGTGTGTGTGTATCCGTTACCTATAGACTCCGAAACGGCGGAACCAATTTTCTTGAAAATTTACACAGTTGTACTATAAGCGTCTGCGAGTGTTCTTAGCTAGGTTTTGTTTCGAGGTACCCCAGACAAATATCAAAAATCGATAATCGAAAAAATCGGGTTATAGAAGGAGTTGTCCAATTTTAATCAAATTTGATACACTCATAGACAAAGACATAAGAAACGATATTCAGAAGTTTCAAGGCTGCAGTTCTTACAATAGTGCAGAATATTTGATATCGATACCAGGAAACTAAAATTTGATTTAAGTCCATTCATTTTTCTTTCAGTCTACGGTTTCGCTTTAACTGGAAACAACTATTGCTTTTTAGTCATTCGGGCCAACGTCCAAAGAGTCTGAGCTACAAGACCATGGATTAGTTTTAAAGCTTTCATTACACCCGAGCAACGTCGGGCTATACTGCTAGTGTATATATATAAATAAAGATGGCTCTCTTAAAAGAGAAAATTTAAGAAAAAATACATCATTACATCAGTTCGGCCAATACACACACGCATTCATACATAAGCGTATATATACGCAACATATAATCAAAGAGCACGCGTAAGAGCGGATGTCAACTTAAACTTAAAGATACATTATGCAAGTCAGACTGCCGACACGTAGATTTGAAAAGTAAAGAAAGGGGTTAGATGAGAGAGAGAGAGAGAGAGAGAGAGAGAGAGAGAGAGCGTTAAAGAGAAAAGGTAAGTAACTTAAAGCGTAAACGAAAAGGGAAAGAAGAAGAAAGAAGAGAGGAAGAAATTTAAATTAGAAAGAAAAGATAACAGGAGAGTATGAAGATAAAAATAATTATATATTAACGGTGAAAGGATAAGAAATTAGACTTAACAAAATTGAGAAAATTAAAAATATTTAAGAGATTATAGTTAATCAATTCGTTGGAATCACAAATACCATTACACCATTATATAATATATATATATATATATATATATATATATATATATATATATATATGTATATATAATACTAATTATACAATCAACAAAGCAAATATAATACAATATAAAGTTTTAAAAAAACATTCATTTAAAAGTAAACCTAATTATTCCATTAAAATATAGCTGTTTAAACTTAATTATTTAGTGTAAAAATAAATTTAACATATTCATAGTGGGAGAATCAGAAATTGGAATCTAAAAAACTAAGAAAATTAAAAAAAAATTAAGATATAATAGTTGATCAATCCTTTTTAAGCATAATTACCACCACACCAATTATATAATCAAAATTATACTAATTATTCGGTTAACAATGCAATTATAATGCAATATAACGTTAATAGTGTAAAAAAACAACAAAAAAACATATGTACACATAAAACTCACACACACGCGCAAATGCGTACACACACATACACGCACATATATGTATACACATATATGTACACACACATAGACATATATATACAAACATACATATATACACGCATACAACCGCAAAAAAACAAATATGTAAGCAATACCATAGACATATATAAACCCGTATATATAAAAACACCATCGACCCACATAACAATGGGGTACAAATAAATAATAGATATTCCGTAAGATCGTGTGATGAGGGTAAAGGCTTCAGAAGAATGAATGAGGGGCTAAAAGTTAAACATATATAGCCATCCGCAGACATCTGTTTCGCTGTATCACAGCTCATCAGTACGGTTAGACATCCGATTGCTTTTAACCCAGGATTGAAATCCGACCGAATTGGCGTCAGTCGGCGATTCTACCTCTCAGCTATGGGCGCTCGGTAGAAGGAGGCAGACATTTAGCGTATGATGTATCATACACCATTGGTCAGAGTGCTCTAATTCATTACTGAATGAGCAATGCGTATATGCTAAAGTAGCTACTGTTTTTTTTTCAAAGTCTACCATTCTTCCAGAGTGCTCAATCAGGATGTGAAAGCGTAAATGACGTTATGTCAGTCAGTTGACTGCCATACGCGATACACGCTTGGGCGATCATGTCTCAAAAGAGACATGACTGACTGGGCAGAAGATTATCCTTCAGTAGGTTGCCATTGCTTTCTGCGGTAGACTGGTTGCCGACCAAGGCTATAAAACCCAATCTGTCCTGTTATTTAACCCATAACTGGAAGGAATAGTCGGATTAATACCTTTCCCAAGGGTATTTGCGCGTAAATGAATGCAATGAATTCAGCTGGAATTCGAACTCGGCTCCCCGATTTCTCGTTCCGAGCCGATATCCAATGCACCACAAAATGTATTAATCAGAAAAGTCCAACGTAGCCACCAAATTCTGAATAGTCTTCTAGCGAAGTCTGGTGTTCATTCGTCTGCTTCTTGCTTCCTGGTTTTACAACTGAGGTTGGTGATCCGGAAATATAATGCGTCAAGATCGACCTGAACACTATATGTGCCGTGTCCCTTCAGGCCGTAGGTGATCATTGATCGCCACTTATCTTTATCCCTTGTCGCTCTTAACACTTTTCGTCTCTCTCAAACCCCGCTCCAACCAAGCCCATCAAATATGTCTCGCGTTGCTCTCTCCTGTCTCTCTTTCTCTTTATCAGTCCTGTGAGTATCAGATTCTCCAAGCCCTCCTTCCTCCTTATGTGTCTACAGAAACTTCAGCTGTCTCCTCCTGATGTTAAGTATAAGTTTCGTTTTCGTTTGCATCCTCTCCAAAACCTCATCGTTGCTCACATGGTAACCTCAGCATCCTTCTGTAGACCAAATTTCTTCATCCTTGAAGAGACCGTCTAGCATTCTCTACAATATAGGAGGACAAATATTACATAATACTCCAGTAGTCTTTTCTTTGTTTCCAATTAAATCTTCCTGTTTCTCAATACGGGTTCCTAATGGAAACTTTAATCGCACTGTTGATTGGACAACCTGATGGGCAAATGGAAAATGATATAAAAAAAGTAGATTCTAGTTTTATCCACCCCTCTTATCACTACTGTTTGAGGCTTGCCCGTTCACTGGCCGATAAGATGACTTGATGCTGACTTTTTTGTTACTGCTTTACTGAGTCAGCCGACTTAAGCACTGTCGAATAAAATACTTTTGTCGCTTTCGTTGATATGGAACATTGTCTAGTTTCCAGCCTCGAAGATGTGTTTGATTTTCTTTAAGCTGAAATATCCAGAACATTTCAAGGTGTCTTTGGTTGTCTTGGTACTGCGTAATGGTGGGTAGTCTAAGGCTGAAATATGAGATGCAGTTAAAATATTCCCCACCCCAATAACGCCGTGAGATATAACGGTTATATTTTTTTAACTCTGGCCTTCAACAGATATTTTTATAAAATTTCTTGCCTCTAATTTGCCATGATGACTGACGTGGAAGAGAGGGAATTGGTTAAGCAGCTGGATAAATCCGTCTATCATAACTACCACCTAGGTATAAAAATGATACACCCATTGTTAGCATTGGCAAACGCCCTAAAATATGGATGGAAAGATAATATTAAAAATGTCTTCTCGTCCTGGCTGCAGATCAGTTGATCATGATCAAATTTATGTGCTTCAACAGAATAAAATGAAAGTAAAAAATAACTGTTAAATATTTGAATATATATTGAATGTGAATTTAGGTGTAACTGATATTTTTTTTTAATCATTTCACCTCAAGCAAGGCATTCCACTGCCACTATTGCGCTTGGAGCTACATAGGGGGAGGTAAATAGGAAGAGTGGTTAGCGGTGTGAAATGAGAAATCGGAGAGCCGAGTTCGAATTTTAGATGGATTCGATGCATTCACTTATGCGCAAATCTCTTCTCCATCCAGCTATGAGTTGAATAGCAGAACAGATTGAGTTCTGTAGCCTTGGTTGGCAACCAGTCTTCCGCACAAAAATAGCAACTTACTGCCGAAAATCTTCTGCCTAGTCAAAAGGGACATGATCGCCCAAGCGTGTATCACGTGTGGCACGTAACTAACATCTGACTTATTATTCTCATTTTTGTTTTAATTTTATTACAACGTTTCAGACATCGTGTCTTCTGACCTTCATTAGGTGCTTCCCGAAATATACCTAGGTAATGGTCTACGGAATGAGAAGCAGCTAATCTCGAGGAATGATTTAAAGAAGAAAGAAAAATGGGACTTGAATAGAACAACTGAAAGTTATATAAGCTTAAGCGGAGAGCTATGTTCAACAGGGACTGAGATTGTGATTCTTCGTGTCTTTTGACTGCTCACTTCCGTGACTGAAAAATAAAAAGCACTCTCTCGATCGACACAAAGAATAAACGAGAGACATTTTTTGCATGGTGCTTGCCTTGTTGTTTCAAAGAAGTTAGAAAATAAGTTAACTATCGCAGTTTCAAAATTTGTTGTTTTCGAAGTGGGTGTAAACACCACTTTTTTATGCTCTTTGAAGTTTTCTTCTCAAGACTCGACGCTGATCGATATAAAAAACAATTCGATTCGACAGTCTTTAATCCGGTTGACTCAGTAACGCCTTAACACAACGCCAGCATCAAGTCGAGCTAATCAGCCAATCAATGAGCAAGCCTTAAGTAGTGGCATTAAAAGGGGAGTGGATAAAACTAGTACTAGAAACTGATTGGATGCTTTTTGTCATTTCCCATTCGTTCATTGCATTGGCCAATCAATTGTGTGATTTTGGTTTCCATTAGAAACACGTATGTTCAAGGCGACATTTATTTCCTGTTCGCCAATCTCACTTGCGAAGGCTCGAAGCAAGTTGCGGGTGAATGGACTTTATACATCGCAAGGAGTCTTTCTGGAATGTGGCGGGTACCTTGGACATGTCTGATTTTAATTCTACGCCATATTATTCGCGATAAAAGCAATAAAAAAACACACTGAAAAGACAGAGAATTTGTAAGTATAACAACAAACGTTATTTTTTGTTATGTTCCAACATAATGTTGATAACTTTTTCTTTTAATGCTCTCAAAATGTTTCAATACCCTTGTTCCAAAATATCTGTTTTGCCAGAACATTCACAATCTACGGTCATCTAACTATGCTTTTCTCATATATCTATAATTTTATTGTTTGTTAAAAAAATTACACAACGTTTTAATGTTGAATTCGTCAGATTTAACCGTAAATTGTATTCTAATAATACTATTCAATTGCATTTCTCAAAAATTCAAATTCAAGTTGGCATCTTCTGTCTTCTTGAAGCTGTTATTTTATTGTCCTTATTCCTTATTAAAGTCTTCTTAATGCTCTTTCCCTTTCATTAATCCCTGGCGTCTTAGTGTCATTTTTTGCCTTCTTGGAGTGAAATTATCAAAATAAATAAATAAATAAATAAATAAATAAAAAATATATAAATAAAATAAAATGAGCACAGAACGCGCGCAAGGAAATGATCTTTTTTTTACTATGTATGTGACTAGCAATATAGCCCGGCGTTGCTCGGGTCTAATGAAAGCTTTAAAACTAATCCATGGTCCTGAAGCTCAGACTCAGCCTAAAGAATATTTGTGTGAAGTTTGGTGAGAATCGGATAAAAATTGTGGATTTGTATAAAGGACATACAGACAGATAAACATACACACACACAAACATCATGCCTTTTATATATATATATATATATATATATATATATATATATATATATATTATCGATTTTCTGCACTGTTGTAAGAACTGCAGCCTTGAAACTTCTGAATATCGTTTCTTATGTCGTTGTCTATGAGTGTATCAAATTTGATTAAAATTGGACCACTCCTTCTATAACCCGTTGTTTTCGATTATCGATTTTCGATATTTATCGGGGGTACCTCGACACAAAACCTAGCTCAGAACACTCGCAGACGCTTATAGTACAACTGTGTAAATTTTCAAGAAAATCGGTTCAGCCGTTTCGGAGTCTATAGATAACGGACACACACAGACACACACACACACACACAGTTCCATTTATAAATAAGTTTAGATTTAGATTAGATTAGATTAGGAAGCCTGAAATTATAGTGATTCTTCTTTTATGAAAAAAAAATTCGTTTCATTCATGTACAATTTTTTTTAAATGTCTTGATTTCTGTAGATTAATGCTTAATTTAAAATGTAAGAATGAATTTTTATTTAAATGTAAGATATTGCCTAGCGTTCTTTTCCCCTCCAGTTATGGGTTAAATAACCGGACAGATTGGGTTTTATAGCCTTGGCTGGCAACGAGTCTACCGCAGAAAGCAATGGCAACATACTGCGGGATAATCTTCTGTCCAGTCAGTCATGTCTCTTTCGAGACATGATCGCCCAAGCTTGTATCACGTATGGCACTTAACTGACTGACTGAATATAATAGTTGAAAACATGATTAACGCTTCTACTGGGCATAAAATGGGGGATCAGTTTGATATTGTAATGAAGTAATAAACTGATTATCCCCACTAATTATTACTTAATAATTTGTTACATCTCTTCCTCCCTCTACCTATGAGTCAAATAATAGGACAGATTGGGTTCTATAGCCTTGGCTGGCAACCAGTCTACCGCAGAAAGCAATGGCAACCTACTGCGGGATAATCTTCTGGCCAGTCAGTCATGTCTCTTTCGAGACATGATCGCCCAAAGCGTATGTCACGTATGGCACTTAACTGACTGACTGAAGCATACGAAAGTGAATTTATACATAATAAATAAACACGACTTATGTATTATATTATTTCTTTAAACTTTATAAAATGGTAAATAATAATGATTTCCTTAGAGTTGGTTCACATATTTTAATAATTTAGTAAATATTTATAAATTTATGAATGTTTTTTTTTCACATTTATTTCTTTATAACTTGGTAAACAGAAATTTTGTATTGCATTAGTTCTAACTGTATTAGTTATTTAAATAGTTGTAAATATAACATTATTCCTGTTATTAAATGATTTAACAGGTAATAAAAATAGTGTTTAATAATTTTGTTGTAAATTCTCAAGAACAAAAAAAAATGTATGAATTCACTTTCATCATCGGTTTATGTTTTATTATAATTCTAATCATCCCTTTTTAAAACGATAAACATTGCCAAAGAGTGTTTCTGCTTCTGTCCCTTTTGCTTCCATTTTAATTAAGACCGCTTCCTTTATTACGCTCTCTCGCTTCATAATATTCCCAGAATGCTTCTTGGGACTCCATTGCTTTTTTCTCCAGTTTTCTATACATCTATAAGAAAAATATATCCAGTATTCATCAAATCTTTTGTATTATTATTATTATTCTATGTGCCGTAAACGATGATGGTTCTCCACAATTTCCTGTATTTCATTAGAAAAAAAAAACAAGGTATACTGAACGGTGTCGTCTATTTTCTTATACGCCAATAACTCGGTGGGAGCTGGCCAGCTTTCCTCATTTTCCATGAAGAAACTGTTCTGCATCACTGACAGCTAAAGTTCTTGGGACATGCAATGAGGAAGGAGGGCTTGGCGAACCTGTTACTAACAGAACAGATGGAGAGAAAAAGAAACAGGGGAAAGCAGCGGACAACATATTTGAAGTACCTGATCAGGTGGATGACGGAACGAGGGTTGCATGGTGAAACAGGAGAAAGCGTGCTAAGAGCCACCAGGGATAGGGAGACGTGGAAGGCCATGATCGCCTACGTCCTGAAAGGATAATGGCACATAAAAGAAGGTATTACGTAGCAGTTCAGTAGTTCTTTCTTCGTTTCTAACAAAATGTTCATGCTTTGCTTAGCTTTTGAAAGGTATTTTTTTGCTAGTTCAATGCGGGTTCCGATTTGGGTGTCACATATTGTTATGGTGCTCTATCTATATGAATGGACTCTTCCTCTATCAATAAATACTAATCTGTCAGGCATCCAGGGACACAATTAAAAAGCAGTCGTAAGACGCAGCGTAACTATACAGTTCGGTCGCACACTTCTATTTACTGACTATTAATCCTCTTATTTGTATATATGCTCTGTTATTCTAATACAATGGTTGAACCTGTCTTCTTGTTTCCGTGTCTTTCTTCCTGGTTCTAACAGGTCACAACAACTTGCCGACATATTTTCATTTTCTGTTTAAATTTGGTAGTTGACCATTGTCCGATGGTTAACAATGACTACATGTACAATGTGGCCCTAGAAAACCTCAGTTTATTTTAGAAAGTTTGTCTTTTCAATGTCTTTTCAATGAAGTGAAATCCCCACATAAGAATTGTAAGAATGTATTATTTATATATTTTGACTTTAGTTTGTATCGGTCAGTCAGTTAAGTGCCATACGTGATACACGCTTGGGCGATCATGTCTCGAAAGCGACATGACTGACTTGGCAGAAGATTATCCCGCAGTAGGTTGCCATTGCTTTCTGCGGTAGACTCGTTGCCAGCTAAGAACCCAATCTGTCCTGTTATTTAACCCATAACTGGAGAGAAGAGACTAATACCTTTCTCAATGTTATTTGCGCGTCAGTGAATGCAAAGAATTCAACTGGAATTTGAACTCGGCTTCCCGATTTCTCATTCCGAGCCGATAGCCACCGCGTTTATTGAAGCTTACTCAGACCGTTTCTAGTCTTGTCACGCTCCCGAACTATCTTTTTCGCTAACCAAAGTGAAACTCATTTTTGTGTTGGAAAAATTATTGGTAAACTTTCGTTTTAAGTCCCGTCGCTTTTCCCCTTCAAATTTATTCAAAATAGCATTATCTCTGTGCAAATGTATATGCTGAACTCAAATCAATTAGTTATTGAAGAAACTCACCTTTTTTTTTATCTAAAGGTTCATAAAAAAACAAAAACAAATCGAACTATATCTCGCACTTTGTCTCTCCAGTAACTCTCACGAATCATGTAATTAACTGCAGAATGACGGACTGCGCATGTGATCGAATTTTGGCAGCTTTTTCTTCATTTACTGATACTTCCGGCGATGTACTTCCGGTAATGAAAGTAATGCGCTCTTGAATTTCTACGTTTATTACTCTCGAAACAGGAAGTACATTGCCGGAAGTTTCAGTAAAGGACAAAATTCGACCAAAATTGCTGCCTACGCAGAACGTCATTCTGCAGTTAATTACATGACTTCATGAAAGTTACGGGAGAGAAAAAGTGCAAGATATAGTTCGTTTTTTTTTTATGGACTTTCAAAGCAAAAAAGGTAAGTTTCTTCAATAACTAATTGTTGATTTGAGTTCTGCATAAACAGTTGCACAGAAATAATGCTATTTTGGATAAATTTGAAGCGGGGGAAAAGCCGTCGGCACCTAGAACGAAAATTTACCGAAAAACTTATATTTTACAATGAGTTTCTCTTATTTTGTACGTTTCTTTTTCTCTCTGAAGATTTATTTTGAATTTGGTTTTTTAGGCTCTGTCGGTTTTTATTGCTCGTGTAACATCTAGTTTCACAAAGCTACTAATTTATTTTTTGTGTATATTGTATTTTAATTTTCAGTTCATTTTATTTTTCAACCGCCGTTTGTAAACTTAATTTTTTTTTTTCATATGTCGTCCTCTTTTACTTAATCCTTTTGGTTTTCATTTTCTACGTCTTACTTTATTGTTTAATCTGTTTGTTTTTAGTTCGTGTTCGTCAGCCATTTTGTTTAATTGGTAAAAATCTTTACAAGTGTCTTTTTTTTAATCAATTGTTTCTTTTGTAGTATTTATTTCCTAATTTGTTTATTTTGGTGATTTTTAATTTAAAAGAAAACCTTTCTAGTGGTTGTTTCAGTAAAATTTTTTTTTTTTTTACGTCAAACGTTTGCTTTATTTGCCTGCCTTTTTTTGATTTGCCTTTAATTTTTCTGTCGTTGTATTTATTTCATAATTTGTTTATATTGCTGGTTTTAATTTTTAAGCCTTTTTAGCTAATTGCGTTGTTTCAGTAAAATTATTCTTTCTCTTTTTTTTTCTTTCACGTCATTTGCGTGACTTTTTGTATTCTTTGTTTAATTGTTAAATTTGTTTTCCTTCTTTTTGAAAAGGACTTTGTTTTAACTTGTAACCGTTGTTACATTAAAAACTCTTTTGGCTAAACCAGATTTGGTAGGTCATATAGTTTCGTTCTCTTTGTAAATTTGTTTTTCATCGTTTCTGGATGTTTTTAAGAATTTCTGTTATTTAGTTTTTCCTATTTTTTGTTTTGTTTTTTGTTTTTGTTTTTTAACAAAAAAAGTAATTTAAATTAAACAATGATGAGCAATAAACGTTGGTCAATTAAGAAGAGCTGAGCTGTTCGGTGCGACAAAGAAAGACACTCCCGATAAAAAAAACAAAAAAAAAAAAAACTCAATAGTGGCTAAGGAGAACGTAAACATTGCCAAAAAAAAAATTACGGTAAAAATAGATTTAAAGAAAATGTATGGAGGTTAAAAATAGCCAAAACCTGTTGCCAATTGACTCCGGTCTCATCAGAAAAAGCCAAGTCGCCACCGAAATGCGTTATCAACATAACGAAGTTTCTGAAGAAAGCTAAGATCTACAAACATTCTCAAAGAAGATGGGCTCTAGGTAGATCTTCAAGAATTACTAAGGTCGAAAAAAAAAATAATTGTGTTAGTCTTTGTGGTCGGTAAGCATGCGAGCAAAAATTGTCTTTCCACAAATGACACGATGATAAAATCAGTGACGTTCTTGAGATTAAACCCCAAAGAGTCAGAGTTAAGGGTTATGTGGAACGTAATATTATTCACATTATCACAAAAGACCTCATAAGAACTGAATACGAAAACAGGCGGAGAACCAATTTATCATTCCCTTATTTCTTAGTGTAGAAGTTGGCCGATTATTTGGCTCAATTTCCAAAAGCAGCTTCTACTAATGATACAGAGGGAATTTACGGGGCTGTGGTTAGGAATAAGTGGTAAGGTATATATTACCACCCATATTTAGGTCGTTTGTTGCTGATTATAGTCACCGATTCAATCTAGCTAGATGATCAGCACAAACTGCATGCGAGGCAAAATTTGATCGGGTGATTAAATCCCGTAATAGTGGGGAATTAGCTTTAGTCATGGCTGAGCTGGCTTCCCTGCTTATCAAGAAGGATCAAGCCCTTGTAGTTAGACTTAAGTTAAAAATAAATATCTCCGGGAGTTAAACTGACTTTAGAAGAATTTAGACATTGTTACGTGTTAAGGGTAACAAAAGAAAAAATGATTGACGAAAACTCAGAGATAAAAATCACAGACAAATATTTAATTTACAAAAACACACCAAATAAAATATTTACAAATATATACAATTTTTGTTGCATTCCAGAACAAGAAACATAGTTTACTACTGGCGAGTATTACGAGAAGAGAAGGGGAATTTAAGGTGTCAAATATCTTTACCCAAGTTGGCGAAGAAGTTAAGTGCTATACTCTTTGGAAATCCTTAAATGAGTACATAAAGAATAATTATCAAAGAAAGAGTCAAAAATATGTATTTACTCATATAGTTCCATGACGTTTTCTTTCAGGTTTTAGTTGGTCGGCAACTTTTCGTACAGGTTCTTTTGGTTGGATCGAAATCCTTAAATCAAAACCGGAGTTGATAATGTCAGCAAATCCTGTTAACTGAATACTCTCTTCCGAAAACCTCTTTTTTTTAGGTGCTAACACCTAATTTGCATATTCTAGAATCTTTTAGAATTCTCTCGATCATTCTAGTACCTTCCAAACGTTCTATTTCTAATTTCCTTATTTTTACGACTACTTCATGAATTAAAACTTTTTTGGAATAACACGTAGGACTCAATAGAATCTCTTACTACAACTTTTTAGACATTATTATTTTTTTTTTTATACTTATAAATGCATCCTCCTAACAACATACATTCAAAAAGCATTTTGCGTCTGTCTGTTACTTCTTGTTCTATGTGACTTGTCCCTTCAGGACGGAGGCGATCATGGCTCTCCACATCTCCCTATCCCTGGTGGCTCTTAGTACGCTTTCTTCTGTTACACCATGCAACCCCCGTTGTTTTCCACCTGCTCAGGCTCTTTTCCCACTCTCTCTGACCTTTTAGTATCAGGTTCTCCAAGCCCTCCTTCCTCATTGCATGTCCCAGAAACTCTAGCTGTCTCTTCCTGATGCTCAGTATTAATTTCCTTTTCGTTTCCCTCCTTTCCAAAACCTTATCATTGCTCACATGCTCGATCCATGATATCCGCAGCATCCTTCTGTATAACCACATTTCAGCTGCCTCAAGTTTTTCCTTCGCCTTGGATGTTGTTCAACATTGACTGCCATATTGAAGAACTGACGTTACATAGCAATCTAGTATTCTCTCTTTTTCTAGTGAAATTTTTCTGTCTTAAAACTTTACTTCTGGAACGCGTCCTCAACCATGCCAATTCGTCTTCGGATTTTTGTCTTCTGTTAGAACACTTCCGTGGTATTTATTTTATACCTGCTTGATTTTAGTATCCCTGACGTGTATTTGGCATTTTGGGCTGTTCTTTTTGCTGATGACCATGCATGTTTTCTTGCAGTATATTTGTAGTCTTTTTGTCACTCTCTTCAGCTACCTTCTGTAGGACGTCTTGTAGTTTCCTTTCCGTATCAGCAGTGAGCACTGTATCATCTGCGTACCTTATAATGTTCAAATTGTGGCCTCCGATTACAAATCCTGTCATAACATCTAGGCTCCTCAAAATAGTCTCGCTGTACAAGTTGAATAGATCCGTTAAAAAGACACATCTTTGTTTTACGCCCCTTTCTATCTTTTTATCCCTGCTGAATTCGTTACCTGTCTGGTTTTTTGCCAGTAAAGATTCTTGACTAAAAGTATTAATTGACATGCGGATTATCGAAAACATTTTTAATGCTAGCATTACAAAAAAAATTCATAGAGGATCTACCCATGCCTAATCAAAGTGGAGATCGCTAGCTAATCTTTTTCCATATAATTTACTGGGATATTTGGCTAACTTAAAAATAAAGCATTCCTTATACAACGGAGTAAGATGAATAATAATGAAAGATGTGTGCTGCAACTACATATTAAAGCGAGAAAACATTATTTAGAAGAAATACTTTTCGGAGTTACCTTTTATATTTGGCAGCCTAGCATCCATGAGAATACCGTACCCAGCACTTTTCAACAATCTAACACCCGATTGAATACCAGTAGCTACTAAATCTAAGCCACACATATAGGAGGATGCATTATTTATTAAATTTGAAGTTACTCGTATGTTGAAGGAAGGTATAATCGAACCAAGCCATTCGTCGTAGAATGCTGAAGCTTTCGTAGTCTCTTCTGAGAACAGGAAAAAGCGAATGGTAATCATCTATACACAACCTCAGCTCACCCCAGAGCATTACTTTTTCTGGTAATTAATAGTCAGTCCCTTTCTTCCAGCATTTTTCTATAAACTTATCTTATAGTTCTTTCAGGTTAAATCCCGATTTCAATAATTTAATGTGCCAAATAAAAAGTAAATTTATTTTACATTATCCCAGGATGGTTGAAACTTCCTGACGATAAAAATAAGATTAGGCCACTTGAGATCACCTTTGAAATTAGTGCCGATTAAATGAAGAGTTACGATAGTGACATTAGTATATAAAAGCCGAAAGCGTTTTTAATAAACCCACCCAAAAGGGTTGTATGAGAAAGATAAGTTCTTGAATTTCTAATATGAGGGAGAACAAAAAAACCCAAAAAAACAAAAAAAAACAAAAAACAAACAAACAAAAAAACAAAAAAAAAAAACAAACACAAAAATGGAATCCGGTCAATTTATATTTACTATCTAAAATTATTTAGGTTGATTTTAGCTTGATAGACATATTGCTCTATATGTATTTATATACATATATATGTAGAGCTCTCTTAGAGAGTTATTTTACCACTGTATCTACAGAATACTCCTTTGGATTCTTCTATATCTACACCTCAAGCTTATATATATATATATATATATATATATACTAGCAGTATAGCCCGACGTTGCTCGGGTGTAATGAAAGCTTTAAAACTAATCCATGGTCCTGGAGCTCAGACTCTTTGGACGTTGGCCTGAATGACTAAAAAGCAATAGTTGTTTCTAGTTAAAGCGAAACCGTAGACTGAAAGAAAAATGAATGGATTTAAATCAAATTTTAGTTTCCTGGCATCGATATCAAATATTCTGCACTATTGTAAGAACTGCAACCTTGAAACTTCTGAATATCATTTCTTATGTCTTTGTCTATGAGTGTATCAAATTTGTATTCGACATATTCGTTATACCGTTTGGATGTCCTTTAATATTTTAAGTGTACGCTTCGCCGATCCAAACACATTCATTTTCATGTAAGGTTGTAACTGTCGCTCTTGTTCCATTCAATTAGGTGTTCAAATAGCAGTTAATTTAGCTGGGGGTGGGGAGAGAACCACCCTCAGCCTTAGTCTCGAAAATATTTGTGGACGTTATCTGTTTTGAATATCTAATGCGATTAATGATAGCCGCCAATTCCAAGTCGCGTATGGTCATCGCCAAATCAGCATACATAAATAATAAGTTCTTTCCATGGATAGGATTCTCGTGAGAACGATAATGTCTCTTGCCAAGTGACTTGTAATGCGATAAACTACATTATTAAGGCCGATTTTTGGGTTGCTCCTGAGTTTTGATGTGACCGGTAACAAGGGGAAGGTTTCTGCAAGTCTTCTCCGACATTTATTTCAAAAGTAGTATGGCATTTCGTCAAATATCTAACATCATGACTTTTTTTGTGCGTCTAACATACATACATAGATGATGCCTGCCAACTCAGTACCGAGTATGACCATCATTGTTAGGCTTAATTTTGCTTCGAACAGATGTGGCTCCTTAAACCGAACATGGTTTTAAGTATATAACACAGAGTCATGCGACACATATTTTGTTATCATTAGGCCTATTTTAGTGACTGCTTGTCTTTTCAGCTCACCAGATAACATGTAAAATTTTCGCAAAAGTGACATAAATTCTTAGTAATTAATGCCATTTTGTAGTTGGTTGGTGCTCCGATTAGTCAGTTAAGTGCCATACGTGATACACGCTTAGGCGATCATGTCTCTTTCGAGACATGACTGACTGGGCTGAAGATTTTCCTGCAGTAGGTTGCCATTGCTTTCTGCTGTAGACTGATTGCCAGCCAAGGCTATAGAACCCAATATGTCCTATTATTTGACTCATACATAGACGGGGAAGAAATGTATTATAGAATTAAGTAGTAATTAGTGGGGGATCAGTTTATTACTGCATAACAATATAAAACTGATCCCCCACTTTATGCCAAGTAGAACACTTAATCATGTTTTCAACTATTATATTCAGTCAGTCAGTTAAGTGCCATACGTGATACAAGCTTGGGCGATCATGTCTCTTTCGAGACATGACTGACTGGGCAGAAGATTTTTCCCGCAGTAGGTTGCCACTACTTTCTGCTGTAGACTGGTTGCTAACCAAGGCTATAGAACCTAATCTTGTTTTACTATTTATGTTGTAGGGATAAATACTGATTAATTCCTTTCCCAAAGACTATTTAATCGTAAGCGAAGGCAAGGAATTCAACTCGAATTCGAACTCGGCTATCTGCTTTCTCGTTCTGAGCTGAGATCACTACACCACAACGTATCATCCATCCCGTTCTCTAGTACAATGACTAAACTTGTCATATTTAGACAAATCCTACCAAAGACATCACAAAAAACGTTATGTATGTCACCTACATGGTTAGAAAGTTCTACATCAAAATCTCTTCAGATACTTTTTTTAGCTTTATTTTCGCAATCTGCTGTATCGTCGAGGTGGATACTATACAAAAAGAAAGTGTGTTGCTGTATTATTCAGTACCGTAACCGGTGCTAAAGGGTTATACACCGAACAGTACAATAGTTACGACAGACACGACAGAACTTACAACACAGATAAGATAGATTTAGATTGCAATAGTTGCCGAAGTAATGTACGAATATTTCTCGAATGACACTCGAATATTACGCCACGAATGCTACTATTATTCATTTAAATAGAACCTTTCAGAGCAATGGCCATTCCATCATTAATAGTGCTGCAGAGGTATCGGCCACTCTACAACACAATCTCGCTGAGAATTATTATTGTTTCAATGTTGTTGCATTTAAATCTTTACTGGATAACAGTGTTAAATCAAAAACTGACATTTAATATTAAGGATACTTTTCAGGTATTTTTTATAGACTTGCCCATTTTTTTTTATGCCAACGATATGTTTTCCATCTTTCTGAAGAGTACCGTCTGGAAGTTTCGAGTGATACTATTTCTTGTTTAATTTTAGTGCTGCTGAGCACTTGCGTTCTCTTATGTAGGGACTTACGGCCATATCACGTTGAATACACCGGTTCTCGCTCGATCACTGAAGTTAAGCAACGTTGAGCCTGGTCAGTACTTAGATGGGTGACCGCTTCGGAATACCAGGTGCTGTAAGCGTTTAGTGACGGATGTGCGTTGTGGTGCAGTGGATATCGGCGCGGAAAGAGAAATCGGTGAGCCGAGTTCGAATTCCAGTTGAATACCCTGCATTCGCTTAAGCAATGGTACCCTTGGGAAAGGTATTAATCCGTCCCTTCCCTCCAGTTATGGGTTAAATAACAAATGTAGGACTTGGGGATCCTGTTCTTAAAAACAAATCCCAATGCATCTTGATACTCGAAAAGAAAAATGCATTACTAGACACAAAACTTATATAAAAAACAACAATTAATTGTTGAAAGAAAAAGATATTACCAGCAATAAATAAAGTTTAGTCGGCATTAAATGATCCGCCGGGGTTGATTTACCATAAAAACAAAACCAACCAACAACTCTTATGCAGATGTTGGTGAACCTTCGTAAGTCTTCATGGAGTGCATTGCCTTTTCTTTTGCAATGGTTTGTCACCGGATGCAACACATATACTTCTTGTACGTACCGTGTCCGTTCAGCATGTGAACGATCAAAGCTCCTTACAATTTCTTGCCATTTGCAACAGGTAGAATGTGCGTTGTGGTGCATTGGATATCGCCTTGGGAGAAGAAATCAGAGAACCGAGTTTGAATTCCAGTAGACATTCCTTGCATTCACTTACGCGCCAATACCCTAAAGGTATTAATCCGTCTCTATGGGATAAATACCTGGACAGATTAAGTTCTATAGCCTTGGATTTGCAACCAGTCTACCACAGAAAGTAATAGTAACCTACTGCGGGAAAATCTTCTGCCCAGGTAATCATGTCTCTTACGAGACATGATCGCTCAAGCGTGTATCGCGTATGGCACTTAACTGACTGTAACACCTAGTAAAGTTCGTTTTGTTGTCATCTCTTTCGTCCTCTGTCTGCCAGTAATGTACACAAGCTCGACAGGCATTGTATATGCTGCTTTATACTGACACCCTTGTCTTCAGTATCTCCTGTGAGTGTCAAATTTTCTAAGCCTACTTTCTTCAAAATGCACTTCAATTGTTTCTTTTTTTCTGTTGCTAGATATAAATGTCGTTTTTTTTCTAAAACTTCGTCGTTGTTCAAATGCCTAGTCCACGGTATATTCAAGATTAATCTATGGAACCACATTTCCGTTGCCCCAAGTCTGTTCTTTATCTGTGGGGAGATTGTCTAGCAACAACCGCCATATAGGAGGAGCGATATTGCATAACTATCAAGTATTTTTTTACTTTTTTCAAACGAAATTTTCCTATTTCTTAATATTTTGCTTAGCATTTGAAAAGCATCTTTCTCTGCCACAAATGTCTTAGAATTTCGGTGTTGCATTTCTGTTTTTTTTTATTACTTCCTACATAATTAAATTTTTATACCCGTTTAAGTTTTGTATCACCAATTTCTAATACGCATGGTTGGCTTTTTCTTTTGTGGACAGTCATATACACTGTTTTCTTACAATTGATGTAAGCACGTTTCGCTAGAATCATGACAATTGAGTAGTGAGTTCGATCCTCACTGGGTGCTCCATACTTTCGGTCTTTGCCACGTCCACGTTGCGCTTAGAAACTCGCCTCTTTTTATAACGTTATTCTGAAGGGAAATGTTGACATCCGCTATTAACGAGTTCTAATATTTCGGATAACTTCGCGTAAAATCAATGAACTAAACGAATCCTTCGAATAATGCACAACAATTCTCTCGAGTAATTCCCTTAGAAAACAATCTCTTCAATGACGCACAACACCGGAATGATGCACAACACAGAATAGTATTTATCTGCTTCTCCACCGAGTGTGGGGAATCCGTGTTCTAAAGTTTGGGCAAAAAAATTCCCATAGACCCTTCACATGGCAGAGTCGAATATCTAGTCTAATTTTTCACAGACGCGACGATGCTTTTCGGCTGAGCCTCGTTTAGGTTCCTCTCCGCCCGAAGGCAGAGTTCGACGAGGTTAGTTCGGGTTAATACACAAACCAAACGCACTCATACTTCTGTCTGAGTGTATTACATACTAAATATTCATGGCCATGTGATCCTAGTAGCACAAGTCATTAAACTGTTGCGTTTGTTGCATGAAGATCCGTGTTCGACCACTCGTGTCACTATCGACATATTCTTCCTACATAACAATATGCCTTTCGTTTTTCCACGCAATTAAAAAGTAATAGTCCATTATTAATGGGGTATTATCAGAAGACGTTAAAAAACTTGTTTCTTCTTTCTTTCTTTCTTTCTTTCTTTCTTTTTTCATTTCATTTCATGGTTTGTCTTTTGTTTTTCTTCCTATGCGATCAAAACGGAATAGTCCATTATTTATGAGGTATTGACAGGGAGTAACGGTCATGCAAACTAAGGGACTAACGAAGAGTGAGACAAGCATCATTATTATACTGAATATGTCCGAGTTTTATTTTTCCTAGAAATAAATGCCTAACGAAGACTAAGAATCTAGCACTCACAATTTAACCTCTTGCGTTCGGTGGTCGTTGATTCTACCCGAGGTTTCTTCCGCCTTTTGACCAGCATTGTTTTAATTGCCTCTTTACGTCAGAAATACCGGCGGACTCAGTCGGTCGTACTGCTTTACATACCAGCTAACACGGAAATGTCCTGGCAAAGTTAGACGAGTTCTATTTTTGTTGGAACCTGTGTAATGGTGTGGCGATGTTTCAGTAATTTCCCTGACGACGAATTGACCGCCCATCCCCAAATTTGTCCCAACGTTATGGTAACGTTGCGCATTGTTGCAGATGGAAAATTCTACATTGGTCAGTTATGACAACCGAGTATTTTTTTCGCTTAACATCACGTATTCTACTTCTACATCATATACTGTATGCCTTCAATTTTCTTTCTTTTGAAGCTGTTAATGAATTTTGATTTTTTTTTGTTTTATTTTTATTTTATTTTTTTATTTTTTTTATTTTTGCACTAACCCTGTTCACCATCTTTTGTAAAGTCGATGGTAGAAGAACAATAACGCTTTCGAACAATACTGATATAATATAATATTTAGCTGCCTCTTGACTGAAGCGGAATGTGGCACAAGGTCTTTTTGAAGTGGTAAATCCGAGCCTTTATGCCAGGGCAAAATTTCATCTTCTGTTTTTCCCCAGACGGAAATCTGCCCTTTAATGGATACTAGTCGGACAAAGTTAAACTAGCATTCTTCTCAACGCTAATGATATTTAGCTGTCTCTTTATTGAGACGAAAATGTGGTACAAGGTCTTTTTAGTGTGGGTAATCCAAGCCATATAGCTTGGGCAAAAATTTATCTTCTACTTTTCTTCGGACGAGATTTTACGCTTCGGCGGAGCCTCGTCTATGTTCCTCTTTGCCAGAAGGCAGAGAGTCCGACAATGTTAACAGTAGCGTCTTCAAGACGCTAAACCCCAAGTGCTTATTATATATATTGTTTTTACACGTCACGTGATCCCGGCTGCATGATGCTTCTAATTACTTCAAAACGAGGTCGACTGTGCTTGCTTTCTGGCGATCGGTGTTCAAAACCAAATGTCTCTTTGACACTTTATTCCTGTATAAGCTTACTAAGTATGTTACGCATTATTTTCCTCTGTCCCTTTTCATTCCGATGCGCCTTGTAATTATCTGATTTTCCCAGCCCACTTTCCTCATCATGTGTCTAGGAATTTCAGCTTTCTCTTCCTTAAATTAGTTTTAGCTTGCCAAGTCGAGTGAATTTTCTGACAGTTTGTGACAAGGATTCACTTTTCTTACTGTCTTTCTTTTTTTTCTTCTTTCTTTCTTTTTGGCAATTTAATGAGATGGAAAAGCTAAATCTACATTTACCCCGTGTAACAAGATACGAATCCCCGTATGACCGGTCATTTCAAGTACACCACCGGCCATAATTATGAGGCCACTCCATTTTTTTTTTTTTTTTGAAGAAATTATGTATTTCATACTATTTTTAGTGGATAATTCTAAATGAAAATAGAATGGTTCTTTTGTTATTATTACTTTGTAAAATTTTACAAGGCAAATAGAGACAATTTACCCATCGCACCCTGTAGATTGAAACTATGTATTTCATACTATCTTTAGTATTTATTGCCAAGTGGATAATTCTAAATGAAAATAGAATGGTTCTTTTGTTATTATTACTTTGCAAAATTTTACAAGGCAAATAGAGACAATTTACCCATCGCACCCTGTAGCTTGAAACTATGTATTTCATACTATCTTTAGTATTTATTGCCAAGGGGATAATTCTAAATGAAAATCGAATGGTTCTTTTGTTATTATTAGTTTGCAAAATTTTACAAAACAAGGAAGTAAACATGAACTCGTCCGGATCATCCTAAATTTTCTTCATTCTTTCATTGATGAAACTGCAATTTAAGTAATTATTAAATATTTATAAATTCATTTGATGCACATGTTATTGTGGGGGTATTAACGAAAGAACAATTCTGTTTTCATTTACAATTATTCACTTAGCAATAAATACTAAAAAAATACTATGAAATACATCATTTTTTTAACACTGTGGTGGCGTGATAATTCTGGCCGGTGGTGTGTATTTAAGATAATTTAGAACAATAAAAAAATACAGGATTTAATTCTCTAAAAAGACAAAATGGGAAGGTAAATTACTTACGTAGCAAAATTTCTAATGCCATTACAGAGTAGACTTAAAACCAGTTCTGGGTCACCAATGCATGTGAGCTGATTCCAGTTGCGCATGAAGAATTCACCTCTAATTCACCCTACTAATTCATATCAGCCAAACTCATCGAGTGAAATGGAAAATTAAATTCCACTATTTAACAAGATTCACCACCACGTGTGGGTAGACGCCTACTATAATTTAGGTCAGTCCCTGTTTTACTCCAAACAGGTCCTATATTTACCTTTATCAACTTTAATTTTAACCGGATCTATATCTACCTTCATCGATTTTGCTGTTAATCGGACCTAAATCTACCTTTGACCGACTTTAATTTTAACCGGACCTATATCTACCTTCATCGATTTTGCTTTTAACTGGACTTATTTCTACCTTTATCGGTTTTTCTTTTTAACGGACCTCTGTCTACTTTTATCGATTCTGCTTTTAACCGGACCTCTGTCTACTTTTATCGATTCTGCTTTTAACCGGACCTCTGTCTACTTTTATCGATTCTGCTTTTAACCGAACCTCTGTCTCCACATTTGATTTTCATTTAAACAAGAGCTATATCTACCTTTATTGATTTTATTTTAAATCACTTCCCAATTATTTTAATACTATTTTTTTCTTGACAAATCGGGGTTTCGAGTTCGAACTCCAGTTGAATGTTTTGCATTCATTTACGCACAAATACCTTTGGGAAAGGTATTAATCCGTCTCTTCCCTCCTGTTATTGGTTAAATAACAGAACAGATTGGGTTCTATAGCCTTGGCTGGCAACTAGTCTATCGCAGAAAGCAATGGGAATCTACTGCGGGATAATCTTCTGCCCAGTCAGTCATGTCTCTTTTGAGACATGATCGCCCGAAGCGTGTATCACGTATCACTTAACTGACTGATCGCGTAAACTAGACCTATGATTTTAGTTTAAACTTGCTCTAGGTGAACATTTTTTTATTTCACTTTATTATAGAGATATATCTAACTTTTCTAATTTAATTTAAACCGGAATAATCACTGTCTTTTTCAATTTATTTTAAACTGGACTTATAGCAACCTTTGATTTTATTTAAACGAGATTTATATCGATTTTAATAATTTTAATTTAAACCATCCTATGTTTCATTTTTATTTTATTTTAGTTTAAACGGGATCCCTGTCTACATATTTCTTAATTCATCATAATTTTTGTCCTATCAGACATATATTCGATATTAAATAACTCAACCGGTTTTGATATATGGTTAAATTCAGTGATTACTAGGCTGGAACAACGTAACAATACGAAATGTAGGTAGAATAAATATTAATGTCATCGTAATACTCCACATTTGTGTGTGTTTATAACATTATTAGTGCATTAATTTACAGGTGGAAGGAACAAAATTAATGAAATCTACCTGACCCATTTTTGCAAGGGAATATCACTAGTAATGATATCATGCGTTGCGTGGGAAAGAAGTTTCCTCTCCACCCTAGTCAACTTGACTGTCCAGTCGTTTCACTGCTTTAGAGATGTGCATATGGCGTAAGATGATACTTACAAATTCGTCCTATTTAATGCATTTGCTCATGTCTAAACATTATTGGCTTTGCGACCGTTTTTTTTTATTTCCCATACAATGTTATCATATTATAATTGTTAATGTCTATTGCTTTTTCAAAATGTACTCTGACAAATGTTAACATCGCTTACTTTCTTTTTTACAACGCCTGCTTCTCTTTATTCGCAAGCTGTGATCTAAATGCTGAGGCGGTTACGACTCTCAGGACGGAAAATTTGAACAATATAAGGTACGCAGACGATACAATGCTGATTGAAGAGAGGGAAAAGAAACTTCAAGACTCCCTACAGAAGGTAGCTGGAAAGAGTCACAAAAAAGTACTACAAAAAATCTGCAAGAAAACCGAGTGCATGTTCATCAGCAAAGAGTGCAACCCAAATTAACAAATGCAGGTGGGGCATATTAAAAACAAGCAGGTACAAAACTTTACATACCTGGGAAGTGTACTAACAGAATACGGAAAGTGCGACAGAGATCCGAAGGCGAACTGGCATGTTGAAGGTCGTATTCTAGAAGCTGAGTAGAGTATAAAGAAACAGGAAAATTTTACTAGACACAAAGAAAAAACTACTGAATTGTTATGTGATGTCAGTTCTTCAATATGGCAGTGAATGCTGGACAGTATCATCACATATGAAGGAAAAACTTGGAGCAACTGAAACGTGGTTCTACAGAAGGATGCTGTGGATATCATGGATAGAGCATGTGAGCAATGATGAGGTTTTAGAAAGGATGGAGACGAAAAGGAAATTAGTATTGAGCATCAGGAAGAGACAACTAAAGTTCCTATGACATACAATGGGGAAAGAGGGCTTGGAGAACCTGATACTAACAGGCCAGATAGAGATAAAAAGAGACAGGGGAAAGCAACGGATAACATATTTGAAGTGCCTGAGCAGGTGAATGACAGAACGGGGGTTGCGTGGTGTTACAAGAGAAAACGTGCTAAAAGCCACCAATGATAGGTAGACGTGGAAAGCCATAATCGCCTACATCCTGAAAGAATAAAGCACATAGAAGAAGAATGACAAAAGCCACCGACAGAGCGATTATTTATTCATAACGATAACAAAAAATCAGATTTGAAAGGGATGTTAAAATGCACTTATCCTTTTTTTTTCTTTTTGTTTTGTTGATGTTTATACCTGAATATTTCAATCTATTGTCTGATTAAAGGAAGATCGGCAAAGGTGGGCAGAAATATAAGACGTATGCAGGTTAATAAAATAAGGTAGAGGGGGAAGAGATGTATTATATTATTAAATAGTAATTAGTGGGGATCAGTTTATTACTTCACAACAATATAAAACTGATCCCTCACTTTATCTCCAGTAGAAGCCTTAATCATGCTTTCAACTATTATATTCAGTCAGTTAAGTGCCATACGTGATACACGCTTTGGACGATCATGTCTCGAAAAAGACATGACTGACTGGGCAGAAGATTATCCTGCAGTAGGTCGCTATTGCTTTCTGCGGGTAAATTGGTTGGCAGCCAAGGCTATAGAACCCAATCTGTCCTGTTATTTAACCAATAACTAGAGAGATAAGACGGATTAATACCTTTCCCAAAGGTATTTGTGCGTAAGTGAATGCAAGGAATTCAACTGGGATTTGAACTCGGCACCTCGATTTGTCGTTCCGAGTCGATATTCACTGCATCACAAACGCACATAGGACCTAAGATAGTTAAATGAGAAAATACCGAAGAGATATCAACTGTTTTTTGAGTTCTGATTCCTGATCAGTCAGTGAAGTGTCATAGGTGATACACGCTTGGGCGATCATGTCTCGAAAGACTGGGCAGAAGATTATCCCGCAGTAGTTTGCCATTGCTTTCTGCGGTAAACTGGTTGCCGACCAAGGCTATGGAACCCAATCTGTCCTATTGTTTGACTCATAGCTAGAGGCAGAAGAGATGTATCATATTATTAAGTAGTAATTAGTGGGGGATCAGTTTATTACTTCATAGCAATATAAAACTGATCCCCCACTTTATGCCCAGTAGAAGCCTTAATCATGATTCCAACTATTATATTAAGTCAGTTAATCAGTTAAGTGCCATACGTGATACACGCTTGGGCGATCATGTCTCGAAAGAGACATGACTGACTGGGCAGAAGATTATCCTGCAGTAGGTTGCCTTTGCTTTCTGCGGTAGACTGGTTGCCAGCCAAGGCTACAGAACCCAATCTGTCTTATTATTTGACTCATAGGTATAGGGGGAAGAGATGCATTATATTATTAAGTAGTAATAAGTGGGGGATCAGTTTATTACTTCATAACAATATAAAACTGATCCCTCACTTTATGCCCATCAGAAGCCTTAATTATGTTTTCAATTATTATATTCAGTCATTCAGTTAAGTGCCATACGTGATACACGCTTTGGACGATCATGTCTGGAAAGAGACATGACTGACTGGGCAGAAGATTATCCCGCAGTATGTTGCCATTATTTTCTGCGGTAGGCTGGTTGCCAGCCAAAGCTATAGAACCCAATTTGTCGTATTATTTAATCAATAACAGGAAGGAAGAGACGGATTAATACCTTTCTCAAGGGTATTTATGCGTAAGTGAGTGCAAAAGATTTCAGTTGGTACGTTTTCATATTTCAATTTAAACTCGGCCCTATTCTGATGCTGTCTTAGTTGTTAAACTTATGTCCCGGGAACTATCCCTCCAGACAGTAGCTAAACCAGGCGCCAGTGGTATCTCAATTAGGAAATGCCGAAGAAGATGATAAATCTTTGTGGCCAATCCCAGGATTCCCACTTGAAACATCACCAATGGGCCGTATTCCGCTCGACTGGATGGACGATCAAAAACAATACAACCGCATTTTGTGATATCATAATTGTGCGTCATATTTACACATGGACAGGATGTTACGTAATATTTGCACATGGACAGGATGTTACGTAATATTTGCACATGGACCGGATGTTACGTAATATTATAATACACAGGCAGGATTACAACGGTAATGGTACTTCTTGCAGATGCGAGTGAGGATCTTTAACATGAAATGAATTCTGTCAATTCTAAAGAATTCAATGCCAGGAGGGATCACACACACACACACACACACACACAGACGCACACATACGTGTGTGTTTGTGTGATAAAAAATACTTGAGAAACAACAAATATGGATTTATTGTATGGTAGCCAACATTATAATATTTTGGTTGTTATAATCATCGGGGCTTATATTTACTTTTGTGAAAAAGCAAACAAAAAGTAAATATAAGCCCTGATGATGAGTATAACAACCGAAACATTATAATGTTGGCTACCATGCAATAAATCCATATGTTGTTGTTTCTCAAGTATTTTTCATCTCACATTGTCGGAATTTATTTTTCATTTCCCTCAAAATATATATATTTCATATGTAAATTCAATATTTTACATTTGGGGAAATTTCAACGGTTTGGGTTGAAATAAATATCTGGTCATTAAATTAAATTTACATCGAGTCCTCTGTTTTAATCACCCCATATTACTAGGATAGGATGTGCGTTGTGGTACAATGGATATCGGCTCGGGATGAGAAACCGGGGAGCCGAGTTCGAATTCCAGCTGAATCCATTGTATTCACTTACGCGCAAATACCCTTGGGAAAGGTATTAATCCGTCTCTTCCAGTTATGGGTTAAATAGCAGGATAGATTGGGTTCTATAGCCTTGGTCGGCAACCAGTCTACCGCAGAAAGCAAGGGCAACCTACTGCGGGATAATCTTCTGCTCAGTCAGTCATGTCTCTTTCGAGACATGCTCGCCCAAGCGTGTATCACGTATGGCACTTAACTGACTAGGATTCATGGGATTATTACCAAATCTTCTCTTGGGTTTATTACTTATATATATATATATATTAGTTATCCACATACAAGCCTGTTTCGCTGTATCACAGCTTATCAGTGTGGCTAGACACATTAACTTGCTTCTGGCCGGGATCGAAACTCGACCGACTACGTGCCGGTCGGAGTCGATACTCCCTAAGCCATAGGCGCATGGAATCATGGGAGGGAAATTTTAACGTGTTGTATATAAGCAGTGTATATTCACACCAGTCACAGTAAGAAGTCAATTCATTTCTAAAAGAGTAATGCATATATTGCAGAAGTGGAAAATGTTTTTAAATTTGTCTTCTCCAGAGAGCTCAATCGTAATGAGAGCATAATATATTAGTCATCCACATACAAGCCTGTTTCGCTGTATCACAGCTCATCAGTGTGGCTAGACACATCCACTTGCTTCTGGCCTGGATCGAAACTCGACCGATTTGGTATCAGTCGGGGTCGCTACCCACTGAGCCACAGGCGCATGGAATTTATTGGAAATATACTTTCCTGACGTTTTCAGCTAACCTGATGAATATGTATGAGCGTTCCCAACGCAAGAATTTGGAAGAAAACAATACCATTTCGCTCTTGTTTATAAATACTTGTTACAAAAAAATGTTCTTCGATTTACCTTGATAAAATCCCACAGTTTTTCTCTATTATTTCTGTCTTATTCAGTAGTTTCCTCAATATATAGTAAGTCATCGAGTTACGACAGTAGCGACTCACGACGATTCGTGGTTAAGACGCAATTTTTATTCATTTTTTTTCGACTTAGGCCGTTTGCCGCTTAAAAACGACGCAAATATTTATGTCGTTCGTTTGTTTTTTGTTCTAATTATGCCATAGGATCACGCTTTATTCTAGATTATTAATTTACGATTGCGTTAGCATAGATGTATGACGTGATTGCCGATTCACAGAAAATCGCAGATACATGCCGACTTAGATGGAAAATCGCTTTACGACACATCATATGAACGGAACTCTGTCGTATGTCGAGGAACCATTGTATTTTATTTTTAGCGTTATGATATCCTTCTCTGATTAGGACTGATATATTCAGTATTAAACTTCGTAATCGTCTAAATACGAGGAATGTTATGTTGGGTTTGGTTGTTTTGTTTTTATGGCATATCAACACCTCGGCGGGTCATTTATTGCCAACTAAATTTTATTTATTTATTGCTGGTAATACATTTTTCTTTCAACAATTTATTGTTGTTTTTATATAAGTTTTGTGTCTAGTAACACTTTTTCTTTTCGAGTATCAAGATTCATGTTTTTAAGGGCAGGGTCCCCAAATCCTACTCTTTTATTTAACCCATAACTGGAGGGAGGAGGGGATGGATTAATACCTTTCCCAAGTGCTTAAGTGAATGCAGGGTATTCAACTGGAATTCGAACTAGGCTCACCGATTTCTCTTTCCGAGGCGATATCCACTGCACCACAACGCACATCCGTCACTATACGCTTACAGCACCTGGTATTCCGAAGCGGTCACCCATCTAAGTATTGACCAGGCTCAACTTTGCTTAATTTCGGCGATCGAGCGAGAACCGGTGTATTCAACGTGATATGGCCGTAAGCCGGAATGTTATGTAGTTAGTGGTTAAATACTGGCTATTGTATACACTGGATCGTATTGATTGACACTGAAAGATTTTGTACATCCCGAGAACCGCTAATAGATCCGTGAGTAGTAAGGTAATATTTGAAAGGTGAACCAGTTGACTTTGGCGAATATAATAAATCAGTCAAAATCAAGCAATTTTGAACATTTAAAATATCTGAATAGTATTCAAGAAAGGGCGAAAAATGTGACCTTAAAATCTGAATGTGCATTGGAATAACGAAAGATGTTCTCTAAAGGCTAAGCAAAGTATTAATAAACAGAAAAAAAATTCGTTAGAAAAAACTGCTATGTAATATCAAAATCTTGTATGGCAGTTTGTGATGTAGAGTTTTCTCACGTTTTTAATAAGCGAGTTTAAACAAGAGAAATATGGTTCTACAGAAATCTACTGAGAACTGCATGGGTTCAGTGTGTGAGTAATGGGAAAGTCTTGAGAAAAATCGAAGCAACATGGACTATTGGAATTAGAATCAGAAAACAACAGGTTAAAATTCTTGGACATGAATGGGGAATGAGTTTGGATAATTTTAAGCTTACTGGTCATATTATGCTTCTGTAAATGGTTGGCAGAACAAAGATAGCGAAAATACAAATGTTACTAAAAGCTACGAAGGATGAAATGTTGTGAAGAAGTCTAATTTCTTATGTTCTGGGGGGACAGTGTACATTCATGTCCATGCACATACACTCACATCATGCAACAGTACAAAAAAAAAGACTCTTACGGTATATATTTGTGCATTGATGACGTTTTATGCAAAGAATGTTGACGTAATATATCGCATATTTCCTGCTCGGCCACATGTAACTTTAAGGAACAGGAAAGGTATTTCATTGGTGTCAGTGTCATCAATCGTTTGAAAACAACTTAGTAAAATTTTTTATTTTTTTATTTTAGTGATTTATTTTATTTTAATTTTTTTTTTTTACTTGTTCATTTATTTTTGTCTACCGGTAAATACGAAGTAGGTGGGTAGGTAGGAGCCATGGAGCTGTTTATTGCTCTTACAAAATCATCGACAATGTAAAAAATTTATCGTCTGATTATTTGTAGCATTAAAAAGTGTATACAAACTCGCATGCGCACAAACACAGAGACTGGGAAAGACACCCAAAAATATATATCTGAATGTAAACGCGATTGGTAAAGACATAGCTCATCTGGTAAAGCGTAGGTTCCAAAACAAGTTGTACGTAAAGATTGTGATAAACACTAATTAAACAGAATAATTAATAACCTAATCTCATTGGGGTGTATAAGAATTATTTCTGGTTTTTAACATTGATGTAATAGTGTTTACGTCTTCCTTTTTGATGATCCCATCTATGGTCAATGTAATCAATTGCTGGCTGCGCAGTTGTTCTATACAATACCTTCTGAAGAATTCCAATTAACTACTGACGGTTGAAATTTCTTTATTTTTCTTCAAGGATCTCTATGTAAAAATGTTTCAAACATTTTTTGGTATTATGGTTTGCATTTGGTTCATTTCCTAAATTCGGCAAATACCCTCCTTGTCCAAAACCCAAGTTTAAAATAATGGCCGATAGTTTTATTTTACTAACTGCCCACCCAAAACAAGGAAGAAGAGGCAGTCAATGTAGGTGATTACTGAATGAGTTTGATGCTCGTAAGAGGAATCGATTTGTTTTTTGTTTTTTTTTACGGTTTATCAACTTTTTGCAGGTTATTTAGAGCCACAAAACATTTTTTCGATAGTAAGAAATTTTGTGGGGAATATAATAACGATTTAATGATAAAATAACTACTCATTAACTCATAGCTTAAGCGAGAAGTGTTGGATTCGTGTCTATCCCAAGGATATTCGCTCATAAGTGAAGCTAACGAATCAACTGGAATTCGAACTCGGCTCTCCGATTTCTCGTTCCGAGCCGAAAATCCACTTTGCCACAACGCACATCCCCCACCAACCAATAATAATCATACTAAACTCAAAACTCAGAAAATCACAATTTTTATTGGTTCACTAAACTATGTTTCTCGACTACCTGTTAAATCGTGTTTGCTTGAAATGATCACAATTACACTTTAGGTGTTTCCCGCTTCCCCAGGCAAGTTGTATCAATGTGACACGTTATGAACCAGTACTACTGGAATTTGCGTACACATTCTCATATATTCATATATTCACAGAACCTTACACATTTCTGCAATTATTTCTTCTCCAATGTTCTGTGAGTCTATTGGATTTTTTTTAGTATCACCCCGCGCAAGGCGGTAACTGATGTGCAGAGGGCTACATAAGAGTAAAAAAGATTAGGGGGCTACATAAGAGTAAAAAAGATCAGGGGCTACATAAGAGTAAAAAGATTAGGAGGCTACATAAGAGTAAAAAGATTAGGGGGCTACATGAGAGTAAAAAGGTTAGGGAGCTACATAAGAGTAAAAAGGTTAGGGGTCTACATAAGAGTAAAAAGGTTAGGGAGCTACATAAGAGTAAAAAAGATTAGGGGGCTACATAAGAGTAAAAAGATTAGATAGGAGAGATTGAAAAGAAAGACGAACCAGTTATAAAGGAGCAAGAGAAGGATGAGAATACAGGTGTGATGACAGTTGCAAAGGTAGAGAGAAAGGAAAGGATATACAGGACGGTGTGGGAAGAACTAGGGTCAAGTAGTTAAGAGATGAGTATTGACATTGCATTTAAATTCCTGTAGGTTGTATCCCTCACGAAAGCAAGAATATGGAAGCGAGTTCCACAGGCGAGAAGTGCGAAAAATGAAGCTGCAGGAGTATAATTGTCGTCTGCATTTGGTTGATCTAACTGTGAGACCCAGTTGCCAGTCTGGTTGCAAGAGTAAACACCTGTTGCAGGGGCACCAGTGACTTAAGTTCGTCGGAGCAGAAGCCATGAAAGTATTTATAGAACAGACAGAGGGAAGCCACATCCTGTTGGTGGGGAAGTGACTGGAATCGAGCCGCCATGTCGGTACCTATCACATTTCTGATTCTCATTATAAATGTGACATAATTTTAGTTGTCACCTAATTCATTTAATCGTTTTTGTTGTACGTAATTATTTTTTCTGTGACCATACATATCTGAAGGAACGTTTCAACTAATATACACAATCATACGACAGCATACATTTCAGAAAAATAATCTGGGAATGACAGCCAATTATACCAACAATCATAATCAGTTAATTTGCAGTCTCTTGAGATTTGCGGTTGGAGATTGGAGGGACCTCGTAAAGCAAACAAGCACAATGAATAACTATAAATAAATAACAAAACTCAACAATAATAAGAAGAAGAGTAGAAAATGAACTGTACATAAAACAAGTATTAAGTCATTAAAATGGAAACTTTGACATATTTTAATATATAATCTTGTTACTGTGGTGGCACCATCGTTTTTCTTGTCGTCACTTGTTGCATTTTCTGACATGTTTTGTTGTTTAATGTTGAATTTTTTATGGGCCACACACAGTGAAGATCGAACTAGCAACACTCAGTTAGGCTGACTTTGCTAACCGTTACCCATACCCATACCCATACCGGGGCATCAAAGATCCTTATATGAAATAAGCCTTGGAGCAAAGAACTGGTAAAAATAAACGAAAAATAATTTCCGTCCCCACTAATATATGATAATATTCACAATATAACGAAATCTTAGTTGCGGAAACGAAACAAGCTGTAGAGTAAATAAATATTTGTAACAAAGAAAATACATTTCATGCACCTTAATACACAAAACTAAGGACTCGTTTAATTAGCAAGATAATTGAGGTGACCCGTTTGCTCCAAATCCAATCATTCGGTGGTGAAATTGGTGTGAATAATAATAGTAATAATGATAATAATCCAAAATGGAGGTTCTCTGATAAATACCAAGAAACAATAGACTATCTAATCTCATGATGTTCTGCACCCGCCCCAAATGAATATAAAAATCGCCACGATAGAGTGGGGCAATATTTACATTGGACAATGTGCAAACATGGAAAATATGTAAACAAACACTGGTATTAACATCACCCAGCACCGGTTACAGAAATAAAAGATGTCCCCATTCTAGGGGATCACACCAGGCAAAAAAATTGAAGTAAATAGGCCGGACATTATTGTTAAAAAACAAAAAAAAATGCCTATTAATTGATACGGCTTGTCCAGCGGATTGTAACATATCAACCAAGGAATTCGAAAAACTGACAAAATATAAAGACCTGGAAATTGAAATAGAAAAACTGTGGAGATTGAAAACAAGAATCGTCCCGGTGATAAGGGGAATTGGAATGATAAAAAAATGGAACAAATCAACACATTCAAAGAATCCCTGGAAACCCCAGCTTGAAAGATATGCAAAAAAATGTCTTGTTAAGTACAGTTCATACATGAAGGAAAACTTTGTTTATGTAATGCTAGGGATGTTAGGGGAGATAGAAAAAACATAAAATGGAGCCATAACAACACAGCACAACCTGCCTTAGGTCTTTCCGCAGATTTTGTAGGTAGTGCGACCATAGCAGAAATCTAATTATGATGAAAACTGACATAATAATAATAGTAGTAGTAGTAGTAAATAGGGATGCTTTGAAGTGAAGATCATTAAAAAATGAAAATATTTTTCATATCCAATAATAATAATAACAGTTCCCACTTACTACCGCATGCATCACTTGAAAGGAAATGTTGATCGACTGTATGAGCCCAGATCCGTAGGAGAACAAAGATTAGTTCAACTAGGATTGTCCTATAAAGCGACAGCCAAGTGTTTTTAAAAAGACATAAAACTACAGAAGACTGGACGACGATCTGCATCAAAGAACATGAAAGAAAGAAAAAATACATACGAGGAAAGTCAACACATTCAAAAAGAGAATTTAAAGTGGGTAAAGAAATGAAAATAAACTCTAATACACCAACTGCAACAGCAAGGAACCTAAGAAAGAAAGCAAATGAAATGGAACGAATGCAAGATAAGCCTCTTCATGGCCAATATTCTGTCCATGCCAAAGTAGCTGATGTAGACAAACCTCTTGGCCATCAGTGGTCACGTAGTGCAGGGTTAAAAGATAAAACCGAATGTTTTATTCGTGCTGCATGGATTAATTAATACTTGTTTCTTAGAAATTAGCAAAAACAGATACTGAAAAATTGTGTTGACACCAAATACAGATTCTGTGATTATTCTTCTTCTTCTTCTATGTGCCCTGTCCATTCAGGACGTAGGAGATCACGTCTCCCTATCCCTTGTGGCTCTTAATATGTTTACTCCTGTTGCTCCTGGCAACCCCCGTTCCGTCATCCACCTGATCAGGCCCTGCAAATATGTTATCCGCTGCCTTCCTCTGTCTCTCCTTCCTTCTATCTGTCCAGTCGGTATCAGGTTCTCCAGGCTCTCCTTCCTCATTGCATGTCCCAGGAACTTCAGTTGTCTCTTCCTGATGCTCAGCATCAATTTCCTTTTTGTTGCCATTCTTTCTAACACTTCGTCGTTGCTTGTATGCTCAGTCCACGATATCCTTAGCATCCTTCTGTAGAACCACATTTCGGCCGCTTCCAGTTTTGTCCTCATTTTCGATGATATTGTACAGCATTCACAGCCGTATAGAAGAACTGACATCACGTAGCAATCTAGAACTCTTTTAAATATCCAAAAACAATTGATCATGTTCTATCAGGTTGCAGAGTGTTAGTATCAACTGAATATAAATCTCGGTATGGTCGAGGGCTCTAATTACAAGTAGAATTACTGATGTCCTCCTGTGTCTCACATTTTTGACATTTTTAAGATTCTTGTACTTAGCTGGGTTTTTTTAAGAGCTTCAAAGATACATTAAAATCTACCATATCAATAAGAAAGCACATTCTGTTATTTTGATCAAGATGTCTGAACGATTAGCTTTGATTGTTCTGTCTGTGTGTGCTGCATCGGAAAATATTCTACTCTTATAGGAAGAAAATTGCAAAAAACTAGTATGAATATCACCCAAAACCTGGGACCGGGTGATATTGTGTAACAATATTATGAAAGTTTACAACACACACAGACAGAACAATCAAAGTTAATCGTTCAGACATTTTGATCAAAATAACAGAATGTGCTTTCTTATTGACATGGTAGTCCCTGTAGATTTTAATGTATCTTTGAAGATCTTAAAAAAAAACTAGCAAAATACAAGGATCCTGAAAATGTCAAAAATGTGGCAAAGGAGGACATCAGTAATTCCACTTGTAATTAGAGCCCTCGGATTGATCGGAAAAGTTCGGATGGACTCAATGAAGAGCTTCCTTGTAATCCTCGCCTTAACGAAATACAAAAAAGTGTACTCATAGTTCACGCTTTACGAAGGGCTTTATCTTTGTAAAATGTGTGTGATCTTAGGGAGTTTTTGGGGTTTCTTTTTACACAAATTCTGAATGGAAAATTCATGAAACCATTTCTGACCTATGGTCTCTGGTTAGAACACAGCATACAACCGAAATCAAAGAAAATAAGACAATAATAATAGTAATGTAATGTCGGCAGAGACAGTCTTTATATTTGTATATAAAATAACGTTTAGAGTACCAGACGAACGCGGGCGTCCCTCAAGGTTCTATCCTAGGTCCCACGCTCTTTCTGATCTACATTAATGATCTCCCCGACACCATTAGATCCCAAGTTGGCATGTATGCCGACGACACAACAATCTACTCCCGCATCGATCAGAAACCAGGTCTGGACGACAAAGTGAACCTCGCTGCCGCACTTGAAAGGGACCTCCAATCCGTAGTGACCTGGGGTAGGAAATGGTTGGTAAATTTCAATGCCTCCAAAACAAAGCTGTTATCAACTAACCACCATAGACAATCGCATCTACCTCCCATTAGCATGGGACAGGCTAGCCTCCCAGAGAGTAAAATACTACGCCTCCTTGGCCTTACACTCTCGGCGGACCTCAAATGGAATGACTATATTGAATCCATTGCCAAATCTGCTGCTATGAAAGTGGGCTCCCTGTGCAGGGCCCGGAAATTTTTCCCACCTGAAACTATTCTGCACATATACAAATCTACCATCCGCCCGTGTATTGAATATCGCTGCCATATCTGGTCGGGTGCCCCTGCTGCTCTCCTTGGGCTTCTTGACAAAATACAAAGGAGGATCTGTAACGTGGTTGATACTGACTTGGCAGACCGGCTGCAGCCGTTCTCACACCGGCGTGATGTAGCTTCCCTGTGCCTCTTCTACAAGTACTTTCATGGCTTCTGCTCCGATGAGCTTAGATCACTGGTGCCGCCTAAGCACGAATTTACACGAGATACTAGATTAGCAACTAGGTCCCACCCTTTTACAGTTAAACAAATAAGATGTAACCGTAAATTCTACTCCAACAGCTTCTTTTCTCGCGCTTCCCGCCTGTGGAACTCCCTTCCACAAGTCTGCTTTCCCGACAGTTACAATCTCCGGGTGTTTAAATGTAGGGTCAATAGACACCTCCTATCACACTAACTCCCAACTATTCTCACAACACTCTCATCTACCCAACCCTCATTCTCGGTATCCTCACCCGCCTATCACCCACCCTCTGTTATTTCCTATATTTAATCAGCCTTTCTCTACTCTACGTAGCCCCCTGCACAGTAGTGGCAGTGACATGCCTTGCTCGGGGTGAAACGCTTATAAAAAAAAAAAAAAAAAAAAAAAAGAGTAAAGGTCTGTAAATAAATAAATAAACAAACATTTGGTACATCCTAAAATGATTACTTAACAGTTAAGTACTCTTTTCTTTGATTCTAATGTAATTTTTCTGTTTTTTAATATTTTGCTTACATTTCTGAAGACATCTTTTACCGTCCCAATGCCCCTTCGGATTTCGGTGTCGCAGTTTGTTTTTTTAAACATTTCCCAGATAATTAAATTTTTGCACATGTTTAATTGTGACATCCCCAATTTGTAATTCGCACATTGGTCAGTCCATTTTGATGACAACCATGCATTCTGTTTTTTAGTTTATACTTAATTCTTCTCGTTTTTCTTTCGCTACCTTCTAGGAGAGTTCCTGTAGTTCGTTTTCTCTGTCAGTTATCAACACTGTGTCATCAACATTTATTCTGCTGTTAAGATTGTTACAGCTAATAGGGAATCGAGACAGGACTTATTTCACTTATTTCACTGTAAAGATTGAATAGGTCCGGGGAGAAGACATCTCCTTGTCTTACAATCCTTTTTACCTTTGTGTATTTAATAAACTCATGCAAGCAGTTTATCGGAAAAAGCAAAATCAAACAATTTCAAAAATTTAAATATCTAGGAAGTGTTTTAACAGAGGACGGATAGTTTGACACTGAAATCCGAAGATTTCTTGCGATAGTTAAAGATGCTTTTCAAATGCTAAACAGAAGATTGAGAAATAGAAAAAACTTCGCTACAAACAAAGACAAGATTACTAAATTATGTGTTATCTGTCCTGCATACGGTAGTGAGTGCTGGATGGTCACGACCATCAATCAAAAGAGAAATTCAGAAGACACAAACAAACCTAAGTAATATTAACATTTTCTCGTCACCATTTGCTTTGTTCATGAACTATGATTATCCAAGGTTGAAGCCGTATCAGGTCTACATCGCTGACTAATTCTATGGCCAACTATTGAAACATTAAACACAAGCCGGTGGCTGTTTTATTTCCAGAGAATATTATAACTTTCGATGGGGCAAGTTAATAAAATTATCTTTGTATTGTTGGATAATTTGTAAAGATGTTCTGCTAAGACTTGTATCAAGCTGTTAAAATGGCTACGTTGAATTTTGGATTTCGCCGTTCATTCTCTGATTCAGACTTAATCACAAGTATTGTAGGTGAATATTTTTATATAATTTGGAATAAAATGCTAGTACGGAGGTAGGATATTGTAGGAGCAGAAATGATCCAACACGTGTACTGATAGATTTGTAAGAAGATAAGAAAAACAAGTTTATACTACTATAAACTAGTAGATAGATAGATATGAACAGACTTAGATATTGATAGAATTAGATAGATAGATAGATAGATAGATAGATAGATAGATAGATAGATAGATAGATTGATTTGAGGAGAGTAGATAGAGAGATTTGAGGAGAGTAGATAGATAGATAGATAGATAGATGAGAGTTTAGATAGATAGATAGATAGATAGATTTAGATAGATAGAGATAGATAGATAGATAGATAGATAGATAGATTTGATAGATAGATAGATAGATAGATTTAGATAGATAGTAGATAGATAGATAGATAGATGAGAGATAGATAGATAGATAGATTTAGATAGATTTAGAGTAGATAGATAGATAGATAGATAGATAGATTTAGATAGATAGATAGATAGATAGATAGATAGATAGATAGATAGATTTGAGAGTAGATAGATAGATAGATAGATAGATAGATAGATAGATAGATTTGAGGAGTGAGATAGATAGATAGATAGATAGATAGATAGATAGATAGATAGATAGATAGATAGATAGATAGATAGACAAACAGATACATATGAATAGATTTAGATAAAGGACTGAATGACATAGATATATTGATGGACAAAAATCTACGTAGATATAAGTAGACATAGATAGAGAGATAAAATTAAAGAGACTGAGATAGATAAATTTCAAGAGGCATAGATTGATAGATTTCAAGAGACATAGATAGATAGATTGATAGATAGATAGATTTCAAGAGGCATACATTGATAGATTTCAAGAGACATACATTGATAGATTTCAAGAGACATAGATCGATTTCAAGAGGCATACATTGATAGATTTCAAGAGACATAGATAGATACATGGATAGATAGATTTCAAGAGACATGGATAAATAGATTTCAAGATAGATAGATTTCACAGATACAGATAGATTTCAAGAGACATAGATAGATAGATAGATAGATTGCAAGAGACACGGATAGATAGATTTCAATAGATAGATTTCAAGATCGACAGATAGATTATGGCTAAACTTTTCTTTCTATTTCTTTTTTTTATTTTTTATTTTTTTTTGTTTCTAAATGATTTTAGAAATGCCTGGATGTAGGCAAAATATCTTGTTAATCATATAACTTCAAAGCCAGCAGGTTTGGATTCAGAGGTTTCCTTTTCCTTTTCTATTTGCAGATCAAGGCAAGAAAGACACACACACACACACACATATATATATCTTTCTCTCTTTTTCTTTCTTTCTTGCATATATATATATATATATATATATATATGTGTGTGTGTGTGTGTGTGTGTGTGTGTGTGTGTGTGTGACTGTTTGCGAGCACGAGCGTGTATGCGTTGTTCCAAAATTGGTATATTTATAGGACGAACGGTAGTCAATATCAGGCAGTTTAAAGGAACCCGTGGAGCGTAAAATCTCCATGCTGTGTTAATTATATATATATATATATATATATCGCTCATTCAGTGAAATGAATTAGAGCGCTCTAGCTATTGGGCGCGTATAATGATATGCGCTAAAATGTCTACATTTCTTCATTTAATGACAATGCTATTAGGTTTATCAGAATAGAAAAAAATGACATAAAATAAATAGACAAAACTTGTCTATATTATTTAATGAAACCTGCATCAATGAAAAAATGCTGCCTAAATACACACAATTGATATATATATATATATATATGCAATATATTACGTTGAAACACTGGTTCTCGTATGAAGACCAAGGTTAAGCAATGATAATCTTGGGTGCATGAGAATGCTAGGTGTTGTAAGATTAGGTGTGCGGTTGGTGTAATGCATAACAGCTCCAAATGAGAAGTTAGAAAACCGTGTTCTATTCGAATACATTTCATTTTGACGCAAATTCTCCTGGGAAAAGTATGAATTCAGTTCTTTTATCCCCATCTATGGTTAAATAGCAGGACAGACTTGGTTCGGTGGACTTGATTGGCAAGCAATCCAAGAGATTGCTGTAAATCTAAATCAGACTTAGCAAAGGGTGGATGAACTTCTTATCGAAGTGAACGACCAACAGGCAGTATTCAATAAAGCCTGTGATTGTATTATCATATGACATGTATAACACGGTGTACTATGACAGGACATCGTGCTATGGTGGAGAGAGTGTGCATTGCAGGGCACAGGCAGTTGACTACTCTAAACAATTTCGCACGTGTTCTTAAAAATCACCATCACAACGATATGCACGTTTTGTCGCAATAATAATGTTTGTCTTTGTATTTTATCCCTGGATATAATCTTGGAAAAGATCGTAAGCACTTGGGATTAGAAAAAACTATAGGGTCTTCCTAGATGAAATTCATCTTATGATCAAGAAATTGATTAGTCAACTATATAGGATCAGTGTAAAAATAATTAGACACAGTATGTTTATATTATTTAATGAAATATATATATATATATATATATATATATATAGTTAGACCAGTACACAGTTATATTAAAAAGTATCCAATACAATAATATTGGAGAACTTTTGAATACTTTTCATTTGTAAACGAGTTATTACACGACCCAGGTTTCTACCCTGTGGTCTCTTCAGGTGATTTGCATTAACTGATTTTACCGTTTTTTTTTTTTGTTTTCTTTTTTTAAATGCTCACATAACGGTAAATATTCCCAAAGAAAAATGAATTACTGAATGAAAGAACATAAATTATGACTAAGTGTAACCATACCATCAAATACCTATTAGGACCATGGATGAAAACGTTATAATTTTTTCTAATTTTAAAAATTGCGCGTTCAAAAATCCTCGTTACGTGAGCCTTCTAAAAAAAAAAACCGGTAAAATCAGTTTTTGCAAATCGCCTGAAGACACCACATGATAGAAACCTAGATCTCGTAATATCTTGTTTAAAAATGAAATATATATATATATATAATCGTTTCACCCCAAGCAAGGCGGTAACGCCACTGATGCGCAGGGGGTGGGCTACATAAGAGAAAAAGATTAGATAGGAGGAGAGTAAAGAGAAAGACAAACCAGTACGGCTTCCGCTTCGCCATGTCCACAGCCGATATGCTAACGATCATCACAGAGCCGTACTGCCTGTCTGAGTTTATGGGCAGTAAGATGTTGAACTATTTCAGCATTAATAATGACCTCGAACACTTTCATGAAAATTAGTAGTAGGCTGATAGGGCGATAGTTGGATGAGTCCGAGGGTTCCTCCGAATTCTTAAATACAGGGACCCCAGAAGAGGACTTCCAGCATGCAGGAAAACAGGAAGCTGAAAGGCAGTAATTGTAGAGTTTAGAGAGGACAGAGGAGAGTTCAAGGGTACATTTCTTAAGGAAAATTACCGGGATTCCATCACGGTCACTCGCCTTATGGGGGTCAAATTTTGATATTACCTTAGATACCAGTGACGGGGTAATGTGAAATTCATTAATGAAACCTGCATCAATGAAAATAGAAAAGTCAGGTGTGGGTACTCCAGACAAGTCAAATGTGGAGTTGGATGAGAATCTGTGAGCAAAGCACTCGGAGATTCTCATGTTTTTTCCGCCTGAATCCATCTTGCACATATACATATCAAACCATCCGACCGTGCATGGAATACTGCTACCATATATGGTCTGGTGCCTCCGCTGTTCATCTCAGTGTTCCCGACAGGCTCCAAAGGAGAATCAGTAATGTGATAGGTACCAACTTGGAGGCTCAACTCCAGCCACTTTCTCACCGACGGGGTGTGGCTTCTCTCTGTCTTTTCTATTAATATTTTCATGGAACTTAAGCCACTGGTGCCCCTGCCACATGAGTTTACTCGTGCAACCAGACTGGCAACTGGGTCTCAACCATTCACAGTTACATCAACCAAATGCAGATAATTCTACTCCATCAGCTTCTTTTTTCGCATTTCCCGCCTGTGGAACTCGCTTCCATATTCTTGCTTTCCTGACGGCTACAACTTCCAGGAATTTAAATGCAATGTCAATACCTATCTCTTAACCACTTGACTCCAGTTCTTTCTATATCACCTTGTATATCTTTTCCTTTCTTTCTACCTTTACAACTGTCATCACACGTGTATTCACATCTTTCTCTTGCCCCCTTCTCTGACACTAACTGGTTCGTTTTTCTATGTACTCTCCTCCTATCTAATTATTTTCTCTAATGTAAGCCCCCTGCCTTGCCTAGGGTAAAACAATTATATATATATATATATATATATATATATATATATATATATATATATATATTTATTTGTAAACAAGTTATTACACGATCTAAGTTTCTACCATTTGGTATCTTCAGGCGATTTGCAAAATCTGATTTTACCGTTTTTTTAAGACCGCTCACGTAACGGATATTTTTTTTGAACACGCAATTTTTAAAATTAGAAGTTATAACGTTTTTTCATCCATGGTTGTATGACCCGAATAGATATTTTATGTTTTTTATACTTAGACATAATGATAATATTATATTTTTATTGTTATCAGTATTATTATAACATTTTTATTTTAAGTGATTATAATAAAAACATTTTACATCGATACACAAAAGGTTTCATGTTTCTGAAATAAAAATTAGACTTCGTCAGGCGATGATTGGTAACTGGTAAAAAGTTACATTAGACACATTGCCCCTAAGGGAATACATTATTTGCGAGGTCGGTACTGTTAACTTATTTTACCTTTTTCTTAAATTTTCCTCATTCTAACTTCATCTGTCCCTTTCATGTGTAGAGTTCCTTCAGCACGTAGGCGATCATACCTCGCCACACCTTTCTGTCCTTTGTCACTCATAAGTTTTATCTTGTTATTTCTCCCAAACCTTGTTCTGCCATTCATTTGCTTAAGCTCATCATATATATCACGCGCTGTCTTTTTTTCACTTTCCGCCCTCTGAGTATCAGATTCTCCAATCCTCCTTCCTCATTACGCTTAACAGAATTTTCAACTGCTTCTTTCTGTATAAGTTTCCTTTTTATTTTTATTCTCTCCAAAATCTCGTCGTTCCTCATATGTTCAATTCATGATATCCTCAGCATCCTTCTGCAGATCCACATTTCTGTTGCTTCACATGTTCTGTCCATGGTATCCTCAGCATCCTTCTGTAGAAACATATTTCTGTTGATTCGAGTTCCATCTTCATCTTTGAGGAGATTGTCCAGCCTTTGCCGCCATATTGCAGGACAGATACCATGTAACGGTTCATTACTTTTTTGTTTGGTTCCAAGGAACTTTTTCTACTTTTGCTTAGTTTTTGGAATGCGTCTTTGGCCTTCCAAATACGTCTTCGGATCTCAGTGTCGCACTTTCCATCCTCTGCTAAGAACACTTCCCAGGTGTTTAAATTTCGGTACCTGCTTGATTTTAGCATCTCCGAACTGTAGTTGGCATTTTGGGCTCCTCTTTTTGCTGATGACCATGTATTCAGGTTTGTTTAGTTTTTACTTTGCTTATCTTTTCCTTCTCGCTTAGTTTAGCTTTTTCTTCTCGTTCAGTTTAGCTTTTTCCTTCTCGTTCAGTTTAACTTTTTTTTCTCGTTCAGTTTAACTTTTTCTTCTCGTTCAGTTTAACTTTTTTTTCTCGTTCAGTTTAACTTTTTCTTCTCGTTCTGTTTAGCTTTTTCTTCTCGTTCTGTTTAGCTTTTTCTTCTCGTTCAGTTAACTTTTCCTTCTCGCTTAGTTTAGTTTTTCCTTCTCGTTCAGTTTAGCTTTTTTTTCTCGTTCATTTTAGTTTTTTTTCTCGGTTTCCCTCGCTATGTTCTGTAGAAGTTTTTCTAGTTTTCTTTTCGTTATGAAGTTTAAAAATAAATTTTAAAAAAAAATATGATTTACTCGATCGTTTTCAAGTAATTTTACACGCATGCGTACATATACACCCACTCACGTGTGTGAGGGGAGGTGTGTAATGGAATGAGGAGGAATCGAGAAGTGTGGGGAGGTTAGGGGACGAAGGCACAGGACAACCACAGACGGGTTGCCGGGGAGGGAAATAATGTAGATCACCACGGTGTGGATGGTATGCATATGAGAGATGTGGGGGATATTCTCTCTCTCTCTCTCTCTCTCTTGTTCTCTACTCTCTCTTGTTCTCTACTCTCTCTTATTCTCTACTCTCTTTCTCAAAAAATTGCATTTATTTGTTAACTGCAGACTTTCAAATAAATTCCTAGTTCCGATAATCGCTTTATTCAGTGACGCTTACGTAACTTCTGAAGATTTACGAACATTTTTCCTTGACTCAACGCATTACTATAACAAAATAATTTACAATACAGTGAAATTATTCCCAATACTTTTCCCTATTAAAAGATCATCAAATATGCATTTTATATTAAGCATGTAATAGTCCTATTGCTGTCCACTGACAATTACTTTTTTCCTGATTTCCAATACAAGTCTGTAATAGAATAACTCTCAATACATTTAAATTATATACATAATCCCTCAAGTCTACGAGAAACGCTTTCACTAAGTCTCAGATGAATGTGACGGAGGTTTTGAGAGTACTGGCCTTATTCCGATTGTTGATCACGCAAGATAATGCACACTGTACCAGAAACTGTAACTAACGTTCGCTAGTTGCAGTATAAACCACAGATAGGCTCTGCGGGTGTTAAACAAACGCAAATCTACCAGAGCAGGTAGAATTAGAGAGATGGGTAATGTTTTTGAATTGGCCTTGTGTCAAACATAAACAAACTTCTTACAACTAACAGGTTTTATACAGAATTATCAGAAGGTTATCACAAAATGAATTTGTGGAAGAATAAAAGTATACCTTTTATATGTTTAAAATAGAAATTTATTAATAGAAAAGAATAACATGAATTGGTAGAAGATAAACGTACATGAGAAACAGTAGTAAGGTGTTAAGGGTGTCAAGAGTTCGTAGTAGTAACTTATATGTAAGTATGTATTAGTGTTATCGTAGGGTAGAAATGTCTTTGAAGTTATCTCTTAAAGGGTTCCGTTTGATTATCAAGTATAAGAAAAGGTAGCTGGGTGAACGGTGAAGAGGAAGAGGGTGAAAGAGAAGGAAAGAGATAATAATAATAATGATCGCTCGACGTTTGTCAAGGGACATGTTAATTACGCTCGTCCTCTTCTATCTGGAGATAGCCGTCTTTTATTTCGTTTGTATGGCTCGAAAAGGTCATTTGGGAATTTACTCCCGTATGTTATTCTGGCCTTTCTATTGGAAGACGAACAAACTTCGCGTCGGTTCGCGAAAAGGTTTCGAAAAGGAATATGTGTCTGTTAATTAAAGATTATTTGATTTTTTTTTATGTTTTCTAATTTTCTATTTGGCGAAAAACATTTCATATCAAGGTGTGAAATTTCACGAGTATTGTTTTGGATTCCCTTTTGCGTGTGTGCTAAGCAAAGTTTGAAATTCGAGTATTATTTTTTTTTATTTCTAACAAAATCAGTGTTATTTATTTTTCTAACAAAAGCAGTGCTTAGCATTTGAATTTTAATCTAGACCTTCTTTTGTTCACTACACATATATGAACCTAGGATTTCATCGGACGGAATTCATCCGTTATCCATCACACGTCCAAGCTTATTGGACCTGATATATTAAAGCGGTCACTCATCTAAGTACTGGCCTGCCTCGACGTTACATAATTTCGGTAGCTGGGCGAGAAGCAGTGTTTCAACGTGATATGACCGTTAGCTACAGACATGCTAGGCTCACAGATAAAGAAAAACGTAAATTATGTGTATTATAAACAAACCGGTAGTATCTCTTTTAATACATGTGATTTGCGATTTCCCCTGCCTGTGGGCGTGACTGGAAGGACATCTAGGCGTCGCAGCACTGATCTGGACGGATAGTGAAATCCGAATTCGGGTCTAATGTGTTGCTTACATTTTCGCATGTACCTGTGCGCGTGTTCAAATATTATGTAAAGCTGCTGCGATATCAATTATGTATGGTCTTGTAATTTATATCTACCAGCATAGCCCTGATAAAATGCTTAGTTCTTGCATATTCTGCGTTAAAAATATAATTTCAAAAATATCAATGTTTCATTTTTAAGCTGATCTCTTTGTGATATTTATGAACCATTATTTTGCTGGTGACCTTTATAATTAAACTGCGTAGTAATTCAAATAAATCCGTTTTTTTGCCTTGAAAGTGGTAACGACCTTAGTATTTAGATCACAGTTTAAGAATAAATAAAGTCATGCATAACAGGTAATAATACTAGCACTTAAATTTTAATCTCTGAAATGTTTTCTTTTAAGTTTTATTCATAAAAGTAATTGCTGGATTTATTTAATAAAGGATTTAATAATGGATTTATTTATTTTGGCTTTAGATGCGCGTTGTGGTGTAGTGAAAATCGGCTTGGAACGAGAAATCGGAGAGACGAGTTCGAATTCCAGTTGTATTTGTCGCATTCATTTATGCACAAATGCCCTTAGGAAAGGTATTAATCCGTCTCTTCTTCCTCCCGCTATGGGTTAAATAGAACAGATTGGCTTCTATAGCCTTGGTTGGCAACCTATCTACCGCAGAAAGTAATGGCAATCTACAGATGAAAAATCTTCTGCTTGATCAGTCATGTCTTTTTCGAAACCTGATCGCCGAAGCATGTATCAAATATGAAACTTAACTGACTAACTGATAATGGATTTATTTAAAGAAAAAATCAGTGAATGTGTGGAGCTAAGAATATGAAATGAGCCAATGCATTAAACACTAGTTATGTAGAAATAATAATTGAATTTATTAAAATATGGTTTAGACAATTCATAGATGGTATTATTAATAAACTAGCATGGGTACCCTGCATTCTCTACGCTAGGTCTATGTCTTCGATGGCAATTTTTTCTCAATCTTGCAAAAACTTATGAAATGAGTTACTAGTCGTTTTCTTGTGTTCAGAGTGTGTTCTTTCTCTGTTGTGGAGTTATTTTCGCAGTGGAGGCTAGTATTTGTGCTAAAGTCGGTCCTAATAGGTTTGACGTACAAAACGTTAGGAACGTAATATGTATTACGCAGTGCAATCTTGCCAGGTCGCAGACAACTTTCGTATTCGACTAACTGTCGACTACTATCATCCAACATCAATTGACCCTCGTTCCTCTTACTGCTTCTACTTAAATTAGGCGGAAGAGTTTATTCACTATAGAATAGGTGTGTTTCACCATAAGCTTCTACGCGAAGGGGGACACAGTTTCAAAACCTTATTGTAAGCACCGAATGCACGATTCGGTGGATATAATTCACACGGTTTAAAAAAAATATAGGTTCTTTCCTCAGAAAGTGTGTATTCATTTAAATACAACGTTTAAGTAATAATAATTAATGTCGAATTTTTTTAATTATCATTAAATAAAATAGATTTATTTCTATTAGAAATGAATATTGATAAACAACCTTTGGGTTGCTTAATAAAGCATCACCAAATATTTGCTAATGTTTTATTTTGTATTGTTTAAGAAAGCATTTTACAGATAAAATGGTTAGATATAACCGTAAGTTCTATGCTAAGAGTTTCTTCTCTCGTACTTCTCAAAAGGATCTTTTCGTATTATATCACACTCGATAACTCTTAGCATGTTAATGATTGCCTTTCACTTTGTATATTACATTATTGGTTGGACTCAACAATACACCGACTGTATTCTCACACAGAAGGCTAACTATAGCGTGGAACATACGTTCTTACAAAAGTTGCTCAATCTTTGTCGTCATTTTCTTTTTCGTACATCTTAGATTGTCAGGGATTGATTCTGATCTTTCTCTTTGAAATGAAATATGAAGTGAAGTGCCCAACTGACTCTACTTTACTGTTCAGCCGACAAAAATCAAAAACAAACAACGAAATTAAAAATAAAAATTGCGACAGTTTAGCTATTGTACCCAGTCTGCAAAATATTTGATATGACATATCTGTAGAAAGAAGAACATGAAAAAGAGAAAAGGAAATTTTTAATAATTACGGGATCCTAACACCGTATTTACGTCTACAACTTACGTTAATATATATATATATATATATATATCCGAGTGAATAAGAAACGAAGAAAAATTTACAACGTCCAAAGCATTTATTTAAAACAATGCTCGATATATAATATAGAGCTGTGAATATTTATTATCTAAACTTATTTATAAATGGAACTTTGTCTCTGTGTGTGTGTGTGTCCGTTACCTATAGACTCCGAAACGGTTGAACCGATTTTCTTGAAAATTTACACAGTTGTACTATAAGCGTTTGCGAGTGTTCTTAGCTAGGTTTTGTGTCGAGGTATCCCCGATAAATATCGAAAATGGATAATCGAAAAAATCGGGTTTTAGCAGGAGTGGCCCGATTTTAATCAAATTTGATAAACTCATAGACAAAGACATAAGAAACGATATTCAGAAGTTTCAAGGTTGCAGTTCTTACAATAGTGCAGAAAATCGATAATATATATATATAAAAGGCAAGATGTTTTTGTGTGTGTCTGTTTATCTATCTGCATGTCCGTTATACAAATCCACAATTTTTATCAGATTCTCACCAAACTTCACACAAATATTCTTTAGGCTAAGTCTGAGCTCCAGGACCATGGATTAGTTTTAAAGCTTTCATTACACCCGTGCAACGCCGGTCTATACTGCTAGTAAATTATATTTTAGAACATGTACAAATTTTATATATATATATATATATATATATTGTACATTTTGTTTCGATATTGGACTTCAAATGTCTTATCAGGTGGTGTGGAAAGGAATGGAAAACCACATTTCTCATATTTGGGAGTTGTGTGTGGGGGATGTTGGCGGAGGTTAGCGATAAGGGAATAAGTCTTGTAAATTGTCCGTTAGAATTTTGAAGAAAGTAGGGTGGGTAGGGAATATAGTTCATTCATGAAAGTGTATTTTATGACCGTTTGACTAGCCTTTATTCTTTGGTTTTATATATATATTGTGCATTTAGGCCGTAAATTTTAAATATATTTTGTGCATTTAGGAAGTAAATTTTCTTTTAGACATGTCGGAATAAATAAATTGCAAACATTGGGTCCGCTTATTTCTAATAAAATCCGTTCATACTCACGGATTATCTTTTGCGTATTATAATTGAATGATAGAAGAAATCAGCTGTAACTTTGACTGATGATTTTATTATTAATTTCTCGATGTTCCCAAGTACATTCAATCTCCTTTTAAAAAAAGTACCGGTCAAACCAGTAAACGGTTATTTAAAAAAAATGTTTAATTCACAATCCAAATAAATGAATGTGCAGATTTAACAATATATTAAAAAACGAACTATTCACTACCATCATGCGACCAACATTTCACCCATACAGGTTTCATTAGGCGGTAAGGGCAATCTGTATTTGCTAATGCTTATTCTTTTTATAATTTATACACACGACCGCCAGAATTACCACCAAAGGGGAGGGATCGAACAGGAGGGAGCGCAGTCGGACGTGAAGGGGAGGCAATATATATATATATATATATTAGGCATCCACATACAATACTGTTTCGCTGTATCACAGCTCATCAGGGTGGCTAGACACATTAACTTGCTTCTGGCCGGGATCGAAACTCGACCGATTTGGTGTCAGTCGGAGTCGCTACCCCCCTAAGCTATACGCGCATGGAAAAAGAGAAGGGAAATTTTAACGTGTTGTATATAAGCAGTGTATACACACGCCAGTCACCGAAAGAACTCAATTCATTTCTAAAGAGTCGTGCTTATATAGCAGAAGTGGAAACTGTTTTTAAAATTTCCTTCTCTAGAGAGCTCAATTGTAATGAGAGCATATATTAGTCATCCACATACAAACCTGTTTCACTGTATCACAGCTCATCAGTGTGGCTAGACGTATTTCTTTCATTTTATTTCGTTGCTGTTGTCTGAATTTCTCACATGAAGCATTATTAATTTTTGACTTGTATTTCTTTCACCTTATTTTGTTGCTTGTTTACACCTAGTAGTAAGTAGATGTAATAGTCTTTAGTTGTCTGAATCTCTTACATGAAACATTGTTGTTATTATTAATTATTGATTTGTATTTCTTTCATCTTATTTTGTTGCTTGTTTACACCTAGTAGTAAATAGTAATAGTCTTTAGTTGTCTGTATTTCTTGCATGAATCATTGTCATTATTATTAATTTTTGACTCGTATTTCTTTCATCTACTTTTTCTATTTGCGTTTATTACAATGCGATATTTGTTGCAATGCACTCTTGCAAGTGAGTTGAATTTTAAAATAAAAGCCTTCACGCAAGAAAACATGGTATATCACTGTCACAAAGGGTTTAGTTGACAAATGAATTACTTGACCAATTTACGTCATGAATTTTAATATAGACAGCATAGTATAAAAGAAGAAAGGATGCGTCGAGAGAGACAGTAAAAAATCTAAACTTATTTATAAATGGAACTTTGTCTGTGTGTGTGTCTATGTCTGTGTGTGTGTCCGTTACCTATAGACTCCGAAACAGCTGAACCTATTTTCCTGAAAATTTACACAGTTGTACTGCAAGCGTCTGCGAGTGTTCTTAGCTAGGTTTTGTGTCGAGGTACCCCCGATAAATATCGAAAATCTATAATCGAAAAAATCGGGTTATAAAAGGAGTGGTCCAATTTTAATCAAATTTGATACACTCATTGACAAAGACATAAGAAACGATATTCAGAGGTTTCAAGGTTGCAGTTCTTACAATAGTGCAGAAAATCGATAATATATATAAAATAGAGAAATGGAAGGAAAGTAGGAGACCAAGAGACAGAGACAGATAGAGATATATGGAAGAGGGGTAATTAAAAGATTGTAAGAAAGAAACAGAATGATAGAGAGATAATGAACGTATGAGAAATAAAAAAGAGAAAGAAAAAGAACAAGAGAGATTAAAATGGAGATAGAAGAATAGAGAGATAATGAAAGTGAAAAATAAGGAAAGAAAAAAGTGAGAGTAAAAAACATATATATATATATAGAGAGAGAGAGAGAGGGAGAGAGAGAGAGATTAAACAGAGAAGCAGAAAGGAGATAGAAAAGAAGATATATAAATGAGAAAATAAGGAAACAAGCTCGTTCTCCTTCTTTTTCCTCTTTCCTATGTTATGTCTTTTCAGAACGTGGGCTATCATGGCTCTCCACAGTTCTCTGTCCGTTCTCACTCTGAGTAAATTTTGCCTTTTCCTATCTCTCCTAATCTCTGTTCTTCCATCCATTTACGCAAGCTCGTTCTACTACTTCTTTTTCCTATGATATGTCTTTTCAGAACGTGGGCTATCATGGCTCTCCGAAGTTCTCTGTCCGTTCTCACTCTGAGTAAATTTTGCCTTTTCCTATCTCTCCTAATCTCTGTTCTTCCATCCATTTACGCAAGCTCGTTCTACTACTTCTTTTTCCTATGATATGTCTTTTCAGAACGTGGGCTATCATGGCTCTCCACAGTTCTCTGTCCGTTCTCACTCTGAGTAAATTTTGCCTTTTCCTATCTCTCCTAATCTCTGTTCTTCCATCCATTTACGCAAGCTCGTTCTACTACTTCTTTTTCCTATGATATGTCTTTTCAGAACGTGGGCTATCATGGCTCTCCGCAGTTCTCTGTCCGTTCTCACTCTGAGTAAATTTTGCCTTTTCCTATCTCTCCTAATCTCTGTTCTTCCATCCATTTACGCAAGCTCGTTCTACTACTTCTTTTTCCTATGATATGTCTTTTCAGAACGTGGGCTATCATGGCTCTCCGCAATTGCCTGTACTGAATAAATTTAGTCATTTCGCTAATTCTCCAAACCCCTGTTCTTCCAACCATTTGAACAAACTTTTTAAGTAGGCTATGCGCTGTTTTTCTCCGTCCCGCCGTCCTTCAATATGTCTTGTGGGTGTCAAATTTCGCGAGCCTCTTTAGAAGGGCAGAAAAATAAAATGGTAATGGTTACAAGGACGATCACCGAAAAGAAAGCAGCTAAGCGCCATAACCGGTTACATAATGAAGTGACATGAACTATAAGAGCAATATCTAACCGGCTATTGCTAATGTAATGAATGCGCCTCTCACTGTGTACTTGCGGTCTTTATCTTATTCCTAGCACAAGTACGGCTACAACCTCCAGGAGTTTAAATGTAGGGTCAATAGACACCTCCTAACTAACTAACTCACACCAACTCTCTCCAACTCTCTCCCTATGTACATCCTAAGTCGTCTATCACCCTCCTTCTGACATTTCCTATACCTAATCGCTCTATGTAACCCCCTGCGCTATAGTGGCAGTGGAATGCCTTGCTTGGGGTGACACGATTAAAAAAAATAGTATCGTTTTCGATAATACAGGTCCCGGAGGTCTGTTTACAAATTTTCCGTAGAGTTTTTTTTTCTCTCAAGGTGTTCATGAAGAAATCCGAAAATCCAGAATGACCGCATAACAATCAATAAGAGATTCCGTAAAACAGATTTACACTGTAAATCATATCCAAGTACCGACTGCGGGAGCGACCACCTTCGAGTGATATAATAACTCAGAACGAAAACAAAACAAGACAGCAACCAAATTACAATACAAATTCCTGAAAGACCAGAATTGCAGAGAAATGTATATTAACCCCGTCATGTCCTTAAATAGCCTCAATTGAGACTTTTATTTGATGTAGTATTTTCACTTGAGGTCGGTTGAGAGAGTGAGGCTTTCTAGGAGATTATTTCCATCTATACTGATAAAATGTGGTAAAGTTTCGCTATGGTGGTTAAAGGACAGCAGCTTCGTTTTCGGAGCATAAAAATATACGAACCATTTCCTATCTCTTTCTGTCACAGATTGAACGTCCTTTCAAAAAGCAGCAGCAGAATTTTCTTTGTCAGCCTTGACATATTTCTTATTGAGATAGGAATAAATTGTGGTGTCATCTGCATAGACGCCTCCAAGTATTGTATTGACCATATATTATTAAAAACGCATTTATAAATAAAATACAGAACTAGAAATGGTTATTTGTAATTTAGCTTAGTGACAAGTAAATTCAGAGACAAGTAAATTCGACTTAAGTAGTTTTTTGACTTGTATTTCCTGGAACAAATTATCGACGTAAGGCAAAGTATAATTTTGTAATTGGGGTATTGAAAAAAGGATAAATGATGAACGGGATTCAAAAAGATAGAAGAAAGCAAAGGAAATTGTATTAAAAGATTTTGAAGATTCTACCTATCAGTAAACGGGGAGGAATTCCATGAGCAGAAAGTGCGAGAAAAGAAGCTATTAGAGCGGAAGTGTGGTTCCACTTAACTATTTCAACGGTAATCTAGTCTAGTTAAGTGTCATAAGTGATACACGCTTGGGCGATCATGTCTCGAAAGAGACATGATTGACTGGGCTGAAGATTATCCCAAAGTAGATTGACATTGCTTTCTGCGGAGGACTTGTTGCAAGCCAAGGCTATAGAACCCAATCTATCCTAGTATTTGACACATAGGTAGAAAAGGAAGAGATGTATTATATTATTAAGTAGTAATTAGTGGGGGATCAGTTTATTAATTCATAACAATATAAAAACGATCGCCCACTTTATGCCTAGTAGAAGCCTAATCATGTTTTCAACTATTCAGTCAGTCAGTTAAGTGCCATACGTGAAACACGCTTGGGTGATCATGCCTTGAAAGAGACATGACTGACTGGGCAGAAGATTATCCCGCAGTAGGTTGCCATTGCTTTCTGTGGTGGAGTGGTTGCCAGTCAAGGCTATAGAATCCAATCAGTCTTATTATTTGACTCATACGTAGACGGGGAAGAGATGTATTATATTATTAAGTAGTAATCAATGTGGGATCAGTTTATTACTTCATAACAATATAAAACTGATCCCTCACTTTATGCCCATCAGAAGCCTGGTTGCCAGCCAATGCTATAGAACCTAATCTGTCCTGTTATTTAACCCATAACTGGAGGGAAGAGACAGATTAATACCTTTCCCAAGGGTATTTCTTCGTAAGTGAATGTAAGGAATTCTTTTTTTAATCGTATCACCCCGAGCAAGGTGGTAACGCCACTGATATGCAGGGGGCTAAGTAAGAGTGAAAAGATTGGAAAAGAGAAAGCCGGAAACCACATCCTATACAAGGAACAAGGGATGAGCCTCTTCACCTGTTCAATAGACGTGGGTGGAGTATGAACCGGGCGATAGTTTAGTCTATCTACTCCAATTGTAAAAAGAAAAAAGTGAAAAGATTGGAAGAGAGAAGGCCGGAAGCCACATCCTAAACAGGGAACAAGGGATGAGCCTTTTCGCCTGTTCAATAGACGTGGGTGGATTAATTCGAACTCGACACCCCGATTTGTCGTTCCGAGTCGATATCCACTGCACCACAACGCACATTCTGCACCTCAACGCACATCTAGTAGCAGGCTTAAATTCATGTGGTCGGGTCACCAGGAAAAAATGATAATCAGGGCAGTTGTCATGAAAATATTTGTAGAATAGACATGGGGAAGTCACGTCACGCCGGTGAGAAAGTAACTGAAATCAAGATGCCAAGTCAGGACCGACTACATTGTGGATCCGCCTCTGCCTTGTGTCGAGAATATCGAAATGAAAAGCAGGAGCACGGACCAGATATGGCAACAGTATTCAATTCATAAATGAGTGTTGGTTTATAAATGCGCAAGATGGATTCAAACGAGAAAAACCTGACCCGACACAGAGACCTAACCTTCCTAGCAGCTAAAGATCCGATATATTCGTACACGGCAGGTCGGTTGAAAAAATGAGGCCAAGGAGGCGCAGTTTGTTGCTATCGAAGAGACTTGTATCAGCCATGCTGATGGCGGGCAGGGCGGTTTCTCTATGGTGGTTAAAGGAGAGTAGTTTTGTTTTGGAGGCATTAAAATTAACAAGCCATTTCCTGCCCCAGTTAACACTGATTGGAAGTCCTTTTTAAAAGCAGTAGCCAGATTTACTTTGTCAACCTTGGCTGATTTCCTATTAGAAGCGGTTTTTATTAAATGACGTCAACCGTCTCAGTGAAAACATAAAGACCATTTTTCTTTCCCCTCTCGGTCTTTTAGAAGATATGTGAGTGACTTTTTTTGTCCAATTTTATACTCACTAGGAACCCTTTAAATTGACTCTTTTATCATTCAATTTTTTATCTCCCTCGTTTTAATTAATAAATTACTTTTTTAGTTATAACAGTTTTTGTCACTTTCTGATATTTTCTTTTCTCCTAATGCAAACAGATATTCAGTATTTTTAATATTTATCAACGTACTAGCAGTATAGCCCGGCGTTGATCGGGTGTAATGAAAGTTTTAAAACTAATCCATGGTCCTGGAGCTCAGACTCAGCCTAAAGAATATTTGTGTGAAATTTGGATAAAAATTGTGGATTTGTATAAAGGACATACAGACATATAAACAGACACAAACACAAACATCTTGCCTTATATATATATATATATATATTATCGATTTTCTGCACTATCGTAAGAACTGCAACCTTGAAACATTTGAATATCATTTCTTATGTCTTTGTCTATGAGTGTATCAAATTTGATTAAAATCGGACCCCTCCTTCTATAACCCGATTTTTTCGATTTTCGATATTTATCGGGGGTGCCTCGACACAAAACCTAGCTAAGAACACTCGCAGACGCTTATAGTACAACTGTGTAAATTTTCAAAAAAATCGGTTCAGCCGTTTCGGAGTGTATAGGTAACGGACACACACACAGACAAAATTCTATTTATAAATAAGTTTAGATTCTTCTGACGTAGTGTTAATTGGAAAGGATCCTTAAAGAAGAATTATTTCCTGCGCTTATATATATATATATATATATTCGGTCGTATCACGTTGAGCCTGGGCCGTACTTAGGTGGGTGACTGCTTGGGAATGCCAGGTGCTGTAAGCGTTCTTGATGGATGTGCTTTGTGGTACAGTGCATTTCCTCGGAACGTGAGAACAGGGAGCCGAGTTCGAATTCCGGTTAAATACCCTGCAGTCACTTACGCACAAATACCCTTGGAAAAGGTATTAATCCGTCCCTTCCCCCCAGTTATGAATTACACAAATAAATGACAACCCGTCTACCAGAACAGGTAGTGGCAACCTCTTGTGGAATAATTGAAGAAAATGTCTACCTAAGCGTTGTGGAGCACATTCAGGGCACAGTGAAACAATAATATCACTGTTGGCCATTCACTGCATCCGTGACTGTTTTCGGCAAGTCTCGCCTATGTCGTGCCTCTAGACCCAGATGTAATGGAAAGAGAGAGTGAGACAGATGACCATGCGCAACTCGCCCTCACTTAAATCCAATTAAAGCGCAAGTCATCACTTCTACCTCGAAGTCGTGGTCTTTCTCGCCTGTGAGGGTGAACATCATATATAGTGACCTAAATTAATAAATATACATATGAGGAGTGTGTACATATGTATAGTACTATTATTCAGATGTTAATAAAACAGTGCTCAATGTATGAACAGAGCTGTATTATAGATTTATTAATAAATATACATATTATCATACGTGTATTGCACAACTCGGAGTTCCATGCTTTATGCAATCATCAGGTACATATTTCAAACTGACAGTTTAATAGATTTAAATTTATCTTCTCTCGATATTCATAGGAATTACTTCCTATAAAGCTAAGTTACTGCTTTTTTAATAACAACATGAAATATTAAATATTCTACGGTTACATGTGAATAAAACTTTAAAATAAAATAAAAAATTTTTTGAGAAATTTTGTTAAGAAAATATGTGTAATTCTGAAGGATTCAATCCTGCGACCGCTAACAACACTGGGGAAGCCATGACTTGATCAGATGCGTCTTAGACTGCTCGACCACGAATGATTGCACAGTTTAAACATACATACACGAAAGGTTTTTTATCATTTCAATGTAAATCATTTACACAACCAACAGCAACATTGCCTGATGATGAGAATCTATCTCGAAATATAGAAATTTCCGCGTCGCAATGTACAATTAATTCATAACTATATATATATATATATATATATATATATATATATTAAGCATCGTAAACTTTACATAGGCAGCTGAATTAATAGACACCTCTAGAAATCAATCAATCCAACTTCAAATACTTTCCCCCTCTGTCTACTGTATTACTGCATCTTTGATACGTGTGCTGTCTACTGTATTACTGCATCTTTGATACGTGTGTTTTGCTTGCATGCAATTTGACTGAGTAGCGAACTAAGAATTTCGTTGTGCAGTCAGTCAAACGTAATACCCGGGGCTGGAATGATTGAATTGTGAGGCGAGTAAACAAACGCATAGCAGCGTAAGCGATTCAAACATTGACCTGCGGTGCTTGGGGGTGGCGGTGTTGGGGATTAGCGAAAAGAAAAAGTGCAATGAAAGGCTGGCCAGCATGCGACGATAGTTCTTAAGGAGAAAACTTATATATATATATATATATATATATATATATATATATAAACACAAAAAGTAAAAGCAGGGAAATTAAAAAACCATTTCTCATGAACAATGGAACATTAAGATCATTCGGAAGAACAGAAATTCACGGCAGAAAATAAAAAACACATTGCAAAAATAGCGTGCAAGTTGGGGGTAAACAATAACAAAAAAGCTGTACTCTTTGGCCTTATATTATTAATAATAGGAACACTTTTTTTTATTCTTATTAGTAGTCACAACTATAGAAGTAGTAGTAGGAAGAGGAGTTAGAATCAACAGTATTGATTGTAATAGAATTAAAAAAGACGAGTGGTAAAGAAAATAGCAAAACAACAACAAAAGCAGCAATATCAATAATAATAATAATAATAATAATAATAATAATAATAATAATAATGGGGAATATTTTAGTTGCTTGTAGTACTATTTTATGAAGTACAAAAAAGAAAGAATTTGGCAAAAATAACAAGAATAATGGTATGCAGAACAAGAGCAATAAACCAAAAAATTGAAATATCAAATGCAAAAAATAAAAAAATAAAAAATAAAAAAAATTCCAGGACATTTACCTAACAGCTTGTAGCTCCACACTTTGCCCGAGTAACGGCGGCTATGTGACGTGACAGTGTCTACGATATGTTAAAGTCATTGTGTGGTTATAGCAATCTAGGTACGGTTCTTTCCATAGCAGTGCTGCTTTTTTGAGGTGGGGTTTATTCGGGTAGTTCATTGAAGACTGCACTATTTTATTCCTGCTCAATGGGGCTGAAACCTTGCGGGCGAACGTGCTACTGTCATACCTAAAAGTCAGTCTAGTTTCCTTGAACCAAGTTCATGTCACTTTTGCAGGATAGAAAATTCGCTTTATCTTGTGAAAACAAGCCTTTATCTAAATAATATATTTTGGAAGTGTCACGGCCTTGATTTAGGGATACAAAAAAAAAAAACGCTGACAATTTCTCACGATGTTTTTAATTTTGCAGAAATAGCAAAGGAAGATTGTATTACGCCAGATTATCAATTGGATAAGACCTTGATTTCCTACCAGCATATTTGGCTAAAAATAAAGCTATTGATTTAAGAGGGTTTAAAGCCTTATCTCTGTTATGGAATACGTAACGGGCGATATTTGCTAAACCAAATAGTGCAAATAAATTGTCTCATCATTTTACAGTTGAAATGGTTAGATGTAACCGTAAGTTCTATGCTAACAGTTTCCTCTCTCGCAATAATTTTCACTTGTGGAACTCTCTTCCGGCTTATGTTTGTTCAGTCAACTTTGGCCTTCAAAAATTTAAGTTTAATACCAATAGTTACCTTATTTCTTTTGATTTCTTTTCTTTCATTTACCTATGTTCTTAATAATATTTTCTTTCTTTTTTTCTCATATCCTCTCATACACAGCCTCTTAGTGTTTTTATCCATTTTATAGGGTGAAATGATGAAATATAAATACATAAATAAATATCCACATAGGGGAAGCCACCAGGTGATCAGGCGCGTCTTAGACCTCTCGAACACGAATGACTATCAGTCTAAACGAAATGGATAGGGGTCGCAGGTTCGAATCAACAAAAATTTATCGTAAATAATCAGGCCGGTAAAATAAATATATAATACTATATACTTGATTATAAACAGAATATCTACTTAAATACAAGCATTGATCAAAAATAATATTCAAACAAATAATTTCAAATTGTCAGTTGTTTATAACCAGTTTCGTTAATCTTCGTTAATTTCCGTTACATGTTTACATTTCTTGACATAACGATACATTTCAGGGCAGATATGGTTATTACGATGAACCGAAAATTGTTATAGGCTTAATTTGACTTCATTTAGACTGATCGTCTTCCGTGGTCGAGAGGTCTAATACCCGCCAGATCACTTGGTGGCCCCTATGTGGATGAGGGTCGCAGGTTCGAATCCTGCCGAATTACACTACTTCCGTAACAATCGTAAATAATCAGGCCGGTAGAAATGAATATATAATACTGTTTGATTATAAAACAGAATATCTACTTAAATACGAGTATCTATCAAAAATAATGTTCAAACAAATCATTTCATAAACAAATGAATAAGATTTTTCCGATCTCGAAGAAAGTAAAATGTCTGCAAGATTGTTTCGTTTAGTGGTCATTTTATGCCGAAAATGATTTGGAGTGGCTTTGAAAGAATCTTGAGTTTGTGCTTCTTGGTTTGGGTAGGTGTCTTGAAGTAGTTTAGCAACTTGAAGTAGGCAGATTCATGGAGGTATATATCTTGGTATATTTGTTGCTGTTTTAATCTTTTCTAAGTTTTGTTATAGAGACCAGCTTCTCTTATTGTTGGGACGCCCGCGCCTATTCGGCTATAATTGACTATTCCATTACTATGTAAAGTAATGGTGGCATCTACGTGAGGAGAGTGTGCCGAGCAGCCGATCGACAAGTCAGTCGTAGACTTCCGGTGACGACCCGGAAATACCCATTGCTCATACTACGTCTTACGACGGTTGAGAGGATTAACCCTTATTCTTGTATTGGATACTAATAACCTTTGTAAATACTATTTTCACGGAATACAACAATTAACCTATTCCTGTTGTTGAGTTATTTATTCTTACTCACGACATAACACTTATATATTCGAGTATTTTTTAAGGTTTTACTTGGAGGAAAACTTCTTTTAGTTTTGTTTTTTGTAGTACTTTTGGCAACTTCGCTTCAAGTCTAAACAATGTGTCAAAATGTGGCATACTGTATAGGCCCCCTGGCACAATATACAGATTGGAACTGCCTCTTTCCTAAGGAGATAAGAATCGGTGATGCTCGAATGGCTGACACGGAGTCTTATGTCTGGAAGAAATGGATATTTGAAAAATAAAATAAAATGATTCATATACCAGTCAGTATGTAATGCCATATGTAATACACGCATGGATGATCATGTCTCGAATTGAACAGAAGTTTTTCCCGCAGTAGATTGCCATAACTTTATGTAATAGTGTTGGGACGCCCGCGCCTATTCGGCTATAATGGAAAGTAAATGTAAAGTAATGGTGGCATCTACGTAGGAGAGTGTGCCGAGTAGCCGATCGACAAGTCAGTCGTAGACTTCCGGTGACGACCCGGAAATACCCATTGCTCATACTACGTCTTACGACGGTTGAGAGGATTAACCCTTATTCTTGTATTGGATACTAATAACCTTTGTAAATACTATTTTCACGGAATACAACAATTAACCTATTCCTGTTGTTGAGTTATTTATTCTTACTCACGACATAACAAATAGATTGGTTGCCAACCAAGGCTAAAAACCCCAATCTGTCATCCTATTTAACTCATAGATAAAAAGAGAAGAGACGGATTAATACTTTTCTCAAGAGTATTTGCGCGTAAGTGAATGCAACGGCTTCAACAGGAACTCGAACTCAGCACTCTGACTTCTTCCGATCCGATGTCCACTGCACTACAACGAAATTTACTAAAAACCAATCAGGATACTGATGCGTGTTCTGGATTATTATGAAGGCTTGTTTAATCGAGTGTTATCGGATGTAAGGTCCCGTAAAGTTTGAGTATGTGGTCAACTAGTAATGATAATGGCGATATTAGCCGTTCCCTTATAAGGAAACATTTTTCATCTATTTACCAAACAACCAGGACTACAACAGTTGAAATTTATAATATCTTTCTCTTAAGACAATTTTTCAGGAAAATAAGTCTCTCAAATTCAGTAGCGGCTCATCTGTTTCCAGTATTGATGGAGGCTTCCTTCTTAAACTTTTGTTTGGTTTACGGCCGTATCACGTTGAAACATCAGTACCTGTACGACCACCGAAGTTAAACAAGAATCTGGTCAGTATCTAGATTGGTGACAACTAGGTACTGTGAGCTTGAATGTGTGTGTGGTGTAATGGGTAATTGCTTGAAATTGTTAGTTAGAGAGTCGAGTTCCAGTTCCAGTCAGGTTCATTAAATTCACTTACATTCAAATACCCTTGGGAAAGGTATGAATCTACCTCTTCTCCCTGAGCTGTGTGTTAATTAGTAAGATTTTTTTATCACTAAACTATTATTATTAAAAACTCTTAGTATTTAAAAATATTTTCTTCTTTTAAATATCTTTCAAATGGTTGATAAACCGTACAAACGAATCAATCAATCAATCAATCAATAAAAATATCTTAGAATCTAAAAATACTTTCGGGCTTTAAATAACATGCAAAGGGTTAATAAACCGTAGAAAATGAATCAATCAATCAATAAAACCATCTTAGAATCTAGAAATACTTTCTGGCTTTAAATAACCTGCAAAGGGTTAATAAACCGTAGAAAATGAATCAATCAATCAAAAAAATTTCTTAGAATCTAAAAATACTTTCTTGCCTTAAATAACCTGCAAAGGGTTGATAAACCATAGAAAATGAATCGATCAATCAATAAAAATATCTTAAAATCTAAAAATACTTTCTGGCTTTAAATAACCTGCAACGGGTTAATAAACCGTAGAAAATGAATCAATCAATCCAAAAAAATTCTTAGAATCTAAAAATACTTTCTTGCCTTAAATAACCTGCAAAGGGTTGATAAACCATAGAAAATGAATCGATCAATCAATAAAAATATCTTAAAATCTAAAAATACTTTCTGGCTTTAAATAACCTGCAAAGGGTTAATAAACCGTAGAAAATGAATCAATCAATCAAAAAAATTTCTTAGAATCTAAAAATACTTTCTTGCCTTAAATAACCTGCAAAGGGTTGATAAACCATAGAAAATGAATCGATCAATCAATAAAAATATCTTAAAATCTAAAAATACTTTCTGGCTTTAAATAACCTGCAACGGGTTGATAAACCGTAGAAAATGAATCAATCAATCCAAAAAAATTCTTAGAATCTAAAAATACTTTCTTGCCTTAAATAACCTGCAAAGGGTTGATAAACCATAGAAAATGAATCGATCAATCAATAAAAATATCTTAAAATCTAAAAATACTTTCTGGCTTTAAATAACCTGCAACGGGAAGATAAACCGTAGAAAATAAATCAAACAATCGAAAAAAAATTCTTAGAATCTAAAAATACTTTCTTGCCTTAAATAACCTGCAAAGAACTGATAAACCCTAGAAAAAGAATCAGTCAATCAATCGAAAGAAAATTCTTAGAGTCTAAGATATTTTCTGGCTTTAAATTACCTGCAAAAAGGATGTTGATAATCTGTGGAAAACGAAGCAATCAATTAAACTTTTGTTTGCAGTAGTGAACTTCAACAACTTGTTTATGTCGTTATTTTTCTCTTCGTGTTACAAGTGATATCAATTTTAGCTTTTGTTGGTGTTAAAAGTTCTCAACTGTCCTAGTTTCTGTTATCTTTTCAAGCTCTATGTTTGCGATTCTGTAGCGCAAGTTCACAAGGTTCGAAGAAGGATGGTCTTCAGCGTGACCCACAGGCCACACTCGCCAAAAAGAACTTAAACCATTGATCTGAGGCCACGGCTGTGTAAAGCTGAAAGACGGAGAAAGAAATATTAACTTGCGCTAAATTTTCAGTCAGAGAAGATCCTCTCTGCATGTTTGTTTTCCGATAAAATAAAGCATTTGCCTCTATAGCATTAACCTGGGTTCGAAACTCCGATCTATCTCTAACACGGATAGGAAACGTGTGACTATTTGAGGCATGTGGTTGACCGCACGATATTTAATGAATTCATTTTTGTACGACACAAGGTCAACTGGTGCAAAAATTAAATGCATTAATAATAACAATAAAAACAACAATAACAATAATAACAGAAAAAAGAGTGGGCGTGAGAGAAATATGGCGAGAAGAAAAATAAGACGACAATGAAGAAAAGAAGAATTAGAAAAAGAAGACGACGAAAAAAAAAGATAGCGAAAAAGAAAAAGACGTGTAAATTCAGCAAAAAAACAGTTGCTATTTTGTATTATTTAAATTCGGACAATTGTCCTCATCTTTGTTACAACTTTTCGAGTGAAACACAGAAAAATAGAAAAGACAAACTGCTTAGCAAAAAAAGAGAGGGAGCCACATCATTAGCTCAATATTGTCCCGAAAAGAATAATAGGCATGACTGGGTGGAAAGGGTAAACCATTGGACAATGTGCAAGCGGTGGTACCTCAACTGTATACACACTACTGGTATATACACAGATTATAATCTACTCAACAAAATACGTACAATATCCTGAGAATAAACAGACAGACAGATAGATAGATAGATAGATAGATAGATAGATAGATAGATATGAACAGACTGAGATAGATAGATAGATAGATAGATAGATAGATAGATAGATAGATAGATAGATAGAAAGAAACAGACTGTGATAGATAGATAGATAGATAGATAGATAGATAGATATGAACAGACTGAGATAGATAGATAGATAGATAGATAGATAGATAGATAGATATGAACAGACTGAGATAGATAGATAGATAGATAGATAGATAGATAGATAGATATGAACAGACTGAGATAGATAGATAGATAGATATGAACAGACTGAGATAGATAGATAGATAGATAGATAGATAGATAGATAGATAGATAGATATGAACAGACTGAGATAGATAGATAGATAGATAGATAGATAGATAGATAGATAGATAGATAGATAGATATGAACAGACTTAGATAGATAGATAGATAGATAGATAGATAGATAGATAGATAGATATGAACAGACTGAGATAGATAGATAGATAGATAGATAGATAGATAGATAGATAGATAGATATGAACAGACTGAGATAGATAGATAGATAGATAGATAGATAGATAGATAGATAGATAGATAGATAGATAGATAGATAAGAACAGACATAGAGAGATTCAAATGGATCGCACTATGCAGTCCAAGGGAAAGGATTTAGTATTTGTAAACACGAAATAAAGATGAAACAGTTTTTTCTTCTATGTCTTAAATCGTAGTCTAAGTCCTCCTGCACAGCCTAATATTTCTAAAAGTACATTTCGCAAAAACCTATATGGCATTGTGAAACGCTTCGTTTGTGGCTTCTCTCACCCTGTTCTTTTATTGTCCTTTCTTGTCGCTAATGTTTTCTCATTTTCTTTGCTCTTCAGTAACACCGTCTCTCTTAGTGACATTATTGGCTTGATTTGTTTAGAATTTTTAATAAAAAATAATTTAATAATATACAGTTAGACTTATATAACGGTTTCTAATGATATCTTCTGTCCTTTGAACAGATCTAGAGGTTTATTCCGTACTTTTTGTTTTGGGTTGGATTTCTGCTTCCTTCTAATGTCTCCGCCTAAAATCAGAGTGATTATTTGCTATTTATTTACATATTTTCCGGCTTAAGGTCTATCACGTTGAATACACCGGTTCTCGCTCGATCACTGAGGTTAGGCAACGTTGAGTCTGGTCAGTACTTAGATGGGTGACTGCTTGGGAATACTAGGTACTGTAAGCGTATAGTGACGGATGTGCGTTGTGGTGCAGTAGATGTCGGCTCGGAAAGAGAAATCGGTGAGCCGAGTTCGAATTCTAGTTGAATACTCTGCATTTACTTAAGCACTGGTACCCTTGGAATGGTATTAATCCATACCTTCCCTCCAGTTATGGGTTAAATAACAAGAGTAGGGCGTGGGGACCCTGCTTTTAAAAACAAATCCCAATGGATCTTGTTACGCGAAAAGAACAAGTATTACTAGACACAAAACTTATATAACAATAGTAAAAGAAAAAGTATTATCAGCAAAAAATAAATAAAGTTTAGTTGGCAGTAAATGACCCGCTGAGGTTGATTTGCCATAAAAACAAAACAACCAAAATCTTTTCCTCAGTAGAATTAGATAGTTTCGCCTATCGTCCAGTTCACATTCTTCTATGGTCCTTCGAACAGAAGTTTATCTATTGTTTCCTGTTTCGGGTTGACTTTCCGATTCCTTCTAATGTCTTTTCATTTTCTTTCACCTCCTATATTCTCTTGAGTCCTCGTGTGTGTGTCTGTGTGTGTGTGTCCCCGTTACCTATAGACTCCGAAACGACTGAACCGATTTTTTTGAAAATTTACACAGTTGTACTATATGCGTCCGCGAGTGTTTTAGCTAAGTTTAGTGTCGAGGTACCCCAGATAAATATCGAAAATCGATAATCGAATAAATCGGGTTATAGAAGGAGTGGTCCGATTTTAATCAAATTAGGTACACTCATAGACAAAGACATAAGAAACGATATTCAGAAGTTTCAAGGTCGCAGTTCTTACAATAGTGCAGAAAATCGATTATATATATATATATATATATATATATATATATATATATATAAGACAAGATGTTTGTGTGTGTGTGTCTGTTTATCTGCTTGTATGTCTGTATTTTTTTCAGCCCTTTTATTTTAGTTTTTGCTTCGGGTTTGGCTCTAAGTAGGTATAACTGTAGTTCTTAGTCTCAGCCATGATACCATTTACTCTGAGGATTTATTTAGCCTTCAAAATTCAGTTTACGACGAAAAAAACCTATTTGATATCGATACCAGGAAATCAAAATTTGACTTACATCTATTCATTTTTCTTTCAGTCTACGGTTTCGCTTTAACTGGAAACAACTATTGTTTTTTAGTCCTACGTGCCAACGTCCAGGACCATGGATTAGTTTTAAAGCTTTCATTGCACCGGAGCAATGCCGGGCTATACTGCTAGTATGTTAATAGATTTAACTTTAATTGCCAAAACAACTAATATTTTCTTTTATATTGTAATAAAACGTTACTGCTTATTAAAAACAAGGATAGCATTTTACAACGATTCGAGTGTTTAGGGTAGCAAGGTAACGCGTTAATAAAGTTAATGTTATTTAACAAATTGAAGCATATTTCTAATAATTGTTCTAACAAAATTACAGATGGCAAAGTGTCAGGTATTGAAAGTTTCAGTGAATAAATTAATTAAAAGTCAAAGATTTAGAAACAGTTTTAAAAAATTTATATACCAAAACAGTTATGATTTCAAAATTTGAAATATTATTATGAATTTTTTTTTTTTAATCATATCACCCCGAGCAAGGCGGTAACGCCACTGCTGTGCAGGGGGGGTACATAAGAGTGAAGAGATTGGAAAAGAAAAAACCGGAAACCGCATCCTAAACAGGAAACAAAGGATGAGCCTCTTCACCTGTTCAATAGATGTGGGTGGACTGTGAACCGGGTGATAGTTTAGTCTATCTACTCCAATTGTATCACAGCTCATCAGTACGGTTAGACTCCGATTGCTTTTTAACCCAGGATTGAAACCCGACCAAAATTATGAATTTGCATACACGAGTCCCAGTACCTTCTATGGACTTCGTCCCTTCAGGACGTAGGCGATCATGGCTTTCCACATCTCCTTATTATTAGTGGCTCTTAGCACGCTTTCTCCTTTTACCCCACCCAAACCCCGCTCTGCAATCAATTTGCTCAAACCCATCAATATCCTTTTTTTATGAGCCATGTCTCTTCAGAACGTAGGCGATTATGGTCTTCCACGTCTCCCTATCCATGGTGGCTCTTAGCACGCTTTCTTCTATTAACCACCCAAACCCCGCTGTGCCATTCACCCACTCAGACTCGTCAAATATGTTATCCAATGCTTTCCTCTGTCTCTCTTTCCCTCTATCTGACCTGTGAGTATCCAATTCCCCAAACCTTCCTTCCTCATTGCATATCCCAGGAACTTGAGCTGTCTTTTCCTGATGCGCAATATTAATTTCCTTTTCGTTTCCATCCTTTCCAAAACCTCATCATGGCTCACATGTTCGATCCACGATATCCGCAGAATCCTTGTGTAGAACCACATTTCAGTTGCTTCAAGTTTTTCTTTAATGATATTGTCCAGCATTCGCTGCCATATTGAAGAACAGACATCACATAGCAATCCAGTAGTCTTCTCTTTGTTTATAGCGAAATTTTCTTGTTTTTTAATACTCTGCTCAGCCTCTGGAATGCGTCCTTCGCCATGCTAATTTGCCTTCGGATCTCCGTGTCGCACTTTCCGTCTTCTTACGCATTGTTTTTCCTGTCTTTCTTTTCCTCTGACCTGTTAGTATCAGATTCCCCAAGCCCTTCTTCCTCATTACATGACCCAGAAACTTCAGCTGTCTTCACCTGATGACTAGTCTATCTGTATAAGAGTCGGATGAGGCCTAAAATGGAGTACCGTTGTCTTATAAGGGCGGAACTTGTAACTGACTTCACTTTCTAGTCTTGATAGCCTTTAAATGCATCTCCAGTTCTCTATGGGTGAAGAATTATTTTCCATTCTCCAATTTCTCTCTCACAAGCGGAAAGAATTGAGTTTCTTACTGCTCTATCGCTACTCCCATGGAAAGTGCTGGGGCGAACGATATTCCTTGGTTCCATTAGGTGTAAGCTTCACGCCTGGGATCCGCCATGCCAGTTACATAGTGTTATAGTGGAACATCCTGCCATCCCCGAGAATAGAATGCTCTATTTTATAAAAGACGGTAACGAGCGGTACGATGAAAAAAGCTCTTAGGCATTCGCCTGACTGCTCTATGACACTGTCAGCTCTCTGCTTCCGAGCAGAGAGCAATAACCCAGTCGTGGTTCCGCCGAAGGGTAGAACCACGACTCGGTAAAAATAGACAGACATATTTTTGGCCCGGCTATATGGCCGGGAATACCCACATTAAAATGACCATGTGTCACATCCGGCCTTGCGTGGGAAGGCTAGTAAATACAAAAAGGTCTTAGGCGTTCGTCTGACTTTTCTATGACACTGTCAGCACTCTGCCTTCGGGTAGAGGGCGCTCTCTGCTTCCGAGCAGAGAGCACAACCCAGTCGTGGTTCCGCCGAAGGGTAGAATCATGACTGGGGAAAAATAGACAGAGATTTTTTGGCCCGGCTATATGGCCGGGAATACCCATTATAAAATGTCCATGTGTCACATCTGGCCTTGCGTGGGAAGGCTATTAAATGCAGAAAAGGTCTTAGGCGAAGGCATTCACTATTCGATAGTCGATCCCGCTCCAACCCGTGGCTTGCCTATATGTGTATTATTGTTAACAATTAACAATTAGTACAATAAATCTGTATTTCTTATTCCTGGTGTGGAGTTCCATTCTTCAACTGATCATTTTATACTGTATTCGTTTTCGAGATATATCACATAGTCACAAACCACCCACATACCATCCGTATTCTATCGGTGAGAAGAAAGTTCCACTCGAACAGGTTCCCCCCGCGAACCACTGCCCTATGGAACAAACTCTCAATTGGATGTTTTTCCGATCACTACAATTTTAGTCTTTTTAACCCTTTTCCTATTTGCATAAAGTGCCTCTAAATGCAACTCTCTGCCTTGAGTGAACACAGGGTTTTGTACAAGGAGAACCTCACCATAAAAAGAAGTAAAATACTTAAATATCTAGTTCCATTCGATCAGGTTCCATCTGCAAACCACTGCCCTGTAGAACTGGCTTCTAAAAAGATGATTCCCCGATCACTTCAAACTTAACCAGTCCGCGTCTAGAGTTAACCGTTATCTTCAATTCCTATACATATAAACTACCCTTTAACGTAACCCTGTACCTCGAGTGGTCCCTGGGCCATGCACAGGGTGAACTTTGCTGTAAAGAAATTGCTTTTTTCTGAGAAAAAGCTTCCTGTGCGTAGCACTTTTTAAGGAGCGAACACATTACAAGTGGTTTGGATAAAACGTTTTCGGTAGTCAGTAGTCCATGGTAAATCTGAATTTTCCAAACAATAAAAAAAAAGCAAAATAAAAGAAGGCTGCGTTGCCAACCAGTTAAGTGCCATATGCTTGGGCGATCATGTCTCAAAAGAGACATGACTGATGGAGCAGCAGATTTTCCTGCAGTAGGTTGCTTTTTCTATCTGCGGTAGACTGGTTCCAACCAAGGCTATGAAACCCAGTCTATTTTGCTATTCAATCCATAGCTGGGGAGAGAAACGGAGAAAAGGCGGTACCCTTTCTTCAAAGCATTTTCATGGCAATTTTTCTGACGGACTTTCCACTTTAGTACCTCGAATTCTTGAGTTTAAGCGCAGTACAGATTCTCACTCCAGCTATGGGCTAAATAGTAAGATGGATTGGATTCTATAGCTTCGGTTGGCAACCAGACTACCGCAGAAAGAAATGAAAATCTTCTGCTTTTCCCAAAGATATTTACGCGTATTTGAATACAACGAATTCAACAGAATTCGAACTCGGCTCTCTGATTTCTCGTTTCCCGCTGATATCCATTGCACCACAACAAACCTTCAACGCACACCGTTGGCAATACTGAGCCAACTGCATCCGGTCTCTGATTGGGAGGTTGTGAGGAGCAGGGAACCACCTCTCAATCGCTGTTGTTCCCAAGTCCACCCGGATCCGGAATGGTAGCACCTGTTAGGGTCCCAGCTATGGACAAATAGTTAACCATTAAACTGGAGTCAAAACACTATGAAAATATAAAATTACACTTTTGTAGAAATATATGCTTAAAAATAGACTTTTATAGAAAGATATATATTTTTGAAAGAAAAATATTACCAACAACATTTTTGAAGAAAATATTACCATAACACATTTTTGAAGGAAAATACATTATTCTCAACAAAACTTTTTGAATACAAAACTAGAAGATATTTTGCAGTTTTCTAAAATAAAAAAGACTAAAAACAAAAAATGTTCATTAAAATCTGACTAAATCAACCTTCTCCGTATAACCGAACATTAAAAAAATATCTCCCACATTTTTGGCATTAAATGACCCAAAGAGGTTGTTGATATGCCGTTAAACAAAACTTAAACTCAAGCAATACTGAGAGAAAAATCGAAATTTTCAATAAATAACGACTTAATAATTTATGCATCTTGAGTGATATATATATATATATATATATATATATATATATCTGTGTATATGCGAAAGAAAGAAAGAAAGAAAGAAAGAAAGAAAGAGAGCAAAACTGGGACGACGGCCTACATAAAATCCTCGCAATCTATTCTGTTATGAGTTTTAAGCTGATTGTTGAAATAAAAAGGGGAAAAAACTAGCTTTACGTCCGACGGCAGAATGAATTATGTAGACTGAAAGAAAAAGTTTTCCTTGTCAGAAAATATTTGGCGTCACTCAGTGCGATTGTGTTGTCCAGTTTGTTTCTTCGAATCATCGATGGCAATTACCATGCTTCTACGAATATGCATTTGTGAGAATGTCTTTACTAGTATCTAATAGAACGATTTGCTCGGGAATTAAATACTGAATCCTTGATTGCTATAAGGCATGATCTCTACATACACCTGAATTCAAAGAGCATTTCTTTAAGTAATAACAGTTACTGGCTCCTGTCTATAATAAAAAAAAATTGGGAAAGTCTACCAATTGTCCGTGTATCGAATAATTCGCCTACATGTGATCTGGTGCTTCTGCTATATATCAAAGATTCTTGGCAAAATCAAGAATAAAAAGCTGCAATGTAAATTATCTAGGCAGTGCCTTTTCTGCAAAACATTTTCATGGCAATTGTTCTGATGAGCTTTCCTCTCTGTTACCTCGAATTCGTGAATTTAAGCGCAGTACCAGATTTTCAATCCAACTTTAGGTTAAATAGCAGGATGGATTGGATTCTATAGCCTTGGTTGGCAACCAGTCTACTACAGAAAGAAATGATAATCTTCTGCATAGTCAATCATGAACTGAAAGAGACATGATCGCCCAAAGCGTGGATCACGTATGGAACTTAACTGACTGACTGAATAGTTGAAAACATGATTAAAGCTTCTACTAGGCATAAATAAAGTGGGGGATCAGTTTTATATTGTTATGAAGTAATGAACTGATCCCCCACAAATTAATACTTAATAATATAATACATCTCTTTCCACCTCTACCTCTACAAATAATAGGACAGATTGGGTTCCTATAGCCTTGGCTGGCAGCTAGTCTACTGCATAAAGTAATGGCATCCTACTGCGGGATAATCTTCTACCCAGTCAGTCATGTCTCTTTAGAGACATGATCGCCCAAAGCGTGGATCACGTATGAAACTTAACTGACTGACTGAAGACATTAGCAGCTACACGGTGTAAACCACCTGCTCTTCCTGAATGATATTAAGCTGTATGCCAGCTCAGATATCGAGCTGCGTCAACTCTTGAAGATTGAACTCTTCACTGGTGATATAGGCGTGAAACTTTGAATGGATAAATGTGCCAATTGCTCCATCAGAGCTGGAAAGAAGAGTCATACAGAAAGCATGCAACTTGATGATGATATTGACATCAGAGACGTAGAAGAACAGAGACCAGACAAGTACCTTGGCATAGAAGAGAATGATTCCATCCGCCACGCCAAGATGAGGGAAAAGATTGGTAAAGAATATATACGCCGTGTAAGGAAGATCTTTGTAAGGATGTGCGTTGTGGTGCAGTGGATATCAACTTGGTACGAGAAATACAGGAGCCGAGTTCGAATTCCAGTTGAATTCATTGCATTCACTTTCGTGCAAATATCCTTGGGAAAGGTATTAATCCATCTCTTTCCTTCAGTTATGGGTTAAATAACAGAACAGATTGGGTTCTATAGCCTTGTTCGGCAACCAGTCTACTGCAGGAAGCAATGGCAACCTACTGCAGGATAATCTTCTGCTCAGTCAGTCATGTATCTTTCGATACATGATCGCCCATCACGTATGGCACTTAACTGACTGAATATAATAGTTAAATGATTAAAGCTTCTTCTAGGCATAAAGTGGGGGATCAGTTTTATATTATTATGAAGTAATGAACTGATCCCCCACTAATTAATACTTAATAATATAAAACATGATTAAGGGGTCTACTGGGCATAAAGTGGGGGATCAGTTTTACATTGTTATGAAGTAATAACCTGATCCTCCTCTAGTTACCACTTATAATACATCTCTTCCCTCTCTACCTATGAGTCAAATAATAGGACAGATTGGGTTCTGTAGCCTTGACTGGCAACTAGTCTACTGCATAAAGTAATGGCATCCTACTGCGGGATAATCTTCTACCCAGTCAGTCATGTCTCTTTCGAGACATGATCGCCCAAGCGTGTATTACGTATGGCCCTTAACTGAGTGAAGGAAGATCTGCAAAACACAGCTTAAAAATAAAAACAAAATAATTGCCAACAACTAACTCGCCATGCCAGTAATAACATAAAGCTTTGCCCTCATAGACTGGCCACATCAATACATCAGGCTTACGGCCTATCACGTTGAATGTACAGGTTGAGCCTGGTCAGTACTTAGATGGGTGATCGCTTGGGAATACCAGGTGCTGTAAGCGTATAGTGACGGATGTGCGTAGTGGTGAAGTGGATGTCGGCTTGGAAAGAGAAATCGGTGAACCGAGTTCGAATTCCAGTTGAATAACTTGAATTCACTTAACCACTGGTACTCTTAGAATGGTATTAATCCGTCCCTTCCCTCCAGTTATGGGTTAAATAACAAGGGTAGGACTTGGGCACCCTGCCCTTAAAAAACAAATCCCAATGAATCTTGACAACCGAAAAGAAAAAAGTATTACTAGACACAAAACTTATATAAAAAACAATATATTGTTGAAAAAAAAGGTATTACCAGCAATAAATAAAGTTTAGTTGGCAATAAATGGCCCGCCGAGGGTGATTTGCCATAAAAACAAAACACCCAACCAACCATCAATACATCAACAAGCTAGACGTAAAGACATGAAAACTACTAACACTAAACTATCTTTTACTGTGAAACCAATAAATTATAAACACAAATTCTACTCCATCAGCTTCTTTTCTCGCACTTCCCGCCTGTGGAATTCCCTTCCATATACTTGCTTTTCCGACAGCTACAATCTCCAAGAATTTAAATGTAAAGTCAATAGCCATCTTCTATCTCACTAACCTGCATTCTCTCTCTCATGCTCCCTTGCTTAGGGCGATATGATTATAAAAAAAAATAAAAGTGACCAGGTTGGACGTTGTGTAAGTATTTGTTTGTTTGATAGATTCCACTTAGCGTCTGCATTTTGCGGTCTAGCTCGACACGAGTTGCGCTCAGATGGAGATCAAACTTTTAGAATGCTAATGATAACTTGAAATTTTATGAAAGTCAAAATTAGGGGTAGAAAAATATATATTATCACCCCACAAAGTTAGGGGTCAGTTTATGTATTGATCATAATATAGAACCGATCTTTGTATTATCTATATCTATATATGTTGACCCCCCACCTAAACCAATAGTGACATTCAACATTGTTATCTATAAAAGTGACGAGGGTAAGTATTTTCTATGTGAATTCATCATGTTTTTTTTATTCTTGTCATTCCTTAAACTACTCGAGTGAAACCGGGCTAAACTGCTAGTAATATATAGAAACCAGTGTCTAGCAAGTCTATATCTGCCCAGAAGAGAGGGAGACCTCGGCCTCTCAGAGATTAATCGCCAGCACAGTCATCTGTTTACTGTTGAAATTGATAAATTCAGCCGTAATTTTATGCTAATGGTTTCTTCGCCCCATTTCTTGTTCTTTTCCGGTTTATTATTGTTTTCCAGTAAATTACGATCTTTAAAAATATTAAATGCAACATTCATTTTTTACAAATGCAACGTAATTTTTGTCTTTTGAACTGTGTTCTTTATTTTTTTTTAATTTTTTTTTTTTATAAGCGTTTCACCCCGAGCAAGGCATGTCACTGCCACTACTGTGCAGGGGGCTACGTAGAGTGGAGAAAGGCTGGTTAAATATAGGAAATAACAGAGGGTGGGTGATAGGCGGGTGAGGATACCGAGAATGAGGGTTGGGTAGATGAAAGTGTTGTGAGAATAGTTGGGAGTTAGTGTGATAGGAGGTGTCTATTGACCCTACATTTAAACACCTGGAGATTGTAACTGTCGGGAAAGCAGACTTGTGGAAGGGAGTTCCACAGGCGGGAAGCGCGAGAAAAGAAGCTGTTGGAGTAGAATTTACGGTTACATCTTATTTGTTTAACTGTAAAAGGGTGGGACCTAGTTGCTAATCTAGTATCTCGTGTAAATTCGTGCTTGGGCGGCACCAGTGATCTAAGCTCATCGGAGCAGAAGCCATGAAAGTACTTGTAGAAGAGGCACAGGGAAGCTACATCACGCCGGTGTGAGAGCGGCTGCAGCCGGTCTGCCAAGTCAGTATCAACCACGTTACAGATCCTCCTTTGTATGTCCTTTGTCTGAATAAGGTTTTCTCGGTATTTTTAATAACCCTTTGCGTCTTTGTGGCTTTATTGCCTTACTTGAAATGAAATACTTAAAAAATTATTCTTTTAATTTGCTCAAAATCGCAATGTAAATTATCCAGCTATTTAGAATATTTGCAATTAACTGCTTGCATTAGATCACATGATAGCTGTTACAGGAATAATACCTGGCCTGACCTATTTTGGAGAAGGTAATTTATATCTCCATGAAGATTAGTCCAAAGATGAACTACCTTAGCTGAAATTTGAACTTACTTATTCAATTTTTCGTGTTTTCGTTTTTTATACTATTGTTTATAAGGCCCGAGAACCACTGAAGGCAGGCGTATAAAGTTGTGAAATGAAAATAAAAGGAAGGCGGACAATTTATGAGAATATGGATTATGGTAACATTATTTGAAAAGATTTATTCGAAAAATATTATTCGAAAAACATTTGTTTAAATCGTAAATTGTTTGATTGAAAATGAATCGAAAAGACAATTATACTAAATTAGAATTATTGGAAATGAAAAATTATTTATTTCAATAAAAATGTAAAAATTAAAAGAGAAAATATGCAAATGATAATTATTCGAAATATAAATATATTTAATAAAACAACTTAGTAAGTGAAAATCCTTCTAACCTTAAGTTATATGAGACTGCACGCAAATACTCAACTACTGAAAAGTACTCGTTAAAGGATGCCACTAATTTTTAAAGTTTTCGATTTACATCGCGTTCAGTTGAAGAGGCTCACCCCTTGTTTCCTGTTTAGGATGCGGTTTCCGGTTTTCTCTTTTCCAATCTTTTCACTCCTATGTAGCCCCCTGCACATCAGTGGCGTTACCGCCTTGCTCGGGGTGATATGATTAAAAAAAAAATTCTTGGCACTCTGGATATTTTGACAAAATGAATTTTTTGCAAGTCCTGTTCTCTTTTAAGACTGTCTAAGAATTTCCGTATTGTGGGATAATGGAATGACACTTGCTGGAAAAATGCTCTATGCTGTCCTCCAAGGACGTTATTGTTATATAGCGACAAACAACAAACACGCATATATATAAAAATATGAGTTATATTTTTATTGATGACGATGAACCGTGTAGCCTAGGATACAGAGAGTTGAGGGAGCGCTCTTCTAAGGGTTGACGGGAGTGTCTCTCTTCACCGGCCGATCTCTGTCGGTGCTACTCTGGTCTGGTCTATCCGGACTGTCTGGTGAATTCGTGCGCCGAAGCCTTTTTATATTCTCCAAACCGGGATTTTTCTTCCGGTTTTGCCTTGATCACGCGACGCCCACGCGACGCCTACGTAATTCTCAGAGTCACCTGTCTGTTTGCCTCTGAGTTATTTCCGCTACTGCCGGAAATAAGGTCAAACAAACATCCGTTCCTTTCAACGACCGGAAAACGCCCCCGCTTGCATCCCTTCCTCGGGTGGGGCCAGATTATTATATTACAGTTATTAGTTCTAGGTAAATCAGTATTGACCCTCTCAAGGCAAGACCCCATACGTATTTCAATCATAGGTATTTCGAATAGAAAAAATGTCTTTTCGATTATTTTTAATTCAAACAATTTACAGTTCGAATAAATGTTTTTCGAATAACAGTTTTCAAATAATTGGTTTCGAACAATTATTTTCGATTTTTTTCTCGATACGAATGCTTAGAATGTGAAAGAGTGAAAGCGGAACCAGAAATTGTTCTAAAAGACGAAACTGTGAATAAAATGAAAACTTATATACACGAAGATTATTGTCTTCATCTTTGTTGTTGTTGTTATCAAAACGTTTCGGCTGTTGTGCTCTCTGGCTTTCACCAGGTGTACATCGACCCAGGTAACCTGCAGAGAATTCCGAACTGATCTTTTTGTTTAATCTCTGGAAGTAGGCTGTTTTAGTGTCACTGTCAATGTCTTGGAGTATTCGACGAGTTCTTATTTTTAGTACTGATCAGTTATTGTTCGCCCTATTTCGAATAAATGTTTTCCGAATAATTGTTTTGGAATAACAATTTATGTATAAATTCCATAAATCCAGTTGTAAATCAGAATAAAACCTCAATCAAAATAAAGTCGTTTACAATAAACAAATACAACAATCCAATGAAAATTAACATAGTATAGAGTCTCGTATTCTTACTGTAAAAAAAAAAAAAGAAATTAACCTAATTGCACTTTGCCGGTCAGTTAAGTGCCATACATGATACACGCTTGGAAGATCATGTCTCAAAAGAGACATGACAGAAGATTATCCCACGGTTGCCACTTCTTTCTGTGTGCAACCCGCATTCACCCTAGTCGGGTAGAGTCGGCTTTCTCTCCGATGGAGGAAGTCTCATTGGGATTTGTTTAAGGGCAGGGTCCGCAAGTCTTACCCTGTTATTTAGCCCATAACTGGAGAGAAGGGACAGATTAATACCTTTCCCAAGGGTACCAGTGCTTAAGTGAAATTCAACTGAAAATCAAACTCGGCTCACTGATTTCTCTTTCTGAGCCGATATCCACTGCACAACAACGTCACTAAACGCTTACAGCACTTGTTATTCTCAAGCGGTCACCCATCTAAGTACAGACCAGGCTCAACGTAGCTTAACTTCGGTGATCGAACGAGAACCGGTGTATTCAACGCGATATGACTGTAAGACATTTTAACAAATATTTGTTCTCCACAAAAATACTGGATTTTAAAAGAATTTTAACACTTTTTAACAAATTAATTAAATCTAAAGTTAATTAAATTTCATTTATTTAAAATAAATTAAATAAATTTTAAACAAATTTTAACAAATTTCTTTCTGCGGTAGACTGATTGCCAACTAAGGCTACAGAAACCAATTAGTCCTGTTATTTAACCCATAACTAGAGGGATAACAGATGGATTACTATGGTACAAATGGAGAACCCGGTTACTTGCGCGTAAGTGAATGAAACAAATATCAACTGGAATTCGAATTCGCCTCAATCCATTGCACCACAATGCACATCATATACTACCTACAAAAATCGATTTTATTTGCCTCTCTTGACTTTTTCACAACCCTGACGATGAGACATTTTAGTCGAAAGCTTGAATCTAATAAAATTCTTGATCATTTTTATATCTTCTACATCCACATTTGCAAAATGCTATCCGTATTATATGAAACAAAAAAAAATGTAAATATACTTACAATTTTAATATTTGTTAAAATTTGTTTAAAATGCGGTATTTTTCTGGAGAACAAAAATTTATTAAAATTGTTACAAATTTATTTAATTTATTTTAAATAAATGAAATTTAATCAACTTTAAATTTAATTTTAAAGTTAAATTAAATTAACTTTAATTTTAAGTTAATTAAATTTATTTAATTTGTTAAAAAGTGTTAAAGATTTGTTAAAAACTTGTTTGAAATGCAGTATTTTTGTGGAGAACAAATATTTGTTAAAATTTGTTAAAAATTTATTTAATTTATTTTAAATAAATTAAATTTAATTAACTTTAAATACAATTTTAAAGTTAATTAATTTTAACTTTAATTAGAGTTAATTAAATTTATTTAATATGTTAAAAATTGTTAAAATACTTTTAAGAATTTGTTTAAAATGCGGTACTTTTTGTGGAGAAAAAATTCTGTAAGTTCTAATTCAGTCGCTTCAATGATCATGCGCAGTCATACGCGGTTTGGCTGTTTCCACCGCAGCTTACTTCCGGTTGTTAACACGTGACATTAACTATGTCAAATTAACAGCGCTCCATTTATCAGTGTAATTTGAATATAGGAGGCGTACTTTGGCCTAAATATCTGAGAAGAAGCGCTGGGGAGAAAATTAAGGACCATTCGTATAGGACTAGGTCAACAATCAGATCCGTTGGGTCAAACTCAATTAGGAATATATAAGACAAGCAGTATAGCCCGGCGTTGCTCGGGTGTAATGAAAGCTTTAAAACTAATCCAGGGTCCTGGAGCTCAGACTCTTTGGACGTTGGCACGAAAGATTAAAAAACAATAGTTGTTTCCAGTTAAAGCGAAACCGTAGACTGAAAGAAAAATAAATGGATGTAAGTCAAATTTTGATTTCCTGGTATCAAATAAGTTTTTTTGATTTCCTGATATCAAATAAGTTTTTTTCGTCGTAAACTGAATTTTGAAGGCTAAATAAGTCCTCTGAGTAAATGTTTTCATGGCTGAGACTAAGAACTACAATTATACCTACTTAGAGCCAAACCCGAAGCAAAAACTAAAATAAAAGGGCTGAAAAAAATACAGACATACAGCCAGATAAACAGGCACACACACAAACATCTTGCCTTTTATATATATATATTATCGATTTTCTGCACTATTGTAAGAACTGCAACCTTGAAACTTCTGAATATCGTTTCTTATGTCTTTGTCTATGAGTGTATCAAATTTGATTAAAATCGGACCACTCCTTTTATAACCCGATTTTTTTTTTAGATTATCGATATTTATCGGGGGTACGTCGACACAAAACCTAGCTAAGAACACTCGCAGATGCTTATGGTACAATTGTGTAAATTTTCAAAAAATCGATCCAGCCGTTTCGGAGTCTATAGGTAACGGACACACACACATACAGACACATACACACACACAGAGAGACAAAGTTCCATTTATGAATAAGTTTAGATTTAGACACTAGAGGGTTATATAATACTCTTAGGCAAGGCAATCTCTAATGCTAGATGAGAATCTAAATGCCGCCTGTGGTTTTTACGGGTAGATATTGGGCCGCAGGCATTAGAAAATGCTTGAATAATGACCACACAATAAATACTCTTTCGCGCACTGACATTTAACCTTAACCAAAATTACAATATTAATATTTGTCTATACTTCTGAAAGGAGGTAGTATTTACATAATTTACACTGTTCGGACTGCTGTCCTTATCTTTATTGTGAGTTCAATACCTGGCTACAACAGGGGTGAACTTAGAGAGTTGAATTATAGGGAGGTAACTGCATGGCATCCGGAAGTGGCATCGTACATGGAATAAGAATAATATACACCAATGATCGAAATAAATGGTTCAGTTCGAAGGCCGGAGAGTATAACGGCCAAAGCGTCATAAACATAGCAATAAAGTTAAGCTGAACAGTCCTAACAGCGTAAAATAATGTCCTATATTCACGACAAACTTGGATATTTCTCGAGAACAACCATTGAAATAAATAGGTTCTACTTCTTTATGTTCGTTGGACATTAAATTAAATGAAAGGAGGGAATAACATTATTAGACGAAAATCAAATAAATTACAAAAGCAAAATGTAACAATTTCTTTTAAAGTTTTTTTCGCAGACATACGACACTCTTGCTGTATTTTTCTCATAACTGGCTTCGACAGTCACCAATTGAAGGTGTTCCCAGATATCTAGACCTTAACTCACGGCCGCCTTGACTGTCTTATCCTTAAAAAATCCACCCCTTCGACGCTAGTCTCCCACTAATCTCACTCGTGAACAGTGTTTATGACCATATCACGTAGAAACGCCAGTTCTCGTCTGATCACCGAAGTTAAATAACGTCGAGCCTGGCCAGTACTTACATGTTTGACCGCTTGGGAATTCCAGGTGCTATAAGCTTGGATGTGTGGATAGTGTAAAAGCACCGAATTGGTAATCACAGTCAAGTTTCAAATGTAGTTCTAGCCGGCTTTGTTATAATGAATTACGCGCACATACTTTTAGAAAAGTCATGAATCAACCTCTTCTTCTTCCGGCAATAAGGTAAATAGTAAGGCTTGCATCACTAAATCATCATTTCGCCATCCAAGAAACACAATTCTTATAATCTAATTATAATCTACTAATTAACCCATAGCTGGGGTAGAAGCAGTGAATACATACCTTTCTTAAATATATTTGCGCGTAAGTGAATATAACGGAGAACCGATTAACAATTCAGGCACGTTATCCATTACACCACTTGCAAAATTAATCCTGCAGCACTTGATATTTCCAGGCGGTCACTTTTCTAGGAACTAACCAGGTTCAACGTTGCTTAAATTCGATGATCGGACGGGAATCAATGCTTCAATGTAATGTGGCTGTTAGTCTGGCACAGGTCTATCTTTCATATCGTTAAAGGCATCAAGTTTTCAATTGTGACAAATGTCTCGGTTTCAGGAACCAGTTGAATTCATTATAATCTCTTACATTGGCAATGGTATTAATCCATCTCTTTTCCCTACAGCTATAGGTTAAATAACAAGGCAGATTTGGTTCTATGGTCTTGGTTGGCAACCAGTCTACCGCAGAAAGAAATAGCAACCTACTACGGAAATATCTTCTGCCTAGTCAGTTACCTCTCGAAAAAGACATGATCGCCCAAGCATGTATCATATATTGCACTTAACTGACTGACTGAATTTGCAAGAACTATTACCGGTGTATTTTAGTATAGCCTTTATAAACTTTACCATATTTAAACCATTTGCAATGCATTTTAATCATTAAACAAAAGCTTGTACTTCTTGATTAGAAACAGTTTTCAACCCAGACCTCAAGAGAAACTCGTACATACGATCCATCGCTAAAGATGATGGGAAAATGGTCGATTTGCAATATCGCTCCAATAAATACCTGACTCCTCCTGCTACCCTTTACAAGATCAAGAGTAGACCGAAAATGGAGCCCTCATCATCATCATCATTGATCCATCACACCCAATAGGGTATAGGGTAGCAACTTATTGTTGCTGTTTCTGTAACAAACTGTTTTTTACTGAGCAAGGTTGTTAGCCCTGCACCCAAACCCCAAACCTGGAGGACCGGTGGACCATTTTTGGTACTTATGTTTACAGCACCTGGTATTCCCAAATGGTCAACCATTTAAATATTGACCAGGCTCTATGTGGCTTAACTTCGATGATCGGACGGGAACCGGTGTATTCAACACGATATAGCCGTAGACTAAAATGGAGCACTGGTGTTATATATTGGAAGGAGCTGCCAAATATTCTCTTCCAAGGCTCAATAATGCCCAAAAGCCTCTCCATGTCCTGGTGGGTGACAAATTATTTTCCACCCTTGAACAAAACGTCACAAGTCTGTCCCTGTTCTTTCGTTACTTCTAAGGGAAATGCTAAGACGAACTGCGTTCTACCAATTCTTACCTTTACGTCTAAGATCCAGCATGTTACGCATATTGTAGCAAACTACCCATCATCTTCCATTGGTGAGATATTTCACACGAGGAGCTTCTTCTCACGAATCGCGGCTCCATGCAACCGACCCTTAAGAAAACTCCTCCCCGATTTACTACAATCCTAACCTGTTTAAGTCGGGAGTTAACCGTAATCTCACCCACAAATCCACATAAACTATGCTCCTCATTCTGTAATTCTCTATCTCGAGAGTCCACAGCAAATAAAAGACGAACAAACTGGTATCATTTCCATTTGGGTTAAAAGTTTTAATTAACGCCACTATTTAATTAGCTATGAATACATCTGCTCGTAACTTTCAATATCTTCTCTTTGTTTTCGGTCCTCTGTGCGAATATGACTGCAGGGACGAGGTTTTGGTTCACTGAGCATTTCTAGGTTATTTCGCAACATAAATGTGGTAGGTTTTTGGAAGATTTTGTGTGTGTGTGTGTGTGTGTGTGTGTGTGTGTGTGTGTGTGTGTGTGTGTGTGTGTGGAGCTATTTTCCTATCGTTCCACAATTTGAACATAAAAACAATCGGGACGTCTGGCCCATTCAGCTGACTCAGAAACTTTAATGTTTTTCCCTCGACGTTAGTTTTCAGAAAACTATCTTGTAAAGAAAGAAAAAAAAAAAAAAAAACGAAAGCAAAACAAAAACAATAATTATAGCAATGACATTTCAATGGCTGACTTCTTGCTTTCTTTTAACCTTTCTTAAACTTTCTTTATTTCTTTCTTCTTTTAATCTTTGTTGATTTTAATCTTTCTTTTACTCTTACTTTTAATCTGTCTTTTTTCTTTTAATCTGTCGTTCTTTCCTTTTAATCTGTCATTCTTTCCTTTTAATCTGTCGTTCTTTCCTTTTAACCTGTCGTTCTTTCCTTTTAATCTGTCGTTCTTTCCTTTTAATCTGTCGTTCTTTCTTTTTAATCTGTCATTCTTTCCTTTTAATCTGTCGTTCTTTCCTTTTAATCTGTCGTTCTTTCCTTTTAATCTGTCATTCTTTTCTTTTAATCTGTCGTTCTTTCCTTTTAATCTGTCGTTCTTTCCTTTTAATCTGTCGTTCTTTCCTTTTAATCTGTCATTCTTTCCTTTTAATCTGTCGTTCTTTCCTTTTAATCTGTCGTTCTTTCCTTTTAATCTGTCATTCTTTCCTTTTAATCTGCCGTTCTTTCCTTTTAATCTGCCGTTCTTTCCTTTTAATCTGTCATTCTTTCTTTCTTCTTTTGATCTTTCTTTCTTTTATCCTTTCTTTTAGTCTTTTACTGTCTCTTTCTTTTAATCTTTCATCCATTCTTTTTTAATATTTCTTTCTATTTACTGTGTTACTGAATGATGTTATTGTAAATGCGTTACGAGAGGAAGTCAGGGAATACATATTATTAGGATATGTAGGACAGCGAGACTATTCTGAGGATCCTAGATGTTATGCCAGGATTCGTCATCGGAGGCCACAATCTGAACAACAGAAGGCATGCAGATCATACAGTGCTGATAGCAGACACGGAAAGGAAACTTCAAGACATTCCACAAAAGGTAGCTGAAGAGAGTAAAAATTAATAAATACTACAAATAAACTGCAAGAAAAACGAATGCATAGTCATCAGCAAAAAGTGCAGCCCAAAATGTTAAATACAGATAAAATCAAACAGGTACAAACATTTAAATACCCAGAAAGTGTTCTAACAGAAGACGGAAAGTGCGACACAGAGATCCGAAGGCGAATTGGCATGACGAAGGATGCGTTCCAGAAGCTGAGTAAAGTATTAAGAGACAGAAAACATTCACTAGAAACAAAGAAGAGAGTACTGGATAACTATGTGAAGTCAGGTCTTCAATATGGCAGTGAATGCTGGACAATATCATTAAAGATGAAGGAAAAACTTGAAGCAGCTGAAATGTGGTTCTACAGAAGGATGCTGCGGATATCATGGATCGAGCATGTGAGCAATGACGAAGTTTAGGAAAGGATGGAAACAAAAAAGAAATTAATATTGAGCATCAAGAAAAGAAAACTAAAGTTCCTGGGACATGAAATAAGGAAGGAGGGCTTGGAGAACCTGATACTAACAGGTCAAATAGAGGGGGAAAGAGACAGAGGAAAGCAGTGAATAAGATATTTGAAGGGCCTGAGCAGTTGATTGACAGAACGGGGGTTGCGTGGTGTTACAGAAGAAAGTGTGCTAAGAGCAGAGCCATCAGGAATAGGGAGACCTGAAGGGCCATGATCGCCTACGTCCGGAAAGGACAAAACACAAAAAAGTAGAAAAGAAAAATAAGAGATAAAGTAGACATGAACAGGTCAAGATTGTAGTGTTTGGAGAATCATTCTCTCGGGAACTTGTTCCTGCTATTTAACCCATAGCTGGAGGAGAAAAACGGATTTATTCCTTTCTCAAGGGTATTTGCGCGTAAGTGAATGCTACGAATTTCAAATTCACGAAGAGGTAGTTGAAATTTCTAGGGCACATAATGAGGAATGAGGACTTGGAAAATCTAATACTCACAGAACAGAGAGAGAGAGGAGAACAATGTATAACATATCGAGCGAGCCTGAGTAAACGGATGACGGAACAGGATTTAGAGAAAATAACAAAGGACAGGAAATTATGATCGCCAACGTCCGGAAAGGACACGGCACATAGAAGAAGAAGAATAAGTTTGAGTAAATGGTTGGCGGAGCAGGGTGTAGAAAATATAACAAAAAGACAAAATTTATTAAGAGCCACAAAGAACAGGAAAGTGTGGAGAGCCATGATCTTCAACGTTCAAAAGGTACATGTCAGATAAAAGAAGAAAATGAATGGGTAAATGGATGGCGGAGTAAGGGTTAGAAGAGATAAAATGACAAAATTTATTAAGTGCTACAAAGAACAAGAAGCTGTGGAGAGCCATGATCGCCAACGTAGTGAAGGGACACGGTAAATAAAGATGGATGGTGGAATCCAAATGCAATGAACTTTGAAATAAAGCCGGTGTTATTATTTCATGTCTATTCATTTTTGACAGATTTTCTTTATAATTATGAGAATTTTCATTAATTCTCATAATTTCAGGAATTTCTTTAATGATTCCTACCCATAATACATTTTTCTTTTTCTTTTTTTTTTCATTGATTTATTGCATATTTTCAGACATTTTTGTTTGCCTTTTGACTCATCCTAATAGTTCTGCTTGCATATCTATCTTAAAAAATGAGGCTTCAGGATTGAAAGGGTACAACCCCCACCCACCATCACACACACAGAATAATAGGAACCTTGAGAAAAAACGGATGTGCGTGGTGGTGCAGTGGATATCGGCTTGGAACAAGAAATCGGAGAGCCGAGTTCGAATTCCAGTTGAATTCATTGTATTCACTTACGCGCAAATACCCTTGGGAAAGGTATTAATCCGTCTCTTCCTTCCAGTTATGGGTTAAATAACATGACAGATTGGGTTCTATAGCCTTGGCTGGCAACCAGTCTACAGAACAGATTGGGTTCTATAGCCTTGGCTGGCAACCAGTCTACCGCAGAAAGCAATGGCAACCTACTGTGGGATAATCTTCTGCCCAGTCAGTCAAGTCTCTTTCGAGACATGATCGCTCATGCGTGTTTCACGTATGGCACTTAACTGCCTGAGAAAAAAACAAAATAAGAATAAGGAACGAAAGACATTATGGATAGGATTTTTTTTCAGACATTTTCTCTTCCATTTCTTTCTATCATTCTTTTAGACGATATATATATATATAGTATGTTTTAGAACATGTACATTATTTTTTAATAACGCGGATGTGCGTTGTGGTACATTAATCATCTAATTAAAAAATGTTTTGAGTTGCACAGGCAAAGCCGGGCTAGGATGCAAGTAATCTCTCTCTCTCTCTATATATATATATAACAGGCGATCTGTGAGTCTGTGTGTGACTGTTCCCTACGCACGCCTACATTTTTAAATATTTCTTTTGTTTCAAAATGACGGGAAAAAATATTCACATTTTTTTGTTCACCAAATGAATTTTTAAAACGTTGGAATAAAAATTAAATATAAAGGCTCATTTTTTAAAAATAAATTAATATTTTAGTTGCGTTTGACACATGTGATTTGATTTCTGTGACGTAATCTAGCAACCATCTTAGATGTTTTACGGAGCAAATGTAAACAATCTGCACCATTGGACAAAAAGTGCGAAAGGAAAAATTGCTGAACTTAAACTCAAAAAGTATATGTCGACCTGGCTTCCCTGTAGATATGTGTCCATAGAATGTTTGAATGGCGTAGCTTAAAAAATGTAGGCGTGCATAGGGAGCAATCACACACAGACTCACAGATTGCCTTTTATATATACTACCAGTATAGCCCGGCGTTGTTTTGGGTGTAATAAAAGCTTTAAAACTAATCCATGGTCCTAGAGCTTAGACGTTGACACGAAAGACTAAAAAGCAGTAGTTGTTTCCAGTTAAAGCGAAACAGTAGACTGAAGGAAAAATGAATGGATGTAAGTCAAATTTTCATTTCCTGGTATCGATATCAAATAATTTTTTTTCGTCGTAAACTGAATTTTGAAGGCTAAATAAGTCCTCTGAGTAAATGGTATCATGGCTGAGACTAAGAACTAGAATTATACCTACTTAGAGCCAAACCCGAAGCAAAAACTAAAATAAAAGTGCTGAAAAAAATACAGACATACAGGCAGATAAACAGAGGCACACACAAACATCAAACTAATATCGTTTCTTATGTCTTTGTCTATGAGTGTATCCAATTTGATTAAAATCGGACCACTCCTTTTATAACCCGATTTTTTCGATTATTGATATTTATCGGGGGTACCTCGACACAAAACCTAGCTAAGAACAGTCGCAGACGCTTATAGTACAACTGTGTCAATTTTCAAGAAAATCGGTTCAGCCGAAGTCTATAAGTAATGGACACACACACACACAGAGTTCCATTTATAAATAAGTTTAGATTTAGATAGATCTCTTTCTTTCACCCCATCCTTATTCCAGGTATTTTTGGCTATTATTCATTTTCATAAATTTATTTATGTCAGGTATTTTTCTTACTTTCCGATGTTTTTCTTTTTTCTTTTTTTTTTTTCGTGATTTAAATTTCTTTCCTTTGCTTATTTTTACACTTTATTATCAAGAACAGTCGCTGATTTTGTGTAGATATTATTTTGTTCACTTTGCTAAGTCTCCTCTTTTTTCTCCTTCTATTATAATTCCTCTTGTAGTTAGCTTGTTCGCCTGTTATGTACCCTTTTAACCATGTAGACTCGTTTTTAAAGATAAATATGCAAGCAAAACTATCAGGGTGATTCTTAAGTAATTTCTGTTTTGGGGACCCAATTTTAATGTCGAATATAGAATTTTAGCAGTCCGTTCCTTATATAACAACAAGCGATGAAAAGTGAGTTCCAATGAAAAATATGCAGGGCTTTTTTTTTTTTTTTTTTTGTGTGTATGTGTGTGTGTGTGTGTGTGTGTGTGTGTGTGTGTGTGTGTGTGCGTGCGTGCGTGCGTGCGTGCGCGTTAACTATTACGCCATGTCGAGGCGCCCCGGCTGCATTAAAAGTGACACAACAATTTCAAGCAAGAGTTTGTGTCACTTTCTAAAGTAGAGGAAGAAAACAACTAGAAAGAACCAGTATTTTAATTTCGGTATTTCTAATTTTTGCTGACTGTCTTTAACGATAGGCCGACATTTAGCTTGATTCATTTTCTGAATAATTAAATTAAATATAGGAGGTGAGAATAAATAATTTCTGTTTGTGTTTATCGGCCTTTTTCTTGAAAACAATTGAGGCCTTAGGTACAAGAAGATACTTTCCGACATGTACGATAAATTTATATACAGGATGTCCATAAAGTTCGTGTGCACCTTTAAAAAATTATACCATAATTTGTATTTGCGATAGAAATAATTTGTAAAAAGGATTAGAAGCAAATCTATATTTCTTAGGGTTTTATTGAAATTTTATTTAAGTTTCCACATGTCCTCCATCATTAGCAATACAAAGAGTAATACGATTTTGCTATTCAAAGGAAAACATTTGCAAACTGATTTATAATAAACCCTGAAATCACATTAGTTATTTCAGCTTTCAAAACTTCTAATGAACTAAGTTTGGTTGTATACACAATTGTTTTCACATGTCCCCATAAAAAAAAAAAAGATAATGGAGTCTGGCAAACCATTTGTTAGGAAATTCCTGATTTAGAAATTGTCTAACACGCAGAGCAAAGTGACAAGGATCTCCATCTTGTTGAAACATTAAACATTATAACATTTTTTTACAGATTATTTCTATCACAAATAAAGTTATAATTTTATAAAAGTGCACACGGACTTTATATACGCCCTGTACATTAAAAAAAAGAGAAAAATCAAGCGACTCTCAACAAAATAAAAAAATAAAAAATAAAAACAACATAAAAACTAAGCAGTAATGATGAGTGTTGGTTGGGATTGTCGAGGAATTATTTGCAGTTTTTTTTTTTAATCGTGTCACCCCAAGCAAGGCATTCCACTGCCACTTTATCGCAGGGGGTTACATAGAGGGATTGGATATAGGAAATGTCAGAAGGAGGGTGATAGACGACTTAGGATGTACATATGGAGAGAGTGGGTGTGAGTTAGTGTGTTAGGAGGTGTCTATTGACCTTACATTTAAACTCCTGGAGGTTGTAGCCATCGGAGAAGCAAGCATGCGGTAGGGAATTCCACAGGCGGGAAGTGAGAGAAAAGAAGCTGTTGGAGTAGAAATTGCGGTTACATTTCATCGGTTTCACTGTAAAAGGGTGGGACCTAGTTGCCAATCTAGTATCTCGTGCAAATTCACATCTAGGGGGAACCAGTGATTTAAGTTCGTCAGAGCAGAAGCCATGAAAGTATTTATAGAAGAGGCACAGGGAAGCCACGTCACGCCGGTGAGAGAAATACTGCAGGCGGTCAGCTAAGTCGGTATCAATCACATTACAGATCAAGAACCCCGAAGAGAATTGAAGGGGCAAAAATGAATTGAAACAGTGATTGCACGTCCATGCATCCAACAGCTGCAATGAGTCTATAAAAGTTTACAGAGAAAAATTCCCGCCTCTCATCAATAGGTAAATTTTATTCTCCTCCATGGCAACGAAAGATCGCATATAACAAGAATAACAAGGAAAAAAAAAATGGAATTCGGTTGATCATGTTATACTCCACCCGCTTTATTTACCTGAGCTTGTATCAACCGGTTTTCGCATTTTTTTTAGATCGTTGCAAAATGCTTTGATAGCAGCGCGGGGTGGAGGAAGACTTTCTCTAATAAAAACCAGAGTTCGTCAAAAATTTTGTTCGCATCAAAACCTGCGAAATTCCACTCAAAAGTTATAAAAAAAATTAAAAAAAACAAAACAACAAACTGAAGGTGCGTTGTAGTGCAGTGGATATCGGCTCGAAACGAAAAATCGGGGAGCTGAGTTCGAATTCAAGTTGAATTCATTGCATTCACTTACGCACAAATACCCTTGGGAAAGTTATTAATCCGTCTCTTTCCTCCAGTTATGAGTCAAATAATAGGACAGATTGGGTTCTATAGCCTTGGCTGGCAACCAGTCTACCGCAGAAAGCAATGGCAACTTACTGCAGGATAATTTTCTGCCCAGTTAGTCATGTCTCTTTCGAGACATGATCGCTCAAGCGTGTTTCACGTATGGCACTTAGCTAACTGACTGACTGATAAGTGGCAACAGGTCATCGCAGATAATGTAGTTGAGGCGTTTGGAATTAGGTTTTTCCCGCCACAAAAAGAGGAAAAAAAATTAAAATAAACGAGAAAATCATGTTTTCAGTTTGTCGACGTTCGAAACGACATAACGTTTGATCTGTTTGAGATAAACCACTCCATTTTCTTTTTAAGGGAAGCTAAAAGCATCCACTTTAACGTTCAAAACTGATTTACTTTTACTGAACACTTAACTGATTTTTACTTACATGGTTGAAAGTACATTCTTGTTCTGAAGGCCTCAATTGTATTTTGTTTTGAAGAAAAAAGTCGATAAACACAAAAAGAAATTATTTATTCCCCCCTCCTATATTTAGTTTAATTATTCAGAAAATGAATCAAGCTAAACGCCGGCCTATCGAAGTAATGTTAAAGACTGTAAGCAAACTTACAAATGCCGAAATTAAAATTTTGATTTTTTTTTCTTTCTCAACTGCAGAGAAAATAATACAGCTCTTGCTTGAAATTGTTGTCACTTTCTCTACAACCAGAGCACCTCGACGTGGTGTAATGGTTAACAAGCTTGTTTCGCTAGAATCTATTACAGCTGTGTAGTGAATTTGATACTTATTAAACGCTGCATTATTTCGACCTTGTGCCACATCTAAGCTTTAAAAAAAATCTCCACTTTCTATGCAGCCGTTACTACGAATAAAAAAAAACTGACTTTTTTTTTCTTTTTAAGTATATTCTACCAGTAATATTGAGGGTGACGTGAACAGGTTGTTTAAAAATAATCCTATTGTTGGCACGGGTTGGTTGCAAAAGAAAAAAAAAACTTTTTTCTATTGTTTTACGCGTTTTTTTTTTTTTTCTCTCGCATTTATTTATTTAGTCTGCTTTCCGCAGTCTTTACCAAATACCTTCACGGCGTTACTTTCAATGGCCACCTATCTCAATCCTTAGACCTTAAGATATTTTTCTTTTCTTGGCGTCTCGTCCTCAACACCCGTTCGTGTACGTTCTGTCCGTTAACGACCTAAATGTTCCCGGTTTGCTTTTGTGCTGTACTTACATCGGTGCAGTTTTCCCGCGCGTCGAATGAGGGTGACAAAATTCACTCGCTTTTTTTCTTTTTCTCTTTGTTTGTTTCTCGCCCTCTTTTTTTATTTTTTTTTTCGTTTTGTTTTTTTTCTTGTGGATATTATCTCTCTTCGTCTTTCTCGTTCTTTTCTTTCTATCTTTCTTGGCTGTATTTAATATTCCTTATTTGTTTTACTTATAACTTCTTTCTTTTTTGTATCTTTACATATAAATCATTAGATTTTTAGACTAATGTATTTCTTTCTTTCTTTCTTTATTTATTTATTTTCTCTTCATTATTTTTTTATATCGTTTTTAATACTCTTTTATTTCATTCTCACTTAATTCTTTCCTTCCTGCCTTCTTTCTTTTCTGCCATCTTTCCTTCCTTCTTTCTTTACGTCCTTCCTTCTTTCTTTCCTCTCCATCATTGTTTCGAATACTCTTTTTATTTCATTCTTACTTATTTTCTTTCTTTCTTTCTTTCTTTCTTTCTCTCCCTCATTCTGTCGTTTTTTATACTCTTTTTATTTCATTCTTACTTCTTTCTTTCTTGAATTTTTCTTTTCCTTGATATTTTACAGAATTTTTATTTTTCTTTCGTGTTTATTCTCTCAATAATTCATTGTTACTTCAGTTTTGTAAATATTTATATCTTATTTGTTCGTTTCTTTCTTTCTTTTTTTATTTCTTTATCCGCCTTTTATATATTCTTACGATATTTAAAAAAAATTAAACATATTTAAAAATATTTAAACAAAAGAGCAGAGCAAAGGAATGTGAAGAGTGTGTAACGTAAGACTTTCAAATGATAAGAATCTGTATAGAAATCCTGTTTTATTATTATTATTATTATTATTATTATTATTATTAAACCCAAACACTCTCTCTTTATAATCTCGTGGTCTCCTTCTTTCGCCCATTCTGGCTCTCTGAATTTTTTCATCAAACGCCGTCGATTCTAAGAAACCGCTATGGAAAGTAAACGTGTTTCTCACTTTGTGTTTTTTCTTCTTCGGCCATCATTGTCATACAAACAAAATGATTTAACAAAAACCGGGCAGTTTTGTGGGCGAGACAACGAAAGCCGCACAAGCCGAGGACTTGTTCAGTTGCTGTTTAACACGCAAAGTGCGACACTTAGATCCGAAGGCGAATTGGCATGGCCAATGATGAATTCCAGAAACTGAGTAGAGTATTATGAGAGAGGAAAATTTCGCCGGAAATAAAGAATAGAGTACTGGATTGTTATGTGATGTCTCTCCTTCAATATGGCAGTGAATGCTGGATAATTTTATCAAAGATGAATGAAAGACTCAAAGCAATTGAAATGTGGTTCTACAGAAGGATGCTGAGAATACAATGGACAGAACACGTGAGCAACGACGAGGTTTTGAAGACGATAGACACGAGGAGGAAACTGATACTTAACATCAGGAAGACAGCTGAATATTTTTGAACATACCCTTCTCCCCCATTTGAGAGAGATGTGACACAAGGTCTTTTTTTAACGTGGGGAATCTGAGCGTGTACGCCCAGGTACTGGTCAAAACATTACCTGTCCACCGCTGTGGATAGGCTCAAAACCGGTCTAAACTGGTCTTATTCGGTCTTAATTTGGTGACCCCAGTCCGAAGGCCAGGGATGTGCGTTGTGGTGCAGTGGAAATCGGGGAGCCGAGTTCGAATTCCATTTGAATTTATTGCATTCACTTACGCGCAAATACCCTTGGGAAAGGTATTAATCAGTCCCTTCCTTCCAGTTATGGGTTAAATAACAGGACAGATTGGGTTCTATAGCCTTGGCTGGCAACCAGTCTACCGCAGAAAGCAATGGCAACCTACTGCGGGATAATCTTCTGCCCAGTCAGTCATGTCTCTTTCGAGACATGATCTCTTTCGAGACATGATCGCCCAAGCGTGTTTCAAGTATGGCACTTAACTGACTGAATAAGAAAGGAAGGCTTGGAGAACCTGATGCTCACAGGACGACTAGACGGGAAGAGAGACAAGGGAAAGCACTCGTGACTTTACTTGATAGACTTGAGCAGATGGATGGTTGAGGATTGAGGGGGATAACAGGATAAAGAGCATTATGAGCGACAAGGGATAGGAA